>CM064513.1:61704426-61716926 GCA_032716605.1 Paralithodes platypus | reverse complement strand
TGAAGTGGCGAGGTGTAAGGTGTGTGTAGTTAAGTGGCAGAGTGTGTTAAGTGTGCATACGGTCCATTAACTTCTGTCTCTGTAAGTGTAGTGAAGTGGCGAGGTGTAAGGTGTGTGTAGTTAAGTGGCAGAGTGTGTTAAGTGTGCATACGGTCCATTAACTTCTGTCTGTAAGTGTAGTGAAGTGGCGAGGTGTAAGGTGTGTGTAGTTAAGTGGCAGAGTGTGTTAAGTGTGCATACGGTCCATTAACTTCTGTCTCTGTAAGTGTAGTGAAGTGGCGAGGTGTAAGGTGTGTGTAGTTAAGTGGCAGAGTGTGTTAAGTGTGCATACGGTCCATTAACTTCTGTCTCTGTTAGTGTAGTGAAGTGGCAGAGGTGTAAGGTGTGTGTAGTTAAGTGGCAGAGTGTGTTAAGTGTGCATACGGTCCATTAACTTCTGTCTCTGTAAGTGTAGTGAAGTGGCGAGGTGTAAGGTGTGTGTAGTTAAGTGGCAGAGTGTGTTAAGTGTGCATACGGTCCATTAACTTCTGTCTCTGTAAGTGTAGTTAAGTGGCAGAGGTGTAAGGTGTGTGTAGTTAAGCGGCAGTGTGTTAAGTGTGCATACGGTCCATTAACTTCTGTCTCTGTAAGTGTAGTTAAGTGGGGGAGGTGTAAAGTTTGTGTAGTAAAGTGGCCGAGTAAGTGTAGTAAAGTGGCGGAGGAGGTGCAAGGTGTGTATAGTAAAGTGGCTTAGTTTGTGTAGGCTAGTAAAGTGGTCGAGTGAATAAAGTGTGTGTAGTAAAGTGGCTGAGTGTCTAGTAAAGTGTCTAGTAAAGTGGCAGTGTACTAAGTGTGTATACGGTCCATTAACTTCTGTCTCTGTAAGTGTAGTAAAGTGGCGGAGGTGTAAAGTGTGTGTAGTAAAGTGGCCGAGTGTGTTAAGTGTGTAGGAAAGTGGCTGAGTGTGTTAAGTGTGTAGTAAAGTGGCTGAGTGTTAAGTGTGTGTGGTAAAGTGGCTGAGTGTGTTAAGTGTGTGTAGTAAAGTGGCTGAATGTGTTAAGTGTGTAGTAAAGTGGCTGAGTGTGTGTAGTAAAGTGGCTGAGTGTGTTAAGTGTGTGTAGTAAAGTGGCTGAGTGTGTTAAGTGTGTGTAGTAAAGTGGCCGAGTTTTTTAAGTGTGTAGAAAAGTGGTCGAGTGTGTTTAGTGAGTGTAGTAAAGTGGCTGAGTGTGTTAAGTTTGTGTAGTAAAGTGATCGAGTGTGTTAATGCATGTAGTAAAGTGGCCTAGTGTGTAAAAAGGGTGTTTCTAAGTGGCAGTGTGTGCAAAATGTGTGTATTAAAGTTGCAGAATGTGTAAGTGTGTGTAATAAGGAGGGGTAATTTGTAAAGTGTGAGTAATAAATTGACAGTATGTGTAATTTGTATGTAGCAAAGTGGTTGTGTATGTAAAGTGCGTGTAATTAAGTGGCAGACTGTGTAAAGTGTGGGTAGGGGAGTGCTTAAATAGTGTGTAATAAGTGATATCATATGTAAATTATATATACTAAAATGGAGGAGTGTGTAAAGTGGAAAGATATTATGGACATTTCTTGAGTGTGTTGGTTAATTTCCGAGATGAGGTACTTTAATAAAATCTACTATATACTTCAATTACCTGTAGTGTGTGTGGTTGTATGTGTGTGTGTGGTTGTATGTGTGTGTGTGTGTGTGTGTGTGTGTGTGTGTAGGGGTGTGTGTGTGTGTGATTTCGTGATTGCTTACCCGTTTTATGTCACCGTTTTCTGTTTAATAAGTATATATTCATGTTCTTGTGTGTGTTTGATTTGTATATCGGTGTTACTTACTGTTTGTGCGGGTGTATGTATAATATATACATATGCACACTTATTTTGCCACGGGTACGCCTTTATAATGTGCCTAAAATATATGGTGCCATATACAGTATATAGGCCCTATATAATATACAGTATATATACAGCAGAGTGGTCTTGCCACTGGACTGGTAATCCAATGGACCCTGGAGGGTACATTTATAGTAATACCCTCTGGTACAGTAAGGGTTAAGGGCCGCTCTACTGGTGATCTTCTTGCATGTCTTACTAACTCTCCCTCAATCAATCTTTCCTTCATCCTATGAATTAGACTGCTTTAAACACTGTGTGTCCAGGCATTTTTACTCCAACGACCCTTGAATTTGGCTATGTCACTCTTTTAACTTTGGTGAAGACACTAGTTACAGGTTACCTGCCTTTTGTCTCCTTTACACAGAGAACAAAACAGTATTTTACACACAAGTCTCACAGGGGGTCATTAACTATCTAAGATGAGGGGGATCTGTTTGGACCCCTCCTGTTTTGTCCCATTAGTTTTGTTTTTAGAAGACGTTTCGCCTCATTAATGTTGGCGATGAGAAGACGTTTCGTCCCATTCAGATACTTGTTTTTTATTTTTATTTTTTGATAGGCGAGTGATAGAAAACCTGCAGTTTAGGACAGACTGGCCATCGGCCTGGACTTTTTCCTCTACCGAAAAAGTAATTGTTAAGCTTTGAGGGGGTTTGGGGAAGAATTTTTAATTTACATATTTGTTTTCCTAAAGGGCAAGCTAAAATTAAAATGCTCAAAAGTATCAAGCACATTATCAAAACCCTCAATAATAACAAAGACTCTACAATAATCCTCCAAATGTCGGATATGTTAGGGGTTAAAAGAGAAACTTTCAAACAAAAATCCCAAACAGTAATAAGCATGTTTTACGACTTGCTCTCCGCACGTAAAACAATTACAGCCCTCCCAAATAAAATTACAAAAATAGAAAACGAAAAAGGTACGTGTTAACCCTTTTTTCTAAGCATTATATGAAGTTGTAAATTTAATGTAATTTTGTATTAAGTAAACATTCAAAGATATTATGACTTCACAAACACTTAGTCTCTCTCTCTCTCTCTCTCTCTCTCTCTCTCTCTCTCTCTCTCTCTCTCTCTCTCTCTCTCTCTCTCTCTCTCTCTCTCTCTCTCTCTCAAAGGTACAAAGGGGTACAGTAGAAAAAATTATAGATATACTGATGCTTACGAGGCTACTTGTAACTGAAAGTACCTCACCTAGATGACATGTGGTAACGGTAGCACAGTAGAGTGGTCCTATTCGTTTGTAAACAGTCAATTAGGATCTAAGAGCGAGGTATTTATCTAATTGAAATTTGAGTCTTAACAGTACTACACTCAATGACATTACTAGGTAGTCCATTCCACAGGTTTGCTACTCGATTGAAAGGCTTTCCAATTATGTTACAACCATTCCCTTTTGTGTAATTTGAATGAGCATTTGTGGAACATTTGTTGACATCCATATTGTTCATACCTCCTCTTCGCCTGCACTGTGTGAAACTCAACAGATTTATCTTGTTTGGATGTTCTTCATATAATTTATATCTTAGTCTAGGAATCCTTTTTCTTATTGTTATGCCCAGTGTTAAAATAGCGGCAATAGAAGCAACCTCTATCATG
The DNA here is from genome assembly GCA_032716605.1 of Paralithodes platypus. Taxonomy (NCBI): domain Eukaryota; kingdom Metazoa; phylum Arthropoda; class Malacostraca; order Decapoda; family Lithodidae; genus Paralithodes; species Paralithodes platypus. The sequence continues at coordinate 61,713,444 of CM064513.1, read as the reverse complement.
AAGATAATAACAGCAGCCACCACGAGTAATAGCACCATCAACAAGAGCGAGAGGGTAAAAGGACGTATGAACCATCCACGAGCCTTACCTAGGGAGTATTTCTGCCAGGAGGGTTCTGGTTAGACCCCCTATTCATACTTAGGTGATTATCATCAGGACCAAAAGAGAAAAAGGGAAGCCATCAATGCACTTGCTGCTCTAGATCCCGACCTACCAGAAAGAGTAGTGACTATGGCAGGAAAATATGAGAAGCCCCTTCTCCCACAAAAGGCTCGTCGCTCGTCCTCCAGATCATTCGACTGGATCCAAGCCTAATTTCGATACTAGGTCTCCTAAGTCTGTTACTAGGGTTGGTGATTCATATTTGTCATACCCACTCAATCGCTACCTCACCTCCAAACTTCAGCATTTCATTACAAACTTCATCTCTCCATGATGCTTTACCCATCTTCACTCTCTTCAAAGTGTCACATACTTCTACCTCATTATCCCTTCCTCTTCCTCCTTCATTACTTCTCTTCTTTTCCCATCCATTCCCCATTTAGTTATGGTTGGAGCTCTTGTATTGTCCAAATTCAACAATTAATTACAGTTTTCTCTCTATCTCAAAAGTTTATCTTGCTTCTCCAATATTTTTACCCAATTTCATCTTCCATGTCAGTTCAATTCCTGGTTTCATTTTCTTAGTCCACCATGCTGATCTTTTTATTCCTCTCCCCCTTCTCCTAGCCCCACATACTTCCTCACATGCTGCAAATATATACCGGTATTCCTTAACACACAATGCTCACCCTTTGACTCCCTTCATTCACTCCAAGTCAAGCCTACTTAGTCGTCTCTCTGCTGCTCTCTTGAACTCTTCCCTAAATCCTTCCTCCTGTGACATTTCCACCCTCTCCACTTACTATATTATGAATTCACATACACGCATTGGCTTAGTCTCTCACTCTCAATCATTCTCTCTCTCTCTCTCTCTCTCTCTCTCTCTCTCTCTCTCTCTCTCTCTCTCTCTCTCTCTCTCTCTCTCTCTCTCTCTCTCTCTGAAACGAGTGAAATTAAGAAGCCACTATACTTCAACAGTAAGATTGGTAATACAATCAAACACAGAAATATACTGCTCAAGCTTTAAAAAAGTAACTGTTCTAATGACAAAGTAAAGGATTATACAACCTTGCTAGAAGACAAGGTCAGATACTGAATAGATTAGCTAAGCGTGATTATGACGTCTCTATAGCCAAATATAGCACCGACAACCCTAAGGATCTTTATAAGTACGCACGCAACAGCAGCAAAATAAAAGCGGCATAGACCTATTAACTAGAGATGATCAAATAGCGACAGCCTACTCGGATATTTCAAATACACTCGCCGATTATTTAGGTTCTGTTTTTTACAAATGAAGTAAAAAGTACTAAAAAATGGCAGCAACAACAGATGAATTAATAGGACATTTTACCATCAGTGCAAGTGAAATATTGCGTAAATTCAATAATTTACATATTTACAACACTCCCGGACCTGATAAAGTCCACGACAGAATAATAAAACGAGTAAACAAAAACAAAAATTTCCTTGACCATTATATTTACAGTAACTTATCATAACAGCAGGAAGCGTCCTTAATGATTAGAAAACAGCGAAAATTACCAGCTGAGAAGGTTTGAACCAAACCCGCCCTACTTGTTGCCAGATGCTTCCAGGAGGTTCTCAGCTTGCCACCCATACTCAGATCAGTGTGCTCCATGCATTTGTTGCAGGAAATTGTGTGTCCAAGCAAGAGCTGTTTTAGAAGTTGAAATACACCAAAAAAACAGTGTTAATTCTACATTTATAATCAGATAGCTATATACCAGGTATGAATGTGAAGTTTATTTCATGTTACAGAACAAGACTCATACCGTCTATCAAACACATTGGTTGCTATAATGATTATTTATATCATTGAGCTATTGAGAGCATAAGGATATGAAAGAGGGAGAGAGAGTGGCCACTCGCTGGGAAAGAAGGAGGAAAGTCGTGTTGATATTCCCAAGGTTGGAAGGGGAGGAATAAATGAGTGAAGACTTTTATGGGGAGTGTTCGACCCTGTCTTTTCAATAGAATTTGTTTTATTTCGGTCAAACCTATGGACTTGGCGCTAGGGTCACATATATTAAGAGGAAATAGTGGGAAAATGTCAGCTAGAGCATATTCTTAGCTAAGTAACTTTCCACAAGGAAAGGGTTGAGAGATGATATAGTTGAGTACCTAGAAACTAAACTAGGTTTTAGGACAAAGAAAATCGTGCCTAACAAACCTTCTCCAACTTTATACTATATTATTTACTCTGACTCAACTAAATCACTTGACATACTCTACCTAGACTTTCAAACGGCGTTCGACAAGGTACCCCACAAATGCCTTCATGAAGCACGTACAAAAATCGCGAGTAGGCAGCTGAAAATTGGATTAGGAATAGGCTTACATGGCAGCTATTGATACCAAACATCCCAACATACACCTAACACACACATACACACTCACACCCCTTCATTATCGAGGAGGTGGTGGCAGGGTTGTTGGACCGCGCTTTAAGGGGAGGTCTTTAGTTTGATTCCTACTCTTCCAGTAATCTTAAAATTTCACCCCCTTGACCCCCTTTCAAGATAAATTTGTACATTTTTCGGTAGAAAAATTTCCCGGCCGAAGGCCGGTTACTCTCAAATTACAGGCTCGCTATCGCTCGCCAGGATAAAATCGACACCTAAATAGCACGAAAGGTCTTAAAATTGACAGAATGGGGCGGAAATTATTAAAATCACCAAACTAATGGGGCAAGCATCTAAAAATCTCAAAAGCAATGGGGCTAGACATGAGGGAGAAAGGGGTCAAGAAAAAAGTCCCTCAAGTGGAAATCTCCCGTTAATCCTAGATGTACCCCATATACTAAATATGTATACGAGCCAGTGAAAGGAAAGGCCCTAACAAGCACGATTGATAACAAGGGGAGGAAGGGAGGAGAAAATCCTGCCTCCCTTCCACCCACACTCACTCCCGCCTCTTTTATACCATACCTTAAGTGCTTTATTCCTTCTCTACACATAGTATGTGGGTCTCAATTCTTCACATCTGCCTTAATGTGCCATGTGGTGCAATAATACTGCAGTATATGGAATATATATGGAATATTATGTGATGCCTCTCCTTACTCTACCTCCCTGCTCCCGTCTGACAAGGCCAGGAAAACAGCTCACGGGGTGCCATTCACACACAACCGTGCAATTCCCAACTATAACCACAACATGCCCACAGCATTTGTGTGCAAACAAAAGTTCATACTGGGATGCAGGGTATAATAACACACTGATGTACATTTCATTAAGTTTTGCAAGAGTTGGATTTTTTATCGATTCTTTCCACCATGGTGTTCTGTTCAAATCATGAGCACACAGATACTAGGTTATTGTTGACAAATACTAAATTTTGCACGTTGGTACAAGAAATAAAAAGTATGAATATCAAATGAAAGGCAAACTAATAGTAGCAAACTTGAAGGTTAAAGATCTTTAGGTTAATATATGAAAACCTAAAATGTGCGGCTGTGGCAAATAAAGCTAACAGAGCCTTGAGATTTATCAAAGGAACGTTTACTTTGTAAAATTATACCAATATTGTGTGCCATTATCCAAAATCATTGAAAGACACCATGTTGAATATTTATGGCATTCAGTTCTGGCCTCCACATCTTAAGAAAGACGTTAAATAAATATAATTCATGCAGCATAGATCCACCAAGCTAATCCCCTCTCTGAGAAACAAACCATATTGAAAAAAGATTAAAGACATTTAATTTGTTCTCTCGCTTAACAAAAGAAGCTTACGAGGCCAACTCATCGAATGTTTGAAGATACTTCAACGATTTGACAGAATATATAGCAATGCACTGTGCACGAATAATGACAATGCTTCAACCCGAGGTAATGGAAGTAATTTAGATAGAAAGAAGGCATGCATAGATGTCACATAAAACCTATTCACATACAGTGTGGTCAGAGAGTGTTATAGTTTACTAAGGGAGGTGTTCGATAGTAATTCAATTGATACGTTTAAATTGGACGATCATCTGATGTAAACTGGATTAGTATAAATTTATATATTTAAAATCAATAGGTATGCAAGTGTGATTTCCCTTTCAGGCTAATCTATTTATATCATATATAAAAACTAATCTATTTATATCATATATAAAAACTAATCTATTTATATCATATATAAAAACTAATCTATTTATATCATATATAAAAACTAATCTATTTATATCATATATAAAAACTAATCTATTTATATCATATATAAAAACTAATCTATTTATATCATATATAAAAACTAATCTATTTATATCATATATAAAAACTTTCCATGTCGGCATTTCCTGACCCATAAGGTTACACACCCTCCTATTTTCTGATACGGCTTTTTAGGCAGGGGTTGGGTTGAGAGCCTTCTACTTTGCTTTCCAATTCTTCCACTATACATTGACCCGGTCTCTACTAGTATTAAGGCCGGACCACATAGTTAGGGACCTTAAGATATACAGTATGTGGTCTGAGAATCTGTGTAACTCTGCATAGCTTATGTAACGTATTTTGGCTATCACACACTTTTCTGCAGCTTAAGAAGAATCGTACGTAATCAAGGGGTTAAACACAGTATCTACATTACTTTCCTATATATTTATGTAATGGGGTAATATATATATATATATATATTGTTACGTATCTTGATCCTCAAGTGGTTAACTTGATGAATCTAGATAGCACAGAGATATATATTAAGGTATCAGTCAGCTGAAGGCAAAACAAAAGTAAAATCTAATAACATAAATTCCTGTTGTTGCTTCCTTTCCTTTTGGATCATAGGACTTGGTATCCTTTATTGACTGATACTCTTTAATTATGAAAAATACTGAAACTAATTAAAGTCATGTAGTATTTATAAAGAATTATTATTTAACCGAAGCTTAGTAGGCTATGGTTATGAACCGAATAAGTTATAGCTAAAGAAGGACTATTAATTTTATAAAAAGTCTTGAAAGATAAATATTAAAGTAAGAATATTTCTGTCTCTTACCCTCTTTGAAATGAATAGATAGTTTTCTTCTATGTCCTTTTATTTATATTTAATGTAATTATTCTTGGTTCTTGTCTTACGTTAATAGTATTATATTATTATTATCATCAGGAGTAATATCAAAGTCACATAAAAAGTTAGATATATATTTAATAATTAGTTAAATTTATTTCTTAACCACGTAACATTGAGGTTTGATTATGAGTAATTAAAGTTACAGGATCGTTTCATAGATTCGATTCAGGTCTCACTCAAATAATATGAAAAGCAAAATATAATATTTTGAAGCACCATTAAGCAATGTAAGCTTAAGTAAAAGAAAATGAAGAACTCGTAAGTATTAATATAAAACAATAGTATTACTTTCATCATAACCCAATTACTTAAAGAGTTGCTTTAGTCCACAAGTTAGTCAACTAAAATAGTTAAGTACATAATAATAGCGTTAACGTTAATTCGCAATCAAATAGTTAAACACATAATAGTAGTGTTCACGTTAATTCCCAATTAAATAGTTAAACACATTACACACATTAAACACATCACGTTAATTCCCAATCACATATCTCACTAACCAACATAACATAAGTGTTTACACCGAACACACTTAACACACATTTATATAATCTGACTGACAGTCACAATCCCATTATAATACTTCACCCCGTCTTCCTCCAGCTGCAAGTTCACCTTCCCCAACTCCAAATGAGACTGATTTGAATGCCCACAACTCGGGTCTATATACCAAACAATGATGGTGTAGGAACGAATCAGGAGGCGGCGGGTTGGTGCCGGCGCCAATCATAGCTCCTCGAATCACATAACAGGTGCGAGGTCCATTCACAGCTCCTGGCGTCGATCATTACGTCATAGCAATCGGTCATCGAGGTGTGAAGGCTAGCATGCTGGTATGGGGCGAGATGGTTTGCCCACCGCTCGTTCGCTAGTCTGCTTCACCACTTGGGTAGTTTGGCTCCTTGAACTCTAATTCTAACTCTTAAATTAACATACAGGGCTCCGTATGTCACACCTCCCCCCTAGAAAAGAGTTTAAGGAGTATAATACATAATATTAAACATAATACATAAATAGATTCACCACCAGATTGGCAACAGCAAGATTATAATGAGGATATAACAAGGATATCACCCAAAGTAGGCAACGTCTCCAGGTACCACATCAGAACATAGCCGGAACGTAGCTGGAGCGTAATTCGAACTGCAAGGCATCTCACAGCTGAAGGCTTAAAAGCGCACTACAAAAGCATGATATTTACCTCGCTACAAGGGAGAGCTAATTGCCAAAATCCTCTCATCAAATTATACTTACTGCTGCATGAGGCCAAACTGGTAAATGCAATCTTTGATCCGTGGCAGTGGGTAGGTATCGTTCTTTGTGACAGCATTGACTTGCCTATAGACCCTACATAACCTATGGCTCCCGTCTGGCTTTGGCACAAGTATGACCGGACTACTCCACTGGCTTAAGGCCCTTGTGATCAGCTGGTTTGAAAAAATTAAGTCAAGCTCGACCTGCAGTATACTCCTGCGTTGTGGCGAGACACGGTAGGGGGATAGTTTAATGGGAGTTGCATCCCCTACGTCGATGTCGTGCACGGCCAAAGAAGTGAGCCCTGGAGTATCACGGAACACACTGGGAGACTGAGATAAAACAGAGATTAGTTGGTTCGCTTGATCAGAGGGAAGATGACATAGTTTAGATGGTAATTCCCTAAAAGCCACTGAATTATACTGAAAGTTGGATAGGCTACATGACAAGTCAAAGTCTGCATGGATACCTTCAGGCTCTGGAACAGTCTGTTGCGGTTCAGTAAGAGAACTGAAGACTTTGTCCGCACCAGGCTGCTCACAGGTCCTGACATTCACTGCCACAGTGGGAGAATCTGGAAGAGAGGAATCAGGGGACCTATGGTAGGGCTTCAACATATTTATATGGAATACTTGCGTGGGCTTTCTCCTGTCTGGGGTAGTGGACTAGATAATCGGTAATGCTCACCCTCCGAATGATCTTATATGGGCCCCTGAACTTGGCAGATAAAGGTTGGCCAAAAGGGGGAGCAGGACCAAACCTCACGAGTAGCAAATAAAAGAAAGGTACCCCCTTATCCCACTCAACTCCGGTCTCTGTACAATACTTACGTAAACATTCCCTTTACTGTCTGATGATATCGTTCGAGAACCCCTTGACTCTCTGGGTGGTAGGTGCTAGACTTTACATGCTCGATACCCAACTCCTTCAGGGACTGCTGGAAAATGTTAGAGGTAAAATTAGTTCCTTGATCACTTTGCACCTCATGGGGGAAACCCATTCTGGTGAAAATTTGAGTATTTCCTTGATTACAGTTGGAGCAGAGGTAGTCCTTAAGGGTATAGCCTCTGGGTAGCGAGTTGCCATGTCCATGATAGTTAATAAATAAATGTTACCTTGGGAAGTCTTAGGCAATGGGCCTACAATGTCCACTACCACCCGAGTAAAAGGATTCTCGAAAACGGGCAAGGGCACCAGAGGATGTACAGGCACCTTCTGATTGGGTTTTCCTGTCATCTGGCAAGTGTGACACACTCTACAACACTCCCACTACATCTGCACACATTCCTGGCCAGTAAAAGTGGGCTCTGATTCTGTCTAGAGTCTTTCTCACACCTAGGTGTCCTGCCAATGGTATACAATGTGCCATTTCCATGATATCTTTACGACAAGGTTTGGGGACTACTACTTAATGGATGTCCCAAGCCCTGTCATCGATTGGTCTGTGTGCCGGTCTCCATCTTCGCCACAATACTCCTCCTTTGAGGTAGAAACATTCACCACCCTCCTTCTCGCATTCCTCTTCACTCACGGACCTGGCAGCTAACTCCTTGCATTCACAATCATCTCTCTGTAGCTCTTACCAGGCCAATAGGACAATTTGGAGGAGTTTCATGGTCATCGTTAGGGTCAAGATGAGCCATAAAGGTGTCAGATAAATCCACCTCAGTCACATCATCAGGCACAGTTGGAGCATCATTCACACTCTCATCATCCCTTTCATCAACTCTTACATTCGGTACATTTCGGTCTGAGGGAACTGCTACTCGAGACATTGAACGTGTGACAGCACACACAGGGAAAACAGTTGGCATCTCCTTTTCGAGCTCACCGGTTAGTGGCTCGTTAACAGGGGAAAGTGACAAAATGGGGTCTGGTCGGACCTTCTCACCTGCTACATCATTCCCCAAAAGGAGAGTTACCCCAGGCACAGGGATATCTTGGGACCTACACAAAGCTATGGTGGCCTCACCCTGTAGTAACTCGCATTCAATTTCGCCTTTTTCCAAGTATGCATAAAACTGGCCTCCAGCACCTCTCATTACAACTGGTTCGCCAGGTGGGCACTCAGTGTAAGGATTCACCATGAGGGTGCTAGTAGAACCTGTGTCTCTCAGAATTTTTACCTCATGCATGCAACCATTTAATCTCACGTTGCCAGATGAAATAAAGGGACGGTAACTGTCCTGCACTGATGGTGAAATTATTATTGGTTTAACCCTTGTGGGTTGCACCACACATGCTACTACACCCCTGTCTAGATGATTTACGTTAGCTGCTAGGTACTCCTTCTGTCGAGAGTCCTGCATTAAAGGAACTTTTGGTGCTAGGTACTCCTTCTGTCGGGAGTCCTGCATTAAAGGAACATTGGATGCTAGGTACTCCTTCTGTCGGGAGCCCTGCATTAAAGGCACACATGGAATTTGAGATACGGCGGCAACTGTCTGCCCCGATCTCTCGGTTTTTTTCCTTGGCCCAGCACTGATAAGCTAGGTGGCCTCTCATGCCACAAAAAGTACATACTTTAGGGGATACGGGAAAGTTCCCTCTTTGAGCATTACTATTAGTTTGGGGCCCACC
>CM064513.1:61671926-61699426 GCA_032716605.1 Paralithodes platypus | reverse complement strand
ATATGTTTTTCATTTTGAAAGCTTGGTATAAATATGGTAATGCGACGTAGTAATTTCACTTTTTTCCATTAACTATCGAGAAAAAAGTTACTAAGGGATTCAATTTACCATTAGCTGAGATGAAACTGACTTTATGTAGTATATCCTGTTGACTGGCGACGATAACGGCAAACCTATAGTAATGACCACCGACAAATGATGCGCTTTGCCACGACGCTTATCTCTATATCTTTGCCCTTTGAAAGCTGCGGTAGGTCAGTTACCTAGCCTAATGCACAGGGGCTACTACATATTTTCCAGGTTACCCCAGTTTACTTACCCACGTGAGATGTCAGAAATTTGCTATAACGACAAGTTCCTATTTAGTGTAAGGTGAGTGGAGGCCTCGGGTGCTACAACACTTGTCCATCTGTCTCGTCCTGCCTGTGGATTAAATCTGGATTGTCTCTGTTGTGAAGCAAGCTCGCTAACCAATGCGCTACCTGACAATACCGGAAACCGGAACACCGAAAATACTTTACGGGAACATGGTCTTCGGACTGAAATATTGTCTCAGTATACTGTTCTTTGGATTAGGTGCTGCAGTACAAATACATTCAGGGTTCATGCACATGACGTTTTGCTCCAAACTATATATTAGAAATTGGGTTACAAACTTGTCCACTTGACCTATCATGACAATTACCATAGGGTAGACTAACTAATTCGCGCACAGTATGCCGGTTGGTACCCGCAGTAGATGAAAATATTACTCGTAAATGGACACTAGTTAGTTTTTTCTTTAGTAATTAATTTTGGTAAAAGTATATTTTGGCACCATATTTATTAAACTTACTGTTCATTTGGTTGGGGGATATTTGATATTGTTATTACTAAAATAGCAAAATAAATGTTTATTTCCACACCTATTCCCTGGCTGCCTCTCCCCAAATGTTAGATATGTTAGCTCAATACCTATAGTCTTTTGCTTAGCAAATGTGTTGATAAATATATATAATTTATTGTAATTAACTATAATTATTAGCCTAATTTACCCTAATTCCGGCTGTCGTATAAACTATAGACTGTACTTTTCATCTGGCGGTAAATTGCCACGTACCCAACTTGTCTACTCAACTATTACAACAAATTTAATAGCAAAGTACGTTGTTAATTAGGAGGATTTAATAGCAAAGTACGTTGTTAATTAGGAGGATTTAATAGCAAAGTACGTTGTTAATTAGGAGGATTTAATAGCAAAGTACGGTGTTAATTAGGAGGATTTAATAGCAAAGTACGTTGTTAATTAGGAGGATTTAATAGCAAAGTACGTTGTTAATTAGGAGGATTTAATAGCAAAGTACGTTGTTAATTAGGAGGATTTAATAGCAAAGTACGTTGTTAATTAGGAGGATTTAATAGCAAAGTACGGTGTTAATTAGGAGGATTTAATAGCAAAGTACGTTGTTAATTAGGAGGATTTTACATAAATATGATGCAGAGAAATATTAGTTTCTTTTATTCTTCTTTGTTTGGTGAAGTAATGAGAACTCGACTGCCAGGAGTTGAACTGTTCCAACAGGTGAAAAAGAAATAAACCATACAATATATCAAGAAGCTGCCATCATAGTCATTGTTGTAAGTGACCACTTGCGAGTTTCGGTCTATAAGGAAGTTCAATATGTACGTATATTAAGTATCGATATTTAGCAGGATTACAAAGCATTTAGTGGCTTGTGATGGAAGGAAACTATAGGTTGAATGTCATGTACCAGTAATATACTGCTGTGTAGTTGAACTGTATATTAAATTGTATGTCAGCTTAATTATTAAGGGGGGTGACCTGTTTTTGTTCTGTCCTTTTCTATCTTTCTCTGGCTTGTATCCATTTGGCCCCATTCAACCTACTGTTTTAAGACGTTTATCCCCATCCAGGTGTCAATTGTTTACTGGTGAGCGGTAGCGAGCCAGCATATTTTTTATTTTTGTTTGACAGCAGGCTAAATTTGTACATTTTTCGATAGAACATTTCTCCGGCGAAGCCGGATTTCTTTATATAATGCTGGCTCGCTATCGCTCGCCAGGAAGAAATCGACACCTAGATGGGGATAAACGTCTTAAAATAGTTGGCTGAATGGGGCCGAATGGATACAAGCCAGAGAAAGAGAGAAAAGGACAGAAATAACAAAAAGCAGGTCACCCCCCTTAATATTGATGTCTACAGTTTAAACTTCCTTATGCACTGCAAACATTGTATGTTTAAATGTAACGCAAATGATACGCATAATGGTAAAAGCATCGTTAAAAAAGCATCATCAAAAGCATAGTTATTGTACGTCTTATAATCTGAATGAATAGATAATGTATAACCTGGCCAACAATTTGCGGAAGTAGTAAATATAACCCATATGGCTGTATTGTATTTATTGGTGGGTGTTTCGAATACAAATCCGAAGATGTTATTCTCACCTTATGTTATTCATTGGTTCGACCTCATCTAGAATACTGCGTTAAATTTTGGTTTCCTTACTATCAAAAAGGATATGGAAACATTTGAGTACAGCGAAGATTAACACAAATTATTCACACACTTAAAGATATGCCATATGCAGAACGTCTACCAGGATTTAACCTTTTCAGCATGACTAAGTGCAGACTACGAGAGGATATAATTCAAGTATTTAAGATAATCAAAGATATCGACAATATGGATGCAAACAAAACCTTCACATTCGATAATTCAAATTACACCAGAGGAAATGGCTGTAAAATCATCCGTAAGCCCTTTCGCTCTCATGAAACAAAACACTGTTTTGTCAACCGAGTAGTAAGCTTGATGAATGACCTGACTAGCAATATCATAGACTGCACAACTGTTCAAGCTTTCAAAAGTCGCACGGACAAATATCTCGCTTCAATCCTGGACTGACTGTGTTTACAGGTGAATAACAGGACATGCCTACATTATCTCGCTTGTTAGAATAGATATAGTGAAATAGTTCTATTTGTTTTTAGTTTTTTTCTACCGAGTACCGTGTAAGTTTTTCCATTCTGCTTGGAAAATATTTATCAAATCGTGTCATTACTACATAATTAATTAAGGTAGTTTAAATACAAGCAGCCTCGTACGAATCAGTATATATGTTGTTGCTTGCTTTCCTTTGTACTGTGTACACTAACCCTATCTGTCTTTTATTTTTCAATTATTAAGAACATAAGAACATAAGAAAATGGGAGTCTGCAGAAAGCCGATTGGCCTAAGCAAGGCAGATCCCTGTCCCACACAACCCCAATTACAAAGCCCAATTATAGGCTCAACACTCTAATACCCTGAGGATCATCTTACCAAACCGGTTAGAGATTAACGCAGGATTACGGGGGTCTGCAGAGCGCTGATTGGCCCAACCCGGCTGATCCCCCTTCACACCCAACCCTTCTCGTCCATATGCTTATCCAATTTTTTCTTAAAGCTCCCTATCGTTCTTGATCCCACTATATCACTTGGTAGCCTATTCCACCCATCTACAACTCTGTTACCAAACCAATATTTGCCTATATCTTTTCTGAAACGAAATTTATCTAATTTGAAACCATTGGTACGAGTTCTTTCGCTATCACTGAGCTTTAGTACATTTGTCATGTCCCCTTTGTTAATCCCACTAACCCACTTGAACACCTCTATCATATCCCCTCTAACTCTGCGTCTCTCTAACGAATGTAAACCTAATTTCTTCAACCTTTCTTCATACGGAAAATTTCTAATATTATGGATCATTTTTGTCATTCTACGCTGAATTCTCTCCAATGAATCTATGTCCATTCTGTAATAAGGACACCAAAATTGGACAGCATAATCCATATGGGGTCTCACTAATGACAAGTAAAGTTTTAAGATAACATCAGCAGTTCTGTTACTCACACTCCTAGAGATGAAACCCGAGAATCCTGTTTGCCTTATTACGAATGCTTATACACTGTTTTCTAGGCTTCAAATCATTGCTAACAAACACACCTAGATCTTTCTCGCAGTCTGAATTTTCTAATTCTAAATTAGCTAGTTTATATTTAACATTTGTTTGCATCTTCCCTATCTTTAATACCTTGCATTTGTCAATGTTAAACTTCATCTGCCAATTTACTGACCATTCATGTAAGGTATCTAGATCCCTTTGGAGGCACTCTATATCGCTATCTGAATCAATTGATCTCCCCATTTTAGTATTGTCTGCGAATTTACTTATCCTACTAGTTATACCTAAATCTAGGTCATTTATGTATATAAGAAACAACAGGGGACCTAATACCGATCCCTGGGGGACACCACTTTTGACTGCTCCCCACTCTGACTTGGTACCATTTATGCTGACTCTCTGTTTCCTACCAATTAACCATGACCTAATCCATCCCAACAACGACCCTCCTATTCCATGTGCCTCAACCTTTCTCATCAATCTCTCATGAGGGACTCTGTCGAAAGCTTTACTGAAATCTAAATATATAATATCATATGACTTGTCACTATCTACTGCTTCATATACCTCTGAGAAAAAGCTAAGCAAATTAGTAAGGCAAGAACGTCCCTGAGTGAATCCATGCTGAGAAGAATTTATTAAGTTAAATTTTACTAAGTGGCTTCTAATTTTCCTAGCAATAATAGACTCTAGCAACTTTCCTATGATTGATGTGAGACTAATGGGACGGTAATTGGATGCTATCGATTTATCACCTTTTTTGAAGATCGGAACTACATTTGCAAGCTTCCAAGCTTCTGGAACTAAACCTGTTTCTAATGACTTGTTAAATATAAATGCTAATGGACTACTTAACTCATCTCTGCATTCTTTTAATACTCTAGCATATACCTCGTCAGGACCAGGCGATTTTTGAGGTTTCAGTCTGTCAATTTCCTTAAGCACATCATTTCTACTTATACTAACTGTACTTAACATATTGTCTATACTATCACTATATACCATATTGACTTCTGGAATCTGTGCCAAATTTTCATTAGTGAAAACGGAAAGAAACTGACTATTTAATGTACTGCACATTTCTAAATCATTTTCTGTTATTTCTCCTATTGAAGTTTTTAGGGGGCCTATTTCATCTCTAACTTTAGATTTATATAGTTGGTAAAAAGCTTTAGGGTTATTTTTTGAGTCGCTGGCTATCCTTATTTCATAATTTCTTTTTGCTTTCCTGATTTCCTTTTTGACCTGTCTTGATAGAGTCTGATAGTATATATGTAAATGATTTTCACCTTTCTTTATTTTTCGATATATTCCTTTCTTTTTTCCTATAAGATCTATTAGCTTATTAGTCATCCATTTTGGTTGGTTCTGCGTCGATCTAAATCTTCTTTTAGGGATATATTTATTTTGAGCATTGTGGAGTGAAGCCATAAACTGGTTATATGTAGGTGGCAAGTTTAACTCTGGCATATCCTGACTTAATCGCTTAACAATAGGGTCCACCATTAAGTCTCTTCTTAGCCCACCATAATCGGCTTTTCTGAAATCTGGGATAAGTGTCGTATTCTCTTTAGCATTCCCTGTCCATTGTATATTAAAATAAATAGATTTATGATCGCTATTTCCTAGGTGGTCACCAATCTCTACATTATTTATCATATGATAAAGAGTGCAATTGTTATTGTATATACAGACACTCGAGTGTGATCAAATGCTTAATACGTCAAATATGTGTCGAAATATATTTGTGAGCCATTTTGGCAAACATATGTTTTCATGATAGTACCTACTACACTAATTCAAGTATCATGTATTCCACCAATTTGATCCCATTATTACTGCATATTCAGCTACAAATGAATTGATACTGTGATAGATTTTGTATATGAAAAGAAACATGCTTATGTTGAAGAATCAGCATTGGCTGTGACAGATGAGCTAAAGACACAAATGCAGAGTAGGACCCAAGTTTAATAAACGTTTCGCCTTCCATTACTTAAGAAGCTGTGTCTGGCGAAACGTTTATTAAACTTGGGAAATACTCTGCATTTGTGTCTTTACCTCATGCTTATGTTCGTATTATAATTGTATATGTATTACATATTCAGTCTCTATACTGTGAACAATTGTTATTGTTAAAATGAATCATATAAGCGTCCATAAGGATATCCTCTTTAAAGTAATATTGGCAGTGATTAACTCAATTATAATATCTAGATGATTATATCCAGCTTAGGAAGGTTTGGTGGTTTTCAAGGAGTTAACCCGTTCAGTATTTTATGACACATGTTTCCATTATATTTTGACTATCATTAGACGATTATAGTAATAAGTTTATTAAGAAAGTGTACTTGTCATACGAATAAGTAAGATAGATGTACAATCTTGATTGTTAGAGGTCCTTTCTAAGCTGTAGAAAATAATTTATTGTAAACCAGAATGGCATTAAACACACTCGCCATGGCAATGAAGGTGTTAATAAGAGAGGCTTATAAATGTACCCACAAGGAGATCTGCCCGGGTTAATATACTTGCATATAAATGAGGTTCTGAAGCGGTCCCAGAAGTGTGTGTGTGTGTGTGTGTGTGTGTGTGTGTGTGTGTGTGTGTGTGTGTGTGTGTGTGTGTGTGTGTGTGTGTGTGTGTGTGTGTGTGTGTGTGTGTGTGTGTGTGTGTGTGTGTGTGTGTGTGTGTGTGTGTGTGTGTGTGTGTGTGGTGTGTGTGTGTGTGTGGTGTGTGTGTGTGTGTGTGTGTGTGTGTGTGTGTGTGTGTGTGTTGTGTGTGTGGGTGTGTGTGTGTGTGTGTGTGTGGTGTGAGTGTGTGTGTGTGGGTGGGTGTGTGTGTGTGTGTGTGTGTGTGTGTGTGGTGTGTGTGTGTGTGTGTGTGTGTGTGTGTGTGTGTGGGTGTGTGGTGTGTGTGTGTGTGTGTGTGTGTGTGTGTGAGAGGTGGTAGAAGGAGAGAAAGAGTATAATATAGCGTGCACGTTTTGAGCGTATTTTTGTGTTGTTTTGTATATGTGCTTGTTGTGTGTTTGTGCAACTTTAAAGTAAGCAGCAAGTACTGTATATATTTATATATAAACACCTCTGAATAAAGTAGGAGAGAGAGAGAGAGATGAGTACGATGTAACCACAGGGAAATTTCAGAACGAAATCTTAATATTGCTTCTTAAGATTATCCTCTCTCTCTCTCTCTCTCTCTCTCTCTCTCTCTCTCTCTCTCTCTCTCTCTCTCTCCTTATATATATCAAAATTAATTAAAATATTTGTAACAACATTTAAGACGCCAGAATATCACAAAAGCAACTTAAGAGAAAACAATAGCATAGTGAAACACATGCAACCAATCACAACATACACATACATTACAGGAGATAAACATACAAACAGTATAACTACACACCCACTGACCAACACACACACACACACGCACACACACACACACACACACACAAGGCACACATATACAAATACATATATTCACTGACCCCCCCAACCCTTCACCCCACACACTCATATACGCACACAGGTACTCACTGATACCCACACACACAACTACACACACACACACACACACACACACACACACACACACACACACACACACACACACACAAAGCTCACATGAACTCTCTGACATGCCATCCCCCCCCCTCCCCCACTGGACACTCACACGTACTGTATATGTATAAGGACAGACAAAAGAAATTATGAAATCAGGATAGCCAATGACTCAAAAAATAACCCTAAGGCTTTTTACCAGCTATATAGATCTAAAGTTAGAGATAAAATAGGCCCCCTTAAAACTTCGATAGGAGAAATGACAGAAAATGATTTAGAAATGTGCAGTACATTAAATAGTCAGTTTCTATCCGTTTTCACTAATGAAAATTTGGCACAGATTCCAGAAGTCCGTAAGGTATATAGCGATAGTATAGAAAATAGGTTAAGTACGGTTACTATAAGTAGAAATGATGTGCTTAAGGAAATTGACAGACTGAAACCTCAGAAATCGCCTGGCCCCGATGAGGTATATGCCAGAGTATTAAAAGAATGCAGAGATGAGTTAAGTTACCCATTAACATTTCTTTTAACAATTCATTAGAAACAGGTATAGTTCCAGAAGCTTGGAAACTTGCAAATGTAGTTCCGATTTTCAAAAAAGGTGATAAATCAATAGCATCCAATTACCGTCCCATTAGTCTCACTTCAATCATAGGAAAGCTACTAGAGTCAATTATTGCTAGAAAAATGAGAAACCACTTAGAAACATTTAACTTAATCAATTCTTCTCAGCATGGATTCACTCAGGGACGTTCTTGCCTTACTAATTTGCTTAGTTTTTTCTCAGAGGTATATGAAGCAGTAGATAATGACAAGGCATACGATATTATATATTTAGATTTTCAGTAAAGCTTTCGACAGAGTTCCTCATGAGAGATTGATGAGAAAGGTTGAGGCACATGGAATAGGTGGGGCGTTGTTGGGATGGATTAGGTCATGGCTAATTGGTAGGAAACAGAGAGTCAGCATAAATGGTACCAAGTCAGAGTGGGGAGCAGTCAAAAGTGGTGTCCCCCAGGGATCGGTATTAGGTCCCCTGTTGTTTCTTATATACATAAATGACCTAGATTTAGGTATAACTAGTAGGATAAGTAAATTCGCAGACGATACTAAAATGGGGAGATCAATTGATTCAGATAGCGATATAGAGTGCCTCCAAAGGGATCTAGATACCTTACATGAATGGTCAGTAAATTGGCAGATGAAGTTTAACATTGACAAATGCAAGGTATTAAAGATAGGGAAGATGCAAACAAATGTTAAATATAAACTAGCTAATTTAGAATTAGAAAATTCAGACTGCGAGAAAGATCTAGGTGTGTTTGTTAGCAATGATTTGAAGCCTAGAAAACAGTGTATAGGCGTTCGTAATAAGGCAAACAGGATTCTCGGGTTCATCTCTAGGAGTGTGAGTAACAGAACTGCTGATGTTATCTTAAAACTTTACTTGTCATTAGTGAGACCCCATATGGATTATGCTGTCCAATTTTGGTGTCCTTATTACAGAATGGACATAGATTCATTGGAGAGAGTACAGCGTAGAATGACAAAAATGATCCATAATATTAGAAATCTTCCGTATGAAGAAAGGTTGAAGAAATTAGGTTTACATTCGTTAGAGAGACGCAGAGTTAGAGGGGATATGATAGAGGTGTTCAAGTGGGTAAGTGGGATTAACAAAGGGGACATGACAAATGTACTAAAGCTCAGTGATAGCGAAAGAACTCGTACCAATGGTTTCAAATTAGATAAATTTCGTTTCAGAAAAGATATAGGCAAATATTGGTTTGGTAACAGAGTTGTAGATGGGTGGAATGGACTACCAAGTGCTATAGTGGGATCTAAAACTGTAGGGAGCTTTAAGATAAAATTGGATAAGCATATGGACGAGAAGGGTTGGGTGTGAAGGGGGATCAGCCGGGTTGGGCCAATCAGCGCTCTGCAGACCCCCATAATCCTGCGTTAATCTCTAACCGTTTTGGTAAGATGATCCTCAGGGTATTGGAGTGTTGAGCCTATAATTGGGCTTTGTAATTGGGGTTGTGTGGGACAGGGATCTGCCTTGCTTAGGCCAATCGGCTTTCTGCAGACTCCCATTTTCTTATGTTCTTATGTTCTTATATACACACAGGCACTCTCTCTCACACACACACACACACACACACACACACACACACACACACACACACACACACACACACACACACACACACACATACATACACACACATACACACACACAAGGTACACATGAACTCTCTGACATGCCCTCACCCCCCCTGGACACTCACACGTAGTGTATATGCACACAGGCACTCACTGGCACTCACACACAAAACACGCGCGCGTGCACACACACACACACACACACACACACACACACACACACACACACACACAAACAGACTCACACCTACAATATCCCATTTAATTATTCTTAACTCATTTCAGAGTAAAAACAAGCTTGTTATATTTATTTTCTGTATAGGAGGTACACACACACACACACACACACATACACACACGCGTACCAAAAAAAACAAGAGAGAAAGAGAGAGAGAGAGAGAATTACTGATATACTGGTGAGAATAATATTACATTTAATAACCAAGGGCGAGTCCCCTAACTGGGTAGGTAAATGAACATGCATATTTAGCTGATTGAACATGTGTGTGTGTGTGTGTGTGTGTGTGTGTGTGTGTGTGTGTGTGTGTGTGTTGTGTTGTGTTGTGTGTGTGTGTGGGTGTTGTGTTGTGTTGTGTGTGTGTGTGTGTGTGTGTGTGTGTGTGTGTGTGTGTGTGTGTGTGTGTGTGTGTGTGTGTGTGTGTGTGTGTGTGTGGTGTGGTGTGGTGTGTGGTGTGTGTGTGTGTGTGTGTGTGTGTGTGTGTGTTGTGTGTGTGTGTTGTGTGCTGTGTGTGTGTGTGTGTGTGTTGTGTGTGTGTGTGTGTGTGATGTGTGTGTGTGTGTGATGTGTGTTGTGTGTGTGTGTGTGTGTGTGTGTGTGTGTGTGTGTGTGTGTGTGTGTGTGTGTGTGTGAAATAGAAAATAGAAAATCGCAGAAAAGAATTCCAAGCCGTGTCCTGCATTAAAACTAACCCAAAATACTTTTATAAGTATGCTGCAAACAAATCAAATGTAAGGGTGGGTGTTGGTCCACTGACAGATGCGAACGGCCAAACCAAGAACGAACCTGAGGCGATTGTCGATATACTACGGCTACAGTACGAGGGCGTCTTTAGCCACCCTCGAGGTGATAAAATAATTGACTCACCGACCGACTTCTTCCACAAAGTATCCATGCCAAATCAAAATGACATACAATTTACCACAAATGATATAGTAAATGCTATAAAGGAAATTGGTATCAATGCAGCAGCAGGCCCAGATCAATTCCCGGCCGCACTTCTCAAGAATTGCGCAGCAGACCTTAGTGCTCCTCTACAGATTTTTTTATAGAAACTCTCTCGACTCTGGAATTATACCACAACAATTAAAATGTGCTAAAATTACACCAGTCCACAAAGGGGGTTCGAGGGGTGAAGCAAAAAATTATAGACCTATTGCTTTAACTTCGCATGTCATCAAAATCCTCGAAAAGCTAATAGTTAAAAATATGTCCATATACCTTGAAGAAAACAACATAATAAACAAGGACCAGCATGGGTTTCGGAAGCGCCACTCGTGCCTCTCGCAACTGTTAGCTCACCATGAAAAATTATAGAAGGGCTAGAAAATAAAAATGCTATCGACGTGGTCTACCTTGATTTTGCAAAAGCATTTGACAAGGTAGACCACGGCATACTCCTCCACAAGATAAGAGACTCAGGAATCTCAGGAAAACTTGGGGTGTGGCTGCACTGTTTCCTCACTGACAGGGAACAAGCTGTCGCGGTTGGTGGTGCAGTGTCCAAGCCATCCATCGTCACTAGTGGGGTGCCACAAGGGTCAGTTCTTGGACCTATACTTTTCTTGCTGCACATATCAGACATAAATAAACATGTCATGCATTCGTCTGTCGCCTCCTTTGCTGACGACACTCGTGTATTAAAGGAAGTGTCTTCTACAACAGATGCTGATTTACTTCAGGCAGATCTCACTACAATTTACTCATGGGCAGAGCAAAACAACATGTCCTTTAATAATAACAAATTTGAACACATGAACTACAGTGCAGACCGAAATATGAATATCCACACATACACAGCAGATGACGGCTCTTGCATTGATACTAATGATTATGTAAAAGATCTTGGTATTACACTCAGTCGAGATGGTACATTTGGAATGCATATAACCAATGTGGCAAAGAATGCTCGTAACCAAGCTGGATGGATCCTACGAACCTTCCGAACACGTGACATGATCCCAATGCTGACGCTCTACAAGTCACTGGTCATTCCACTGTTGGAATATTGCTGTCAGCTGTGGAGCCCATGGAAGGTGGGAGAGAAGCAATTACTCGAAGCAGTTCAACGCTCATTCACCAATAAAATCTCTGCCGTCCAACACCTAGACTACTGGGGGAGGTTGGAAACTCTCAATCTTTTCTCATTAGAAAGACGCAGGGACAGATATGCCATCTTATATGTCTACAAAATATTGATTGGCATCACAACCAACAACCTTAATATAGGTTTTCACATCCATCAACGACTGGGCCGTCTCTGCCACATACAGCGGGTACACCCCAGAGCAGCCACCAGAGTTAAGACGCTCAAGGAGAACGCCTTTGCGACACGAGGACCTCTTCTCTTTAACGCCCTACCCAGATATCTGCGTGACTCAACTGAACCAAGTCTCGAGAAATTTAAAAATCAACTGGACAAATTTCTCTGGACACTACCTGATCAACCCAAACTGCCCCACTACCACCTCCGCGCCGCTAGCAGCAGCATCATGGACCAGCTGGCGCAGAGACGGGCAGATGGAATGTACTAGTGGTGGCGCATCAGCGTGACCACGGGCGGACAACACTGCCTGCAACTACTACCTACAGGACCTACAGGTGTGTGTGTGTGTGTGTGTGTGTGTCCCCCCCGTTAGGTGTGTATGCTTGTGCCCTTGCATTTTTATGTGTGTGTGTATTAATGTACACTATGTTAGTTAGTTTTTATCTTAAGTGTATGATATTTTTGTTCTATGTGAGTGAGGGAGACAAAAAGCAGAACTGCCTGTGACAAGTGCCTCCCCCAGAGTTGAAGGAGTGACAAGGCCACAATCAAGGGACGTTCGATCCAAAATGCCTGGACACACGGAGTTTGAAGCAATTTAAGTCATATGATGAGGGAAAAACTTATTCTAGGAGAGAGTTCCAGAGCTCAGCTGTTGAATAGATGAAGGATTGAGAATAACGTTTCACTCTTGGGTCAGAGAGTTGCACAAAGTAGAGGTGGGATTGTGTTGCAAGACGGGTGCTACGTGCTCTACGAAGAGGGGGTGGTATAATGAGAGATCACTGAGGAACACTTATCATTGTAATAGCGGTAGAATAGTGAGTAAGATGCAACACTGCGGTGAAGAGAGAGGCTGCATATAAGTGGTAAATGGACATGAGTTACTGAGACGTAAGGCTTTCTTTTCTACTTTGTCTAGAAGTGCTGTGTGAGAGGATCCTCCCCACACGTCTGAATAATACTCAATACATGGACACACTGTGCCCCTGTACAGAGCAAGAAGCTGCACAGGGGTAGAGAACCCCCGGAGGCGGTTGAGCACACCCAGCTTCTGGGAAGCTGTTTTAGGAAGAGTGGTAATATAATCTTTCCAGGAGAAATCAGAAAGAAAAGAGACACCGAGAATATTAAGAGAAGATTAAGTTGTTGTTGTTCCCCAAGCTGCCTGGCCGAACAGCCCCAAGGCCCCGAGCAAGGCCATAATTAATTTGTTTGTTGTTGAAGAGTAAGTCATAGTTTTTTGGAATGGGGCGACGATTAGCCAGATGGAGAAATTGAGTTTTGGAAGCATTGAAAGTAACTAGGTTTTCTCTGCCCCAATTAGAGATAGTAGGGAGATCAGAAGACAGGTGCTTAATGGCCTCCTTACGTGAGTTTTGGAGTTCCTGCTGTGAGTGATTTCGTGGAAGGCTAGTTGATTAGTGTAATGTAGAGTCGTCAGCATATGAGTGAATGGGGCTGGAGGTGCAATTGAGAAGGTCGTTAATGAATAATAGGAAGATAATTGGAGATAGGACAGAACCCTGAGGAACACCGGAGTTGATAGGTTGAGAAAGTGAACGTTGGCCGTACACAACTGCAGCTATTGCAAGGTTGGAATGGAAATTAGAGACAAAGGCACAGATGGAGGGATCTAAACCGAAGGAGGGTAGTTTGGAAATGAGGGATTGGTGCCAGACTCTATTGAAGGCCTTTGATATGTCTAGCACCACAGAAAACTCTCGCCAAAGTCTCGAATGAAAGATGACCAAGAGTTAGTAAGATAAGAAAGAAGATCACCAGTAGAGGGGCACTTAAGGAAGCCATACTGGTGGTTTGAGAGTACAGTAGGTTGTGGGTAGATAAATGTTTAAGAAATTGTGAGGTAAGAGTAGTTTCAAAAACTTTAGAGATGCAAGAAATGAGGGAAATTGGATGATGGTTGAAGGGTTGAGAGCGGTCACCCTTCTTTGGGGCAGGTTGATTGAGAGCGAACTTCCATCAAGAAGGGAAGACGTTAGAGGATGACAAAGACGAAAGAGTTTACCCAGGCAGGGAGTCAGCACGGAAGCACAGGGTTTTAGTACAAAAGGAGGAACACCATCCGGTTGTATGCCTCCTTAGTATTAAGCCCAGAGAGGGTAGAAAGTACATCTTTAGAAAAGATTATGATTTTAGGCGTAGATAGGAGAGAGTGGGGTGGAGAGGGAGGAATAGCACCGAAATCATTCAAAGAGAAGTTATTAGCGAGAGTGTTAAAGAAGAGTTCAGCTTTGTCAGAGGAAGAAAAAAAGTGACATAGTACCGTATGAGTTGAAAAGAGTAGGAGGTAAGCGCTATGAATTAATGAACGTACATTTGAATATATTTTGTGTACCTAGCGCCACATACATTAACACATACCTATCTGCTTATATCTGTTGTTCTAGCCATCTGTGTTTTATTTATCTATATATGTCTATCTACCGAGCAATACATTAAATTTATCTTTTTCGGTAAGTGCTTTTCAAACAATTTCATAGTATCATCAACCCACCAATTAACTTACAGAATAAACCTAATTGATGAAATCTATGAAACTAATGACTACATGTGTCACTCCAAGGATTCGAACCTAGGATACTCACACCGAAATTCAGTACACTAACCATGACGCTATCAAGACAGTTAAAGGCTTATGCACAACCTCACGTTATATTGTGAAAGGCTTTTATATAATGTCGGTAAATGCAAGTGTAATATAACGCAATGCCTCTTTCTGGATTTCGTAATATTTCATTTGATAAGTGCACTGGCAAATTAGTTTTCAAGTTGATCTTCTTTTCGTAATGCAAATACTGAGTTCTATATAAATCCGGTCCAAATATTATTGAATATGTTCCACTAAATGATTGCTTCTTTGAACTGATGTAGAAATTGCGTTTAGGCTTTACCAAATGTTTTGCTATTAAAGTAGAGAGAGAGAGAGAGAGAGAGAGAGAGAGAGAGAGAGAGAGAGACAGAGAGAGAGAGGGGGGGGGGGGGGGGGAAGGGAAAGAGAGAGGGAGGAGAGAGATATCAATATTGGTGACGTGCTATTCTGTTGCTAGTATTGCTATAAACGTTTGCAACAGTAATCAATACGCTGAATTGAGATTGGAACTCCCTCTTTTGATTTGACTATGTGTTGATAGTCAAATATATCAGCGTTTCTTTGTCATTGTACACTGTGCTTAAGGGGACATGGGTCGTTTCTTTGTCATTGTACACTGCGCTTAAGGGGACATGGGTCGTTTCTTTGTCATTGTACACTGCGCTTAAGGGGACATGGGTCGTTTCTTTGTCATTGTACACTGCACTTAAGGGGACATGGGTCGTTTCTTTGTCATTGCACACTGCACTTAAGGGGACATGGTTCTTTGTCATTGTACACTGCACTTAAGGGGACATGGTCGTTTTCTTTGTCATTGTACACTGCACTTAAGGGGACATGGGTCGTTTCTTTGTCATTGTACACTGCACTTAAGGGGACATGGGTCGTTTCTTTGTCATTGTACACTGCACTTAAGGGGACATGGGTCGTTTCTTTGTCATTGTACACTGTGCTTAAGGGGACATGGGTCGTTTCTTTGTCATTATACACTGCGCTTAAGGGGACATGGGTCGTTTTTCTGGTCACTTTTCTTCCTCATGTTTAGCCTCATTAGTTTTCAGATTTTAAGATGTTTCCCCCATTAGTTTATCGATTTTAAGACCTACCGCCCCATTTCCTTGTCAATATTAAGACCTTTCATGCTATTTAGATGTCGATTTTTTCTCCTGGCGAACAATAGTGAGCCTGTAATGTTGGAAGAACCAGCCTTCGGCCGGGACATTTTTCTACCGAAAAATGTACAAATTAATCTAGAAGGGGGATCTGATGGATGTTGTTTTAAGTTTGATGGAGGTCGAGGGAGGAAACTAAAAAAAAAAAGAAATAGTAAATTAATGAACAAATCTACCAAAAAGTGAACCATCCCCCCTTAAAACAAGTGAACCATCCCCCCTTAAAACAAGTGAACCATCCCCCCTTAAAACAAGTGAACCATCCCCCCTTAAAACAAGTGAACCATCCCCCCTTAAAACAAGTGAACCATCCCCCCTTAAAACAAGTGAACCATCCCTCCTTAAAACAAGTGAACCATCCCCCCTTAAAACAAGTGAACCATCCCCCCTTAAAACAAGTGAACCATCCCCCTTAAAACAAGTGAACCATCCCCCCTTAAAACAAGTGAACCATCCCCCCTTAAAACAAGTGAACCATCCCCCCTTAAAACAAGTGAACCATCCCCCTTAAAACAAGTGAACCATCCCCCCTTAAAACAAGTGAACCACCCCCCCTTAAAACAAGTGAACCACCCCCCCTTAAAACAAGTGAACCATCCCCCTTAAAACAAGTGAACCATCCCCCCTTAAAACGACCATCCCCCCTTAAAACAACCATCCCCCCTTAAAACAAGTGAACCATCCCCCCTTAAAACAAGTGATCCGATAGCATTATTATTTTTCTGAATTATTATTTTTCCTATTCAATCAAAATCTGATCTTTAAGGGGTGTCACCGGCTTTTTATGTCTTTCTCTCCTTTTCTCTCTTTCCGTGGCTTGTATCCATTCGGCCCCATTCAGCCAACTGTTTTAAGACGTTTATTCCCATCCAGGTGTCGATTTTTTTCTGGCGAGCGATAGCGAGCCAGCATTGTATGGAGAAATCCGGCTTCGCCGGAGACATTTTTCTATCGAAAAATGTACAAATTTAACTTGCTGCCAAAACAAAAATGTATATATACAGTATGCTGGCACGCTACCACTCGCCAGGAAAATACTGACACCTGGATGGGGGTAAGCGTCTTAAAACAGTAGGCTGAATGGGGCCGAATGGATACAAGCCAAAGAGAGAGGGAGAGAAAGATAAAACACACCGATTTGGGCTCCCTTACGTATTTGCGTTTGTTCATCTCTATATACTGCACTTACAGCCTGCGTGTATCTTAATCATGAAGGCATTTCCCAACTCCATCAAATGATATTACCTTAAGGTTTAGCCCCACTAGTTTTGAGATTTTAAGACGTTGGTTCCATTCGTTTGGGGATTTGTATGACCTTTCACCCCATTTATTTGTCAATATTAGGACCCTTCGTGCCATTTAGGTGTCGATATTTTCTTGGCGAGCGATAGCAAGCCTGTAATTTTAGGAGGAATCGGCCTTTGGCCGGGACATTTTTCTACCGAAAAATGTACAAATCTATCTTGAAGGGGGGTCTAGGGGGTGTTTTTCTAAGCTTGATGGAGGTCTAGGGAGGAAACTAAAATATATATGAATAAATGAATTAATAGACCAAACAAACAGCCACTGTCCCCTTAACTCTAATGATCTCGTGGTATCAATACTATAATAGAATTAAACCCTGACCAACTTGCTGGGATTTTAAGATCTGTGTGGCCAGTGTATCTATGTAAATCTATGTAAGAGCTTCACCCTTCCCGTATATACGATGACGCTTTCTAACACTTGTTCTGGCTGTCAGTAGACGATGTTCAGGTTAGGAAGGAGCTGTGGGAATCGAGAGTTAATACACATATATATCATTACATTGATTCCCGAGGTCTTTCAAAAGTTAATCAAAATCGTCTTGAGTTAGCCAAATAAAGTGAATAAATGCTTCTTCAAAAGGTTCATTAGGGAGGGAGGTCTCTCTTCCTTTGACGATGTGTAAATTAAACAGGGAAGACATTGTCCCTCTCCATCTCAGGGGTGGCAATTTTTTACCCCTCACCCCTGTTTTGCCTCATTAGTTAGGCGTTTTTCAGACGACCAACACTATATGGATGGAGTCATGAAAGAAATACAAGGAAGAGCAGTGGATGTTGGTGTATCGCTGATAAGGGAGGGAGATGAATGGAAGCTACCTGTACTGCTGTTTGTTGATGATACAGTTCTGATGAGCGATAATGAATGGGAGTTGCAGGGTCTGGTAAATGTGTTTGGAACAGTGTGCGAAAAACGGAATCTGAAGGTAAATGCGGGGAAGAGCAAGGTTATGGTCTTCGAAAGGGGTTAAGCCACTGAGTGTGAGGTGAAGTTGAACGGTCAGGCTATGGAGATTGTCAGCTCATTTAAGTATCTGGGCAGTGTGTTGAGTAAAGATAGGACAATGGATGAAGAAGTGCGGGAGAGGGTGCAACAGGGGAAGAGGGTTGTAGGAAGCTGAAAGCAGTAACAAGAAATAGGGTGGTCAGTATGGAAGTGAAGAAGTCCTTGCATGACAGTGTGGTAATCCCGACACTGACTTACGGAAGCGAAGCATGGACGTTGGAGAAGAGACTCCGACCAAGAGTAAGAGGGGTGGAAATTAGTTACTTGAGAAGTGCGTGCGGAGTTACATGGAGTGATAAACAGACGAATGAGGAAGTACGAAGGAGGTGTGGTGTGGAGGTAAATGTGCTGGAAAGTGTGAACAGGAAGATCTTGAGATGGTTCGGCCATATGGAACGTATGAGAAGCGAGAGAATGACTTAGACTTAGTCTTAGAGGGTGTACGAGAGCGAGGTGGAAGGACAGAGAGGGAGAGGTAAACCGAAAGAGAGGTGGAAGGATGGAGTGAGGAACTATATGGATGAAGGCATTGCTGGCTGGGAGGATGGGCGTCGACTGACTGGGGACACAGGTGCATGGGGGCGGTTCGTTCGTGGCTACCCCTTCGGGGATCACGGCGTCAGGCAATAGATAGATAGGTAGATGGAACACTATTAATTTGGCGATCATAAGACGTTTCACACCTACAGGTGTCGCATTTTTATGAGGGAAGGATAGCAACCTTGCAATTTAGAAGCTACCTGCCTTAGACCAGGACATGTTTCTACCGAAAAATGTATACCGGTACAAAATTTAGATTTGAAGGAAGCTCGTCGAATACATGTGAAACACTTTTAGCTGCAACCAGCCCCTGTCATCTTGCCTTTGCAGGATGCATGGGGCTTAGTTGCCCACTCACGGGTCGAAGCAGCCCCATCTCTGAAGCTGCCTCGCTCCAGTGCTTCACTGTCTGACCTCCTAGACTCGGACCCTCACTCTCAGAACGCCACCTATTGAGCAATGAACTCGCTAGGCATTATCCTCCTATAGCATATTTTTGAATATGGGAATATTTATACAGTGTTATTTAATCAGGGAACAATGAGGGTATATATTTGGTGTTTCGGTGGGCTTTGTGGTAATGCACCGACACTAGGTACAGCACATATTCCATCCCAATATATATATATATATATATATATATATATATATATATATCTGTTATAAAAATCGCCACCTGTAAGTGGCACCGATTAGCGTGTCGCCCATCGGTAATTTGTGTAGGGTTTTTTCCCCTAGATAGGTTGCCCGCCAAGGCTATCGAGTCCCATCCACCCGGATAATATCTTCCCATTGACATATCGGGATTCGAGCCCGTGTCCATTGGATTACCAGTCCAGTGGCAAAACCATTCCACCACACCTCCCCTGGAGTGGTGGTGTGGTCTAGCCCCTGGACTGGTAATCCAATGGGCCCGTGTTCGAATCCCGATATGTCAATGGGGAGATATTATTGGGATGGAATTTGTGCTGTACCTAGTACCTAGACTGGAACGAGAGCTCACACAGGAACGAGAGCTCAAGGGCTTCACCGTTCACAGACGGTTGAATGTACAGGCTCTCAACCTATGCCCGAAAGAGAGTAGATGGAATATAGAAAAGACAATATATATATATATTAGTTGAAGGATAATTGGGAATAAGACACCAAGAGCCCACTCGGTTCTCGAATTTTCGGCCTATATTAAGCCATCCACAGGAGTAGCATACACTCTCTAAAAAGATGGCTCAATGTAGGCTGAACATTCCAGAATAACGATGGCTCCAGGCGTCTTATCCCTAATTATCCGCCTACTATGAAAGTTACGATGCCCCAGTTCACCTCCTGATATACTGACAAGTATTTATACATATATATACAGGGTGTCCCGAAATAGATGTGCCAAACGTTAGGATATATTTATTCATATGATTCTAAGCATAACATAGTATATAACAAAAAAGATAAATCTCGACCGTTTAAGAGCCGTTTAAGAGGTATTGAAGGTATTATCTTTGTGTCCTCCCCCGCATGCAGTGCTGTAATAGACTTCCATGTCAAATAGTTTCCAGCAGGTTCAAAGTGAGATAATAATTATGTCTATGATCATTTTGAAACTTAAATAATAATAATATCTTGATAACAATATGGTGAAATAATTGCAGTTAGATGGGGGTGTGGTAAGCTCTAGGACAGATAGGCCAGCCTTATGGGGAAATACTTAAGAACATGCCAATTTCAACAGTCAATAACTCACTAACGAGTAAAATTTGAAATTTTGCTTAGAGAACATTTTATGATTTGAATATGTTTCCTAACCTAATCCTGAAGCTTGGCATGTCTATTTCGGAACACCCTGTATATATACAGTATATATATATATATATATATATATGTATATGTATATATATATATATATATTATATATATATATATGTATATAGTGTATATTTGTACTGTATATATATATATATATATATATATATATATATATACACACAGTATAGTTTCCTCCTTATACCTTCATGAAGTTTTAAATAAAAACAAAATATATAATGTGTTCGCTCGCTGTCACGCGCCAGGACATAAATAGACACCTCAATGGCACGAAAAGTCTTAAAATCGCCAAACCACTAGGGTGAATGTCTTAAAGGCTCGGAACTAATGGGGCTAAACATGAGGGAAAAGAGGTCCAGACCCCCCTCGCCCTCCTCCCCCCCTAACTCGTCCATCACTAAAATTACAAGGACACTAATGCCATCCTACCAATGGCCGTCTTCTAAATAACTCGTCCGGAGGGTGATTACGACCCATAGTATTTACAAGGCCTTCAAGATAATGGTTTAATAATGTCAATCTCAGTGGTCAGTCGTGAAACTCCTATAGTCCATTCACTATAAGTAGGTCATAAGTCGTCACCCATAACCTCTGCAAATGAAAAAGGGCTAGAACAAATGGGCTATACATGCCTACTCCCTGGCTGATGCTTCCCAAATGGTAGAAATACTAGCTCGTTTACTATATATGTGTTATGATTATAGAGCTTGGTTGTCAAGTTGTTTTAGATTACTTATAAGTAATAGGGTATAGCAAGATTACCAGCATGTACAGTCGCGGTCATTAATTCTGATATATTTTAAAGTTCTGGAAAAAAAAATCTCTTTCTCTGGCTTGTATCCATTCGGCCCCATTCAGCCAGCTCTTTTAAGACGTTTTTTTTTTTTTTTTTTTTTCTATATTCCAACTACTCCCTCTCGGGCATAGGCTGAGAGCCTGTACATTCCACCGCTCAACACGGTGAAGCCCGTGAGGTCTTGTTCCAGTCTGGGGAGTGAGACATGTGAAGCATCCATCATGGCTCGAAGCAGCTCCATCTCTGAAGCGACTGGTTGCTTCGTTCAAGTGCTTCACCGTCTCACCCTCCAGACTCAGACCCTCACTCTCAGAACGCCACCTATTGAGCAGTGAACTCACTAGGCATTGTCCCCCTGTAACATATTTTGAATATGGGAATATTCATACAGTGTTATTTAATCAGGGAACAATGAGGGTATTTTTTGGCATTTCGGTGGGCTTTGTGGTAATGCACTGATACTAGGTACATCACAAATTCAATCCCAATAATATCTTCCCATTGACATATCGGGATTTGAACCCGGGTCCATTGGATTACCAATCCAGTGGCATGACCACTCCACCACACCTCCCCATCCAGGTGTCGATTTATTCCTGGCGAGCGATAGCGAGCCAGCATTGTATGGAGAAATCCGGCTTCGCCGGAGACATTTTTCTATCGAAAAATGTACAAATTTAGCTTGCTGTCAAAACAAAAATATATATATATGCTGGCTCGCTACCGCTCGCCAGAAAAATATTGACACCTGGATGGGGGTAAACGTCTTATAACAGTAGGCTGAATGGGGCCGAATGGATACAAGTCAAATAGAGAGGGAGAGACAGAGAAAAAGAGCGAGGTGGGCCCCCTTAAGGAAACTCCGAATTACAAATGGCAGGTAAAACATTAACCCTTTTAATACCGGTGCCGATGCTATTTCAATTATTCTGGCAACTATTACTAGATTATATTCAGTATAAAAAGGACTTCCAGCAATTAACAGGCTTCGAACTTTCTCAGTTAACCCATTTCATTACAAGATATCCTTCTTAAACTGCACAAAATCGACTAAATATATCCAGAATAAAATTAAAAAGACGTCACCGGTACAGAAGGGGTTAATAAGTTGCAATTCAACCCGAGACAGTTTCGAAAATATGAGTATCAGCATTAACAACAGGAACTTTACAAATTGGAAGGCTGCTAAAACTGATATACTGTATATATAATATATACATTATATATACTGTATAAGTTTTGTTTTATCTATATTTTTACTTATATTTTTATTTTTTATTTATTTTGTGTATATTGCATGATGATGAATTCAGCCATCTGACGGTATTTATGATCCGTCAGGGTGTGTGTCGACTGTGAATATGACCCTAAAGATGATAACAGAAGAGTCACAAGGTATCTTTTCCAACATTTGTTTTTGTTTTCGAATATTCAGTTCCGACTCCTTCTGAAATGAAATTGTATTAGTGCCGAGCCGATACCAATATGCACAAATAGCCCCCAAATATTTGCCAGAACAAAGTTGCAGCAGCCGATACCAATATACAAACTTAGCCCCAGAACATTTGCCAGAAAAATTGCCACAATAAGGTTGCAATGCCACAACGTTCATCTTCGTATCTTCTATATGGTGGGGAAGTGACCTAAGCTGCTGCACAGGGGCTACTCTATATTAATTAACTTAATCCAGGTTCTTGTTTTACTACTTGTAGCCCGGGAATTGAACCCAGAATATTTAGTTATGAACATAATGCACTTTGCACTCATTTTATATATTTATATGCAGAATCGTGCGTGTGTTTCTTCATTTAACATTTCTCCAGGGAACGGACCTCAAGAACTTCATCATTTTAACTATTCCTTGTTATCACTGCAACCCAACGACTAAGTTTCTCTCTCTCTCTCTCTCTCTCTCTCTCTCTCTCTCTCTCTCTCTCTCTCTCTCTCTCTCTCTCTCTCTCTCTCTCTCTCTCTCTCTCTCTCTCTCTCTCTCTCTCTCTCTCTCCAGCCTGTTCTCGAGTCTCGGCTGTCCTTGGGGAGCTGATTGGTCCAGGCTCTTCATTTGCTCGAGTGGAGGAGCAGGACGAGGTGGAGGAGGAGAAGCGGGGGGGGGGGGGGGGGAGAGAAAAGGAGGGAGAGGTCAAAATGTACATATACTTTTATATATATATTATATACAGTATATATATATATATACTAAACACACAGATCATATGACCCCCAACGAGGGAGTGGGGGAGGTGGTTGGTGGGATAGGGGGAAGGGGGCGGGAATAAGTGGGTGGGAATGTGCGAGATGGGAATGTGCGAGATGGGAGGGAGTGAATAAGCGGGAGGGAAAGTGAAAGGAAGGGGGGACGTACGGAAAGGGAGAAGGAAGGGAGCAGGGGGGAGAGAGAGTGGGAGGATGGTAGGAAGAGAAACAGAGGAGAGGATGAGAGGGAGAGTAGTAGCATGGGAGAGACGTGGTAGCATGTGAGGGAGGGAAGACCAAAGTGGGGGGTGAGAGTAGGAGGTTGGGAGGGAGAGCAGGAGGGGAAGGGAGGAGGGAAAGAAGAAGGGAGGAGGAAAAGAAGAAGGAAGAGAGAGGAGATGAGTAAATGGGAAGTGTAAAAGTAGAAGGGAGGGAGGGAGGGAAGAAGAGGGGGGGGAGTGTGGGAAGGGAAGGGAAGAAGGGGGGATGGGAAATAGGAGAATAGGATGAAGAGAAGAAGGGATGACAGAGGGGGTGGAAGATAGGGAAGAGAGATGGAAGAAGAGAGTATAGAGAGTGGAATGATGAGAGGGAGAGTTAGAAGAGAGGAGGGTTGGAAGGACTTCTAGGAATCAAAGGGGTAAGTATATCTCGATTAAGGGGGTGTTTTTCTGGAATCCTTTTCTCTCTGATATCTAAACTACATTAATTTTGAGATGTTAAGATGTTTGCTCCAATAGTTTAGTGATTATAGACCTTTCACCCCATATAGTTGACAATTTTAAGACCTTTAGTGCCATTTAGGTGTTGACTTTATTTAATTTTGTTTTCACTTGCAAAAATGGATAGTTCTGAGTTTCCTGGATGTCCACTACTATTATAGAAATAGGTATTGAATTTATATATATATATACGGTATAATTATGGATGCATACGTATTTGTCTGTGTTTGAATCTACGTACAGTACAGCCTCTGTGTGTCTATGTGTGTGTGTGTGTGTTTGTGTGTGTGTGTGTGGTATGGTATGTGAATGAGTGTGCATAATTGTGTATTTATGTGTACATGCTTTTGTATCTCTGAATGTATATGCAGTGCATGTACTGTATATATGGGTGAGTATATGGGAATACATATGTGGAGTATGCTTACGTACCGTATTAGCCCAAATATGCAATTTTATGTGAGATTCAACTCGAGGCAAAACATGGATGCGCCTATTTTAGAGTGTTCACGCTCATAAGGCTCAACCTTTTAACAATATGTATTTCTATTTTTTGGCTAATTAATATTAATTCAATTCAAATCAAATTAGGGTATCTTGCAGTTACGGTTTCTAGCTCATAGTAGTGCTGCTTCACTGTCTGACCATATATAGGTTTCAGTTATTGATAAGTTTACTAGTGTTCAATATATACTCAGCGAGTTTAGTCCCCACCATCAAGGCGGTGAGCTCGAGCTGTGGTAATGTCCTGTTCTTGATTGAAGTTACCCTTGATATACTGGTTAATAACAAAGATTAATCTCCTGGAGTTACATGGAGGGATAGACAGACTAATGAGGAAGTAAGAAGGAGGTGTGGTGTGGAGGTAGATGTGCTGGAAAGTGTGAAAAGGAACAACTTGAGATGGTTCGGCCATATGGAACGTATGGAAAGCGAGAGAATGACTAAGAGGGTGTACGAGAGCGAGGTGGAGGGACAGAGAGGGAGAGGTAGACCGAATGAGAGGTGGAAGGATGGAGTGAGGAAGTACATGAACGAAGGCGGTGCTGGTTGGGGGGAGGGGCGTCGACTGACTGGGGACAGAGTTGCATGGGGGCGGTTCGTTCGTGGCCACCCCTTCGGGGATCACGGCGTCAGGCAATAGATATATAGAATCTCCTGTCACTACATTGGCAGCGGCTCCATATGCCTTTGCTGCTGCATCACAGAATATGTGAAGATAACATGACCATTATTACCCGCAGTTAACAGTACCTCAAACTGCATTTGTTGTTCACATCCATCTTCTAGTTGTTTATATTGTTCTGTGTAGGAATCAGGTAGAATATCGTTCCAACCCATCTTCAGTTTGTAGTAAGACCTTTCCTTTGATGGTTTTAAGTGTTAAGGGGAGGTTTTTAGTGTGTTTCCTAGACTTCCATCAAGCTTGAAATTGCACCCCCCTGACTCCCTTTCAAGATAAATTTGTAAATTTTTCGGTAGAAAAATATCCCGGCCGAAGGCCGGTTCCTCTTAAATTACAGGCTCGCTAACGCTCGCCAGGAAAAAATCGACACCTAAATGGCACGAAAAGTCTTAAAAGTGACATAAATGGGGTGAAAGTTCTTAAAATCGCCAAACTAATGGGGAAAACGTCTTAAAATCTCAATAGTAATGGGGCTAAACATGAGGGAGAAAGAGGTCAAGAAAAAAATTCCTCAAGTGGATATCTCCCCTTAAGAGTCCCAGAGGATCAAACAACTTTCTGACCCCAGCTATATTCGGTTATATTTCAGGTGACGGTAAGTTGAATCACTTAGCAATTAATGTATCGGTAAATAACGGAGAATATGAAACTACTATGTCTCTGCTTCATACTAGTGCCAGTTTGTCATTATTAACAACATATTTCGCTACAAAATCTGCATAATAGCGGAGTACTCAAGATGAAGACGGAGCAAATTACCGCCACCTAAATAGAAAACAAAATAGACTACAGTTGTGTCCACTTTATCATTGGGTTCTTCATAGTTTGTGAGCATTTGATGGATTTTAACCTACTGTATGTTAAGTAGCATGTTATAGTTTATAATGGTATGCCTGTTGAATTATAGTAAGTACCCTACAACAAAAGTGCAATCCCAATAATGTATCCTCCTTCATGACAGTTGATTTTTATGACAGGCTTTTTAAGGGGGGTCACCGGCTTTTTACATCTTTCTCTCTTTTTTCTGGCTTGTATCCATTCAGCCCCATTCAGCCAACTGTTTTAAGACGTTTATCCCCATCCAGGTGTTGATTTCTTCCTGGCGAGCGATAGCGAGCCAGCATTGTATGGAGAAATCCGGCTTCGCCGGAGACATTTTTCTGTCGAAAAATGTACAAATTTAGCTTACTGTCAAAGCAAAAATATATATATGGTGGCTCGCTACCGCTCGCCAGGAAAATATTGACACCTGGATGGGGGTAAACGTCTTAAAACAGTAGGCTGAATGGGACCGAATGAATACAAGCTAAAGAAAGAGGGAAAGAAAGAGAAAAAAAAGCGAGATGGGCTCCCTTAATGGTAAATATGAATATACCACAAATTAAAATGACTGTTAACAATATACATATGGATATGATTATAAGTAACGTTATTATATAGAGTCATAGACAATGAGAATATGTAATTCTGAATTGTGGAATATATTGTTACCACGCTAATTAGGAACCGTTGCGTCTAATTGCATTCAACATTTTTGCAACCCCAACCAAAACATGAAATCTAGTAGACTTCAGGGGGTATCACATGAGCGATTTTATCACAATTATCAAGCCTCTGTATTGTTTTTTTGGCATTATTCCTGGGGTCTTTTGAATTGATGACGTAAAATAGACTGACAATAGATTAATATAGCTTACAAAATGTTAGTAATTGTTAAGTAATAAGCAGCCATAAGAGAATTGCCGATACAAGTTGACGTACCGTGTGATAGCCCAGTTATTCATGACCCGACTGCACACAACAACATATTATGTAAAATAGATAATTGTGGTGTGAATCTTGTCCATCCTTTGGCCCTATTATGTTGTATTATTTTCCCTAGCCCCAGGCGAGTCATCAGACGATGTTATGTAGTTCGACATATAATTATCACAGCACTGTAATTAGAATAACCATTAAGTCGATGTAA
>CM064513.1:61637888-61671826 GCA_032716605.1 Paralithodes platypus | reverse complement strand
GCAGAAACTCTTTGCCCCAACAATAGGCTCATTTTACCGGCGCAATACCTGGGAAAATCGCGTGGCAGACTCGAAATTGTTCTAATCCTGTCGAGTTGGTGCCTTTCCTATATGTAGCCGACTCGTCTCTCATTTGATTGAACTCCTTACATACGCACACACACTTGGCTACTAATACAGTAATAACTGTATACTGTATATTATAAATAATAATGATAATAAAACATTAAATATATATACTGTATACTGTATATATATATATATATCTATACATAAGCTATTATAGTATATATGATATATATCTATTATATAAGATCGTCGAGTCTTCCATCCTCCATTAGGTTTGCGACTTTGGCTTATTTTTTGTTATATAAATAATACACGGCAATGCATATGATCAAAGCCTTTATATTTTCAAAGGTGGTGTCATATAAACGAGGCCCATGTCTCGTAAAATAGATGATTCTTGTTTCTTTTCTTTTTTCATTGATTTGATACTTTCATCATTGTAGACTAGGTAAGAGCAATGATGACTATACCCTGTTTCTTTTCAACTGACGGTCAATTGTAAAGTTCCCATCAGGATTTCTCATTTACTTTGGAAGATTTTGTAGTGAAATATGGTGCTTATTATAAAAAAAAATGGTCTTCTTATGATGCATAGCCATAGTAGTTTCATATTATTCCATTATGTATCGATAAAGTAGCTGATAAGGGATTACATTTTTCGCCAGATGAAAAGAAACAGAGTATAGTTTTCTATTTTCCAGCTGACGGCAAATTCAATTCCTTAGCGGATGATTTATCGAGACTCACTGGAAAAATATAAAACAACTTCGTCTTTGGGTCACATTTAGGGGAGATGGGTGTATTTATTTGCTTATTGTTTTATTTGATTTTTACTATTTATTTAGTTTCCTCCCTAGACCTCCATCAAGCTTAATAAAACACCAGCTTGACCCCTTTCAAGATAAATGTGTACATTTTTCGGTAGAAAAATGTCCAGGCCCGAAGGCCGGTTACTCTTATAATTACAGGCTCGCTATCGCTCGCCAGGAAAAAATTGACACCTAAATGGAACGAAAGGTCTAATATTGGCAAACATATATATATATATATTTTTTTTTTTCTATATTCCAACTTACTTCCTCTCGGGCATAGGCTGAGAGCCTTAACATTCACCGCTTTACAATGAACAGTGAAGCCCGTGAGGTCTTGTTCCAGTCTAGGGAGTGAGACATGTGAAGCTCGTAGAGTACAACGAGCACCTGCCATCTTGCCTTCACATGAGGCACGGTGCTCACTCATGGCCCGAAACGACCCCCTCTCTGAAGCCACCTCGTTCCCGTGCTTCACTGTCTCACCCCCTACACTCGGACTCTCACACTTACACACACACAACGCCACCTGTTGAGCAGATAACTCGCCAGGCATTGCACCCCTATAGCATATTTTGAATATGGAAATATTCATACAGTGCTATTTAATCAGGGAACAATGAGGGTATTTTATTGACGTTTCGGTGGGCTTGTGGTAATGCACTGATACCAGGTACAGCACAAATTCCATCCCAATAATATCTTCCCATTGATACATCGGGATTTGAACCCGGGACCTTTGGATTACCAGGCCAGTGGCAAGACCACTCGACTTATGGGGCATAAAGTCTTAAAATCACCAAATGGGCTGAACGTGTGGAAAAAAATTATATTGTGACTAAACACGAGGGAGAAGGGGGCCAGATAATCCAGCCCATCCACCCTTAATGCCAATTAGTTTTCGTAATTATCAACATGTCTCGCTACACAATCTTCGTAATACCTTGAGTATAAACCAGAGGAAGACATGACAATTTACCGCCTGCTGGAAACAAATCGACTATAAGTTTGTTTACGTTGACTATACACTGTCCATGATAACCTGACGAGAAGTTTAATTCCCCAGGCAGCTTATTTCCGGCCATTTATTTGCAGGATTTGAATGATAAAGGACATCCCTGCTTCATATTGACCCGTTCAATACCAGGGACGTCCTTTTTATCCTATTCTGAAAAATATTAGATGATTTTATTCAGCTTAGGAAGGCCCTTTAGTAATAATGAGGCTTCAAACTATCTCAGCCAACCCTTTTATCTACCACAGATCCTTCCTAAGCTGCATAATATCTTCTAAATATTGCTAGAATATAATGTAACACACGTCGCTGGTACTCAAAGGGTTAATGATTTCTCATTATTCACTTTATAATAGATAATTGAAATTAGGTCACAAGTCATGAAAGAAAGATTGATACAAAACAATTATCATATGATCAAGAAGCGATTTTGAAAGAATGGATAATTGTATACTTTCCTTTTCTATCTTTATATACGGTATCAGTTCTGCGGTAGAGAGTGATTCTATATTTGCTAACTAATATATAGTGAATAGAACGTAGGTGGAGATAGATTACCTTGACATTACGAAGATTAAAGTGTTCATTCAGACTAGGTTTGGCTAGGTTACTTTTACTAATAGTTCATTATACGGTACTTCGTTCAAATTAATTTTAAGATTTTGGCTGATATTAGGTGACATATTGAGGTAAAAAGGACCTCTGAGAATGAAAAAGGTAAGCATTATTTCAATCAACCCTTTGACTGTCATATACCCTATCTAAACCTAAAATAGAAATCTCGTCTGATAATATCCAGCATTTTTTTGTTCTACCCAAGTGAACTCTGTAACTCTTTCCATTAAACATTCTTACCTGCATCCTATGACTTAGACTGCTTTTAACTCCGTGTGTTCAGGCATTTTGACCCCTACGTAAAATAATAAAATAACATGAAAAAATGCATTATGGTATACTGAAGGGGTCTTTGAACGAAATATACGAATAGGTTGAGTAATATAGGTGTTGCTCAATACTTATAAATGGATAAGTTTGCCCTTGATCGCTTGTAGGGTATCGCCAGGAGTACAAACGGCCTCATCTCGACTGAATACAAACCCCAGTTCACGCCCCGTACTGTCCCAAAAGGGGAGGGGGGGGGGGGGGGGCATACCCACTCCAGACCAATGCCCCATTCTCTTACCCCTTCCCACCTATTCACTGTTTCCCACGAGTATGACCCACCCCGTTCAGACTTTCTGAAACGCCACTACCGTACGAGGAGGAGGGGTCACACGTAAAATTTAGGGCAAATTTTTTCGGCAACAGTTCTCTTGTAGATATTTTGCAAGTGTAGATATTTTGCAAGTGTAGATATTTTGCCCATGTATAGATATTCTGCAAATGCTTCGAAGGCTCGTGGATAACAAATCCTGGACTATGCTTTTGAGATACAGTTATAATACACTGACGAACTCTTTGGATACACTACTTGAGCCACACAGATCAAATTACTGGGATTCACTAGAGGTAGCGCCAACGAACTTGACAAAAATCTTGATCCCTGAGCTCTTTGCAACTCAATAGTACCTAGAGCAAACTGGCTGTAAATATTCATAACCATTTCTTGGTGGGCTCTTCCCAAAATGATAGAAATGTCAGCCCGATTGTTTTAAATTCATTTCGAGTTATGAGAAGTCAAGGGGTCAAGATTTGTGTTAAGTTCGCTGGCGTTACCTATAGTTATGTTTATACTGTCTCGATTTTATCATTCTGAGGTGTCCAAGTATTCCTGACCACGACTGTACATTGTTATTGGCAACTGATTTATCATACATATTAATCTAGATGGTACCAAGTCAGATTCGCCAGAACTATACAAGAAAACTGGTGGTGGAGTTACACTAGCGATATTACGACAATTTGTAATCGACTTTTTTTATATATTTTATTATTATTATTTGTATAGATATTTTTGCATCGGTATTGATTATTGTATCAATGGTGATGGTAGATTATTTGAGGCAAACAAATTTGTATAAGGTTTTAAAGGGGGATGGTTCATTTTTTGGTCGATTTTGTAATTTAATTATTGCTATTCTAGTTTCCTTCCTAGACCGCCATCAAACTTTAAAGAAACAACCAGAGGATCCCCTTTCAAGATAGGTGTGTACATTTTTAGGTGAAACATGTCTTCATCCTAAATTACAGGCTCGCTATCGCTCACCATGAAAAATAGACACCTAAATGGCACTAATGGTCTAAATATTGGCAAAGAAATGGGGCAAAAGGTTTTACAATCGCCAAAAGTAATGGGTGGAACGTCTTAGATTCTCAAAACTAATGGGGCTAAGCATGAGGGAGAAGGGGGTAGAGAAAAAACAGAAGCCTCCTCTTAATATCCCACAATCGACCTTAAGAAAGATATTAAAGGGGTTATCACTTTATTGTCCTAGGGTTTGCTTTAGTTTGTTATTACTAAGCAATAACCGACCTTACAACACAAGGATATAGGGGTGTTATTCTGTCTCCTAGTACTGGCGAATTATGTCAACAATACGCCACTACCGACCTTACAACACGAGGATGTAGAGGTATTTATCCTCTTTAAAAAAAAAAAAAAATACGTCACTACCGACCTTACGATAGGAAGCCAAAGGGGTCATTCTTCTGTTGCTGCGTATGGCTACTTTTGTCAATAATATGCCACTATCGACCTTACGATTCTGGGAGATAGAGGTAGTTTTTCTCTCTTCTCTTGTGAGGACTATGTTGTTTTTAACACGCGACTATCGACCTTACGATATTAAGGTAAAAGGGTTATTCTTCTTTTGCCGTGCCTGTCAGGTTCCCACGGGACTTTGGACTAAATACGAAGACAGATAGCCCAAAAGGGGGGGGGGGGGGGGCTAGTCCATGGTTGATGGTTCTGGTTGGCAACAGTATGAGCTTGAAGAATGGATTATTACTTGATATGATTTTTAAGGACTGCGCACACAATATGTTTAACAGCGTTGACAATCTTAATGGGTAGCCTATCCAGTGACCTGCGCAGATAAACAAAATTAATATATATATACCGGTATGTATATATATATATATATATATATATATATATATATATATATATATATATATATATTACTGCTAATTATGACAGAGTGAAAACATCTCCTACAGTTAAAAAGTAGTGATCCTCTTTAATCGGACCCCCTCCCCAAATCCTATCCAACCTCCTCAGTTCCCCGCTCCCTCCTCAGTCCTTCTCTCGCTCTGACACCCCCGGGAATTTTTGAAAAAGGGGGAATTTCCCACGGGGTCCCCACTCATTACCTGGTAATAACACCCTATCACACCCAGCAGGCCGGCCAAAGAACTCTGCTTGGAACCTTGAAAGCAGAAGATTTAGTTGAGAGAGAGAGAGAGAGAGAGAGAGAGAGAGAGAGAGAGAGAGAGAGAGAGAGAGAGAGAGAGAGAGAGAGAGAGAGAGAGAGAGAGAGAGAGAGAGAGAGAGAGAGAGAGAGAGAGAGAGAGAGTTGTGTATCTCTCTATTCCAATATCTCTTTAAATTTGTTTATTTAGCTATCTATCTTGCAAGCTAGTTACCAGAAACCAATAAACTGCCCTATAATGATTTCAATTTTATTTCAAGAACACACACACACATAGAAATGTACGCAGTTACCCGGGGAAATTAGTATATGAACGGCCTTGCAGTTCATTTTAAGGAAATGGGATGCGAACATGGAAATTAAGTGGACAATTTTTATTGTGCGTCTATATATTTATTTATTTATTTATTTATCTTAGTTTCCTCCCTAGACCCCCATCAAGCTTTTAAAACTATCCCTTGAATATTTTGTTGCAAAACATAGTTGGGCAACTGTACACTAGGAGCTTGTGTTTGGGGATGCACTCTTTACTCGGTATGATCTAAGTGTCTCGAACCCATATCCTGCCAGTTTTGCTGATCAAAAAGTAGTATTTCTGGCCACTGGAGCCATCTGATTCATATGTTATCAGGTAGCTCTTCTTTTTCTGAACATGGTGCTACACACCATCATCCCCGTGCCAACGCAGTGTATTCCCTTTCCAGATTCCTTGGTCCATACTCCTGTCCCCCATGCACAGCCTCATATCCATCAGCTTATGCCCCAACATGACCATTACAGTATCCTTCCACAATTACTACTCCCCTTCCTTGCATCCGACAAACATTTCTGGTAGCTCACTCCAAAACTATTCTTTTACTACTTTACCTAAGACTACTTGGGGGGAATATGCTCATATAGCATTGAACAACTCTCACACCTACTTTCAGTCTAAGCATAATCCGTCTTTCATTAAACCTTTTAACTTCGATCGCACAGTCCGCCCACCTCTCAGCCACCTGGAAAAAACTCTCCTCTCTGCCACTTTCGTTTCCCTTCCATAAAAATGTCTAGCATTCTTTCTTAACAATTATCCACCTCGCGCTCACTCCTCTCCACCGGGTCTTCTGGGCACAACATACATCCTCCCCTCATTTTCAGCATTCTTGCACGTTCTTCCTCTCATTGTGCTGGCATTCATGCTACCGAGTCTGACCATGGGGGGGATCTGCGATAGTTTTGAGTTTTTATTTTATACTGCATTTGTTCATTGTTGGTAATATCAGGTTCAGTATTTAAGTTGGCAGCTAGGAGAGTGGCGAACACAACCTAAGGTAACCTAAGGTAAGGTAAGGTAAAGGAGGGCACCGTCCCCAGGTATCCACCTCCAGGCTCCCTCGGGGGTTTGTCACCCTTAGGCCATCCCAAAGTCTGATTAGCTTCTGAGGGTACCTCACCAGAACCAGCCACTGGGACACAATCCGTGCGCGTACACGGCACTACGGTTGGCCTGGTATTAAGTGCTTACTGATAAGGCAGCCTGCCATTGCGTTATCAACAATTTCGGGCCCCTGTCGTAATAGGCGGAAAGTGCAAGTCTGAGAATCACTATGCCCTGTACTGTCTACGTCCCCCTGGCCAGAATGCACCCCCAATGGTCCAGAGCTGGGCCTGAGGTGCGTCCCCCTGTGCCAGACAGCCGCCATTTGGCATAGTTGAAGAATTTTTAGTGCTCTACCTATCACATACCCAGAGTTGTTGTCTGTGGTCCTAGCCTTTGCCCAAAGGGGCTAATCCTGCAAGGCAGCAGGGTAAAGAGGGTTCACTCATCCGGCGCTGATGCCGTTGAGGTACCAATAACCTTCCTGCGCTGTCGGCGCCATTGGTGATTTTCCCCGTTGGGAATATTGGTCCGTGGCACCTGGATACTACCGCCATCCGCC
Source organism: Paralithodes platypus (assembly GCA_032716605.1). NCBI lineage: Eukaryota > Metazoa > Arthropoda > Malacostraca > Decapoda > Lithodidae > Paralithodes > Paralithodes platypus. The sequence goes on along the minus strand of CM064513.1, from coordinate 61,664,640 downwards.
ACCCGGAGGATGCACCCCTACACTGTATACCCCTGGCGAATGGTGAACATCAAAATTATTAATTTGCAAACTTAGCGAACGATCCGAGATGCTCGTAAGGCAGTGAAAAATTTACCATTGTGATACCTCAATTAATAGGGATATATGAAGAAGTTTTAAGTGGTTGAAATATATTAATAGATGGGATGTTAATGAACTATTGAAACTATATTGCCTCAATATTATCAATAAATATAATGTTATAGATATATATTGGTAGTACTGATTTGGAAACAGGGTAGTTTTACTTATTCATGTTTTTTTCTTCTTTTCGTATTGATATTTTATACACTTCTGCGTGTATACCGGTTCTTCCTCAACTTCCCTCTCTGTCTTACGATTCGACTTATAGTAGTCTCTTAACCCTCTCCGAAATATGACGCAATTTTGAGCCTATTAGGGATACTTTAAAGCCTTTGTTACCATCAGGGGTATTTAAAAACCTTTAGTTTAGTTACTTCAACCTCTGCAGTTGTCTTTGAGTTAGCTGTGGGCAGAAAACTAATTTTGGAGAGGTAATTATAAGAGTGAGATAACTCTATTTATTATTGCTAATCTGGCAAACTCTGCGTCATATGAGCGTGAAAGGGTTAAGAAGCGCCGCCTTTCACACCTTTATATGGAGGTATTAAGTTTTTTTTTTTTTTTTTTCTATATTCCAATTACTCCCTCTCGGGCATAGGCTGAGAGCCTGTACATTCCACCGCTCAACACGGTGAAGCCCGTGAGGTCTTGTACCAGTCTGGGGAGTGAGACATGTGAAGCATCCATCATGGATCGAAGCAGCTGGTTGCTTCGCTCAAGTGCTTCACCGTCTCACCCTCCAGACTCAGACCCTCACTCTCAGAACGCCACCTATTGAGCAGTGAACTCACTAGGCATTGTCCCCTGTAACATATTTTGAATATGGAAATATTCATACAGTGTTATTTAATCAGGGAACAATGAGGGTATTTTTTGTTTTTTTTTGGCATTTCGGTGGGCTTTGTGGTAATGCACTGATACTAGGTACAGCACAAATTCAATCCCAATAATATCTTCCCATTGACATATCGGGATTTGAACCCGGGTCCATTGGATTACCAATCCAGTGGCATGACCACTCCACCACACCTCCCCTTAATACCCCTTCTTTCCCCTTGGACCTAATTCCTCCTTTACTCCCGTCCCCTTGACCTCCTTCCGCGGCTCCCCATATATATATATATATATATATATATATATATATATATATATATATATATATATATATAATCTCATTATATTATCTATTCAAACTTTTGTTTGTATTGATATTGTATACGCTTTTGCCTGGGTGCTATTTCTCTCCCCTCTTCCCTGTGTCTTTAAATCCCACTTCATCTCTTGGGGACATTCCCGTTATCACATCGACTTCTAAACAATCAATCTTTCCTTCAGCCTATGACTTGGACTGCTTTAAACTTCGTGTGTCCAAGCATTTTGACCTCAACGTTCGTTGAATTAGGCTCTTTGTCACTCGTTTGGCTTTGGGAGGGACACGCATTACAGGCCTTTTGTCTTCTTCATACATTAATACATTGTTAGTTGAATAGTTTTGGGCAAAATAGCTATCAAAATCAGTAAAGTTACGTTATGAGAAAATTACCTCCAAACTATATTTATTTATTTATTTGTGTATTTGTTTATATAGGCCTATATTTGTATCGGGTTTGAAGCAAACAGTGTTGCTATTAAAGTGTATTATTATAAAGTGTTGATGTCTCGGGCACTTGGTCCCCTCACATGATCAATATTATTGTATGATAATATATAGTATAATATTGTATAGCATAACAAGATATTGAATATGATGAGGGTGTCACAAGGCGCCACCTTGCTCATTGTTGCCAAGTTTGAGTATCAGAAGCTACCAGGGTCGTAGTCTGCTGCAGTGATGATATCATTCTTGATTCTCGTCTTCTTCTTCATCTTCATCCGAGAAATTATCAAACCCTAACCCACAGTTAGGGCAGCTGATCAACAGATTGCTGCTGGCATTGTCAGTACTGCGAATATTTTCTACACAGGGTTCGTTCCCACATTTAAAACACGCCCCCACATCATCAAGGAGCTGCTGAAGCTGTGTCACCTTGATGTTGACGACCCTATCGTCGACAGATGCAGTGGATAATATCTTATGAATATCTGTGATCGATTTACGCCCGGCCCGCTGTACAGTGAGAGTTGTCCTGAAGGTCATAGTTTGTATTGCGGCCGTAGCCCTGATGCTAGCTTTACGTTTTGGCATAGTGAAGCCGTGGGAGTCTGTACCTCAAACGGGTGTGTCCTATTGCTCTGAAGTTAAAACACGCACTGGCCACTGATGTGATCATTGTGATGAGAGTGTCATGAGACAGATGAGTGATGACCAGCTGTTACTGACAAGGATGCCAGACGTCCTGCGGGCCCACGAGGCGGTACGAGCTTCACGGCTCTCTGGGAAGAATTTCTGGGCCAAATAATTTGTATTTGAAACAAGGCAACATCTATATTCTATTGTTAATATTGATCTTCTGAGGTGGTCAACAGCCGCTCTTTAACACAATCTGGCACTAAGTATTGTTGGTTAGCCCAGTATACATTTGTTATTTTAAATTAATATTCAGGATTTTGCTTCTTTTTGCCATTTTTCAAGCAATGTACTTTAGTTTGTCCCTTTAAGGGGGTCACCGACGTTTTTTTTTTATCTTTCTCTCCTTTTCTTTCTTTCCCTGACCTGTATCCATCCGGCCCCATCAGCCAACTGTTTTTAAGACGTTTATCCCCATCCAGGTGCCGATTTTTTCCTGGCGAGCGATAGCGAGCCAGCATTATATGGAGAAATCCGGCCTCGCCGGAGCCATTTTTCTATCGGAAAATTTACAAATTTATCTTTGCTGTCAAAATAAAAATATATATATGCTGGCTCGCTACCACTCGCCAGGAAAATATTGACACCTGGATGGGGGTAAACGTCTTAAAACAGTAGGCTGAATAGGGCCGAATGGATAAAAGCCAAAGAGAGAGGGAGAAAAAGAGAACAAAAAGCGAGGTGGGCTCCCTTAATAATAGCGCCTTCCCAGCTATTTTTCAAAGTAAAAATGCCCGTCCAGACCAGACCCCTCTTCAAGCTAGATGTTTGTATTTTTCCTTACATGTATGTCCCGGTCGAAGGCTCATTTATTTTAAGTTAATGAGCTAGGCTTATAATTAGGCCTTATAATTAGGGTTAGGTGTGAGAGGGATCTGCTTTGTGTGGGCCAATCGGCTTTCTGCAGACTCGCATTTTCTAATGTTCTTATGTTTCAGACTTGAAGGCGCTCACCCAGAAAAAAAAAATCGACACCTGAGTGGGGTAAAGGGTTTTATTATCGCCAAACTAATGAGATGTAACGTCTTAAAATCTCAAGAAATAACGGAGTGAAACATGGGAGTTTCAAAAAGACATCCCTCCGACCAAATAGGGTTAACAGTGACATAATCTTGCCACAGCGAACGCCTAATAAATTCACCTTTGTGTCTGGTCCATAGTGTTCTCTTATGTATAGAAAGTAATATAGTATGAATGAATAACGCGTGTGGTTTCTATTCATCATCAGTTGACTGGTTAGACGAGTTAACCACTGCATAAGAAACTACCCTCGTACTTCCATCATGCGCATTATATTCCACTGTATAAGATCACGGAGAGGAACAGGGCTTAGGTGGGCAACTGTAGATCACGGAGAGGAACAGGGCTTAGGTGGGCAACTGCAGATCACGGAGAGGAACAGGGCTTAGGTGGGCAACTGTAGATCACGGAGAGGAACAGGGCTTAGGTGGGCAACTGTAGATCACGGAGAGGAACAGGGCTTAGGTGAGTAACTGTAGATCACGGAGAGGAACAGGGCTTAGGTGGGTAACTGTAGATCACGGAGAGGAACAGGGCTTAGGTGGGTAACTGTAGATCACGGAGAGGAACAGGGCTTAGGTGGGCAACTGTAGATCACGGAGAGGAACAGGGCTTAGGTGGGCAACTGTAGATTTTTTCCGTTTATAGTCTATTTTTCTTATAAGGGAGATGGACAGTTTTTCTGGTCCCCTTTCTTCCTCCTGTTTAGCCACATTAGTTTTAAGATTTTAAGACGTTTGCCCCATTAGTTTGTTGATTTGAAGACATTTCGCCCCATTTCTTTGTCAATATTAAGACCTTTCGTGTCCTTTAGGTGTCAATGTTTTCCTGGCGAGCGATAGCGAGCGATAGCGAGCCTTCCTATAGGGAAGATGCAAACAAATGTTAAATATAAACTAGCTAATTTAGAATTAGAAAATTCAGACTGCGAGAAAGATCTAGGTGTGTTTGTTAGCAATGATTTGAAGCCTAGAAAACAGTGTATAAGCGTTCGTAATAAGGCAAACAGGATTCTCGGGTTCATCTCTAGGAGTGTGAGTAACAGAACTGCTGATGTTATCTTAAAACTTTACTTGTCATTAGTGAGACCCCATATGGATTATGCTGTCCAATTTTGGTGTCCTTATTACAGAATGGACATAGATTCATTGGAGAGAATTCAGCGTAGAATGACAAAAATCCATAATATTAGAAATTTTCCGTATGAAGAAAGGTTGAAGAAAATTAGGTTTACATTCGTTAGAGAGACGCAGAGTTAGAGGGGATATGATAGAGGTGTTCAAGTGGGTTAGTGGGATTAACAAAGGGGACATGACAAATGTACTAAAGCTCAGTGATAGCGAAAGAACTCGTACCAATGGTTTCAAATTAGATAAATTTCGTTTCAGAAAAGATATAGGCAAATATTGGTTTGGTAACAGAGTTGTAGAGGGTGGAATAGGCTACCAAGTGATATAGTGGGATCAAGAACGATAGGGAGCTTTAAGAAAAAAATTGGATAAGCATATGGACGAGAAGGGTTGGGTGTGAAGGGGGATCAGCCGGGTTGGGCCAATCAGCGCTCTGCAGACCCCGTAATCCTGCGTTAATCTCTAACCGGTTTGGTAAGATGATCCTCAGGGTATTAGAGTGTTGAGCCTATAATTGGGCTTTGTAATTGGGGTTGTGTGGGACAGGGCCTTGCTTAGGCCAATCGGCTTTCTGCAGACTCCCATTTTCTTATGTTCTTATGTTCTTATGTTCTTATGTAATTGTGGAGGAGCCGGCCTTCGGCCGTGACATTTTTCTACCGAAATTTTTTCAAATTTATCTCGTAGGAAGATCTAATGGATTTTTCTCTTTTTTTTTTTTAAAGTTTGATGGAGGTCTAGGGAGGGAACTAAAAAAATATATGAATATATAAATAAATAGACCCCCCCAAAATAACCATTGTCTCCTTAACCTGGCGAATTTATACTTACTAGCTTTGGACTAGACCTCCCTCAAACTTAGAAAAACACCCCCTCAAGATAAATGTGTAAATTTTTTAGGTAGAAAACCCTATAATTACAGGCTTGCTGGACCGAACGTCTTAAAATTTCAAACAAATGGTGGTAGACAGGAGGGAAAAAGGGTCTAGAAAAACGACCCGTCTCCCCTTAAACGAGCGGGTTTTTGTTGTTGTTTCTTTTCTTTTCTTTTTTTGTCTAGCGTTATCTTGGGTCTCTTTCGCATTGGACACGGCAACTGTACTGGAGTTGTATTATATTAGGTGCCTGAATTATTATACATCTTACAATAAAAGGCAGCAGAGGACTTAAAACAGATGCTTGTGGAACCCCACTCTTCACTATACCTCAGTCTGATTGTATACCATCTATGCTAACTCTACTTCCTACCAGGAGGGGCGTCGACTGACTGGAGACAGGTGCATGGGGGCGTTTCGTTCGTGGCCATCCCTTTGGGGATCCGGCAATAGATAAATAGATAGATAGATAGATAGAAGAAAATGGCCTCTAAACTGTATTCTAATTAATTATTTATATATAATTTTTTTTGACAGGGCTTGAAACAAACAACGTTGCTATTAAAGTGTTTATTTTATAGTTTTGATGTCTCAGGCACTTGGTCCCCTCACATGATCAATATTATTGTATGATATGTAGTATAATGCTGTATATCATAATATATGTAGTATAATGCTGTATATCATAATATATGTAGTATAATGCTGTATATCATAATATATGTAGTATAATGCTGTATATCATAATATATGTAGTATAATGCTGTATATCATATATGTAGTATAATGCTGTATATCATAATATATGTAGTATAATGCTGTATATCATAATATATGTAGTATAATGCTGTATATCATAATATATGTAGTATAATGCTGTATATCATAATATGTAGTATAATGCTGTATATCATAATATATGTAGTATAATGCTGTATATCATAATATATGTAGTATAATGCTGTATATCATAATATATGTAGTATAATGCTGTATATCATAATATATGTAGTATAATGCTGTATATCATAATATATGTAGTATAATGCTGTATATCATAATATAATATTGAATATGATGAGGGTGTCACAAGGCGCCACCTTGCTCATTGTTGCCAAGTTTGAGTATCAGAAGCTACCAGGGTCGTAGTCTGCTGCAGTGATGTCATCCTTCTTGATTCTCGTCTTCTTCTTCTCCTCTTTCTTTTTATCTTGAGAGTGACCTGTTCTGGCTCGTGACGTCTGAGATTTGCAGCCCTGGGTGATCAAGCCCAAACCCACAGGCAGAACAGGCGATCATGAGAACGCTGCTTCCATTGTCAGTACCGGGAATAATATATGCACGGAGTTGGGCCTCACACTCGTAACACCCCACCACATCATCGAGGAGCTGCTGAAGCTGTGACACCTTGATGGCGACCATATCCCCATCATCGACAGATGCAGTGGGGACGTCATCCTGGAACAATGCCTTGCGAATGTCGTCGGTTGTTTTATGCCTGGACCGCTCCTTAAGAGGCTGGGTAGGTGCTACAGTAGAAGGTGCTGCAGAAGTAGAGGGCTGGGACTCTGCAGAGGGAGGTGCCGCAATGGTCTTCTTGCATATTTTGGCTGTAGCCTGGATGCTAGCCTTACGTTTTGGCATAGTAATGTAGGAGTCAGTAGCTCAAACGTGTGTCTTACCGCTCTAAACTCTGAACACGCACTGATGCTGATGAAATTATTATTTCAGGGTTGCCAGACGTTCTACGGGCCCACGAGGTGGTACGAGCTTCACGGCTCTCTGGGCAGTCTTTCTTGGCCAAATGATTTGTATTTGAAATATAAGGTAATGTCTTCTATAGTAAATATTGACCTTCTGAGGTGGTCTACAGTCGCTGTTTAACACTAACTGGTCCGTCGTCTTGTTGGTTAGCCTACTATGATATTATGTGTAATTTGTATTAAGGATTTTGCTTTTTTTTCGCCATTATCGAGCAATGTCCCTTAGACTATTAAATATAAATGCCTTCCCAGATACGCTTCAAACCAAAAAATGCCCAACCAGACCCTCTTCAAGCTAACTTTTATTTAAGTTACAGGCTTGCTGGCTCTCTCTCTCTCCATCTCCACACACACACACATCTGAGTGGGGTAAAGCGTTTTATTTTCCCCAACCTAATGGGATGAAACGCCTTAAAATTTCCAATAAATAATAGAGTGAAACATGGGAGTTTCAAACGGACATCCATCCGACCAAATAGGGTTAACAGTGACAGTATCTTGCCACAGAGAACTCCTAATAAAGTCAACTTTTTATCTGTCCCCTATTTTTCTCTTATGTGTAGAACGTAAACTAGTATGAATGAATTGCAAGTGTTGTTTCTTTTAATTATCAGTTGACTAATCAGACTAGTTAAGGGGAGTTTTTTAGTTAGTTTCCTAGACTTCCATCAAGCTTAACATTACAGCCCCTAGACCCCCTTTCAAGATAAATTTGTACATTTTCGGTAGAAAAATGTCCCGGCCAAAGGCCGGTTCCTCTTAAATTACAGGCTCGCTATCGCTCGCCAGGAAAAATTAGACGCCTAAATGGCACGAAAAGTCTTAAAATTTACAGAAATGGGTCGAAAGTTCTTAAAATCGCCAAACTAATGGGGCGAACGTCTTAAAATATCAAAATCAATGGGGCTAACCATGAGGGAGAGAGGGGTCAAGAAAAAAAATATCTCAAGTGGAAATCTCCCCTTAACCAATGCATAAGAAACTCCCTTCGTACTTCAATCATGTGCATTATGATGACAGGAGAACTCGAACAAATGGTTTCAAATTGGATACATTTCGTTTCAGAAAAGATATAAGCAAATACTGGTTTGGCAAGCCCACCTGCATCTAAGGTACCTGTTTAAGGGGGTAGTGGTTATTTATTGGTGTTATTTATGTATGTAGTCATTCATTATATAGTTTCCTTGCTACACCTCCATCAAATTTTAAAAATACACTCACTAGACCCCACTTCAAGATATATTTTGTAAATATTTCGGTAGAAAAATGTCCCGGCCAAAGGCTGGTTCCTCCTAGAATTACAGGCTCGCTATTGCTCGCCAGGTTAATCAATCGACACCTAAATGGCACGAAAGGTCATTATATTGGTGAAGAAATTGGGCGAAATGTCTTATAGTCGCCAAACTAATAGAATGAACGTCTTAAAATCGCAAAGGTAATGGGACTGAACATAAGGGAGAATGAGCAACTACTGTATCTCTCCCTTAAGGAACGAAACTCGCAAATCGTCAATTATAAATGGATTCGTAACCCATTCAGTACCGGTGACGCCCTTTTCATTATATTCTGGCAACTATTAGACGATTTTCTTCAGGTTGGGAAGGACGTTTACCCATTAAAACGATAGACAGCTTCAAGATAAAAATAGATAGGCATATGGACGAGGTGGGTTGGGTGTGAGGGGGATCTGACGGGTGTGGGCCATTCGGCTCTCTGCAGACTCCTGTTTTCTTATGTTGACATCTGACCATTTTGGTGAGGTCAGTCCTCATAGTATTAGTGAGTTGTGCCTATAATTGGGCCTTATAATTAGGGTTGGGTGTGATAGGGATCTGCCTTGTTTATGCCAATCGGCTCTCTGCAGACTCATTTTCTTATGTTCTAAAAGGTAACAGACAATTTCAGATAATCCATCTAGCTGCCATATTATATTTCCTCAGCATTATAAAATCGTATAATCGTAGCTGAAATCCAATATAAGAGACGTCAGCGGTACTGCAGTGGGTTACTAACTTACTATGCATACTTCCGTCCTATGTACAGTCAGCCAAATGAAGTGATGTCTAGGCACCAATTATGTTTTGATCAATAATTGGTATCAGCAATATTTACACATGATTTATTCCTTTTGAGTGAGATATACAACTATGTTCCTACACTTACCCACCCTATTCAACATCTGACAGACATTAATACAGCACAGAGCGAGCCAAACGTAATGACAGCTGAGACCATTAAACTGAGGCTGAAACATGATTTATTGGCGCCACCGTACACTCGGATGCCATAGTCTCTAGCCCACTCATAAAAACTCGCGGATCCTCTGTTTTTCTTTGTGTAATTACAACTAACTGGATTAATTTTGGGATAGAGCGTGCTTTTCAATAAATACTATAATATAGTTGTGTAGTTAATGTATAGATAATTATATTAATACATTCGTTTCCAAGAGATATACTTCCAAAATTAGAAATAGGTGAGGTCCCCAAGTATTTATGAGAGGGCTAGATACTATGGCATCCGTGTGTACTCAAACAAAATATATATTTGCTAGGAAACAGTAGCTTACCGGAATTCTTTATAAGCACCATTTTGTTTTTTTTAATTAATAGAGAAGAATCATCAACAAGTATCATTATACTTTGAGACTATAATTATTTTGTTTTTATAGTAGTAGAAATCATCAATAAGCGTCACTATTTTTGGAAGCCAGTAGAAAACATCATTAATAAGCAACAGTATTTGTGGAAACCCGAAGAAAAAAAAACATGTCGAAAGGTATATTAATGAAACTTTTGGAATTTGGGGACATTCTATAAAAAATACTACGAACCTTTATAGGAGCCAAATAATTTTCAAAAGAATCTTCCACGCCATTTTTTCGCTCTTTTTATTTCTTTACAGGCGAATCGTGTAATGCTTCCAGTCATTTGTCTTCTCTCTCTCTCTCTCTCTCTCGATGTATGTAGTATCTCTAAACAGTATATCCATCTTTCTATCTATATACTTTTTCTCTACCTCTATATATCTATCTATCTATATCTGTCTATCTTTCTATCTATCTATCTATCTATCTATCTATCTATCTATCTATCTATCTATCTATCTATCTATAACTACAGTGTATGTACAGTATATCCATGTATCCATCTGTTTTATCTATATTTGTCTAGCTACTACGAACATGAATGTACTTATATTTGTAACTCATATTTGTCTTTTATTTCTCTCAGAAAGGAAAATATATTTACATTATAACCTTATTTGTAATTACGTGAAATTTAATTCCAGTTTTCTCTAGCCCATCATTTTCTATATCTATCTATATCTATCTATATCTATCTATATCTATCTATCTATCTCGCTCTCGCTCTCTCAGCTAATACATAAGGGCACCATTGGAGGGCGGGGGGGGGGAGGAGGGAGGGAGCTGGGGGCAGTGAGAAATGAGGAAGGCTGCTGGAAGAAAAGGGGAGGAGAGAGAGTGAGAGTGTGCTGGAAAATAGGTACCGTACGCAGAGAAAGAAATACAAAAATAAATAATTAACACAAAAAGTTATATATAATCAAATTATACATTAAAATATCATAAGAAAATTTTATCTTATGTAGATTGCCAGGCTGCATCCTGCCCCCATGTATTTGAGGGGAAAATCCGTATCAGTATTCTGTTACGGAGGGAGATATGAGGACACAGAAATAAACATACGTGTGTGTGTGTGTGTGTGTATTTTGAGGGGATAGCTTGGGTGTGAAAGAGAACTGCCGTGTGTGGGACAATCAGCACTCTATAGATTCCCGTTTTCTTATGTTAAGTATTTTTTTATTATTTCTGGTCCCTCTTGGTAATATACAGACAAACTAAACTAATCATCTACTGATAACCAAAATGGATAAATGCGCCTTAGATCCTCATGGGGTTAAACAACTTGGGTAGAGGACAACACGATGTTACAAATATGTTACAACTCAAGTATCTTGCAGTACTTTCCCGAACGAGAGAGAGAGTACAGTACAAAGGAGTACAAAGGAAATCAAGCAACAACAGGTCTAGTGACCCTTCTAGGTTGCTTGTCCTCCAAAACACTGAGGATCAAGTGTCCAAACAGTGGTTTAGAGTGGGTAAGGGAACATTGGAAAGGGAATTACTGCCCTGTAACTAATGTCCGTGGCAGGATTAGGAAGTTAGTAGAGGACAGATGGGTTAGTAACTGAGGGGGGATAAAATAAAGTTATTCATTTACAAACGCAGTCAGTCGCGGGTTTAATGAGAGATATTTGTCTAGGTGGAGTTTAAATGAATCAACGGTGATGCAGTCTATAACGTTTCGGGGAAGCCCATTCCACAAGTTGACAACTCGATTGAAAAAGACATTCTTAGATTCGTGCGAGTTAAAAGATTTACCAATAATTTTGCAACCGTTTCCCACCGTGTAATTAGATTGGTCGATAGTGAAGTACTTACTACAGTTCATATTGTCGATGCCTTTGATGATTTTGAACACTTGAATTAAGTCACCTCTTAATCTGCGCTGGGTTAAAGGAAATAGATTTAATTCTCTAAGACGCTCTTCGTATGGTTTGTTCTTTAGGCTAGGTATCATTTTGGTAACTCTACGTTGAACTCGTTCTAGCTTGTTTATATCTTTTTGGTAATAAGGCACCAGGATTGAACGCAGTATTCCAGAAGAGGGCGGACTAAGAAATTGTAAAGGGTTAGGATAACTTCTTTGGATTTATGCTCAAATGACCTGCCTATAAAGCCAATTATTTTGTTTGCCTTCTTAACAACTTCTGAACATTGTTGACTCGGTTTTAGGTTACTCGATATTGTTACTCCCAGATCGGTTTCTCTGTTTACATTCTTAAGCTGAGTGCCATTCATCGAATAGTTTGCTTTCTCATTTAGGTATCCGATATGTAGTACTTTACTTTACATTTATCCGCATTGAAACTCATTTGCCAAATTTGGGCCCAACATGACAATTTATCTAGATTGTGTTGCATATCGTCAACTTGTTCTTTTGAGAGTACGCTATTTGCAATTTTTGTATCGTCAGCAAATTTTGAGATTGTACAGGTGAGACCCTCATCTATGTCGTTGATGTAAATTAGAAAGAGAATTGGTCCTAGTACCGATCCCTGGGGTACCCCGCTACTTACATTGGTTGGTCCATTTAGATGCCTTACCGTTTATGACTACCCTTTGCTTTCTGTTGCTGAGCCAATTTTCTATCCATTTCAACACACCGTCTTGTATTCCATGCGCTTTTAGTTTTAGCAGTAAACGTTTGTGGGGAACTTTGTCAAAGGCCTTTTGAAAATCAAGGTATATAATATCTACAGCTTTACTCTCATCGTAGAGGTTGAGGATATCGTGGAAGAAGTCTAAGAGGTTTGTTAAACAGGAACGTTTTTTTACGAAAGTCGTGTTGAGTATCTTTAAGTATGTTATTTTCCTCTAAGTGATTTACGAGTCTGTCTCGTATGACCGTTTCTAGCATTTTACATACAACTGAGGTTAAGCTAATTGGACGATAGTTACTGGGTAGGGATTTGCTGCCTTTTTTTAATATCGGTGTTACGTTGGCTAGCTTCCACTGATCAGGCATAGTTCCAGACTGCAAGGATTTATTGAATAGTAATGTCAGTGGTTTGGAGAGCTCATCCTTAGCTTCCTTTAGAACTCTAGGCGAGATTGTATCAGGTCCAGGCGTTTTATTTACCTTGAGTTTATCTAAACAATTCAATACTTCTCTCTCTGTAACGGTGATATTGCTTAGAACATCTGAATTATCAATCTGAATCGGCGATGGTGTAGGGATATCACTGAGGTCTTCGGTTGTAAAAACTGATACAAAGAAGGTATTGAGGGCATTACTCATTTGTACTTCGTCTTTGGTGTATTCTCCATTTTCATCGACTAACGGTCCAACGGTTGAAGTAACTACTTTTTTCTTTCTGATATAACTATAGAATTCTTTCGGGTTTGTTTTACTTTGATTCGCAATATGTAATTCTAAGGTCTTTTTACTTTGCTTAATTAACTTTTTGGCTTTGCGTCGTAGCTCTACAAATTTCACCCGTTCTTCGTCATTTTGTGAGGATTTTAATCTATCATTAGCAAATTTTTTAGCAAGCAGGCAGTTTGAAATATCTTTATTCCACCATTTGGGCTTATTATTATGGCCTGGACGCCGTATTTTCGATGGTATGCAGTCTTGCACTGCTTTTAGGTAAGTGGTTTCGAATAACTTCCAAGATGTATTTATGTCGGTATTGTTAATTAAAAAGCTCCAGTCAGTTTCTTTAACCCTTAAAAAGCGGCTCACCACATAAGTCGTATTTAATAAAGCGGGACTATGTGGCGGCGCTCGACATAGGTCGAGTGGCAATTTCAGCACGTAATGTTGCAGAGAGAGACAAGTGGTGGCAGGAGAGCGCGTATGACTGCTCCAGACCACCGCGGCGAAACCTACTGACACGAATCTCAGCTCCCTCCTCCCTCTCTCACTCGCTATATACGGAATTGTATCGGGAAAGTGGCTAATTACCTGCTTTTTGCACTCGTGTTGCACGGTTATTGCAAGAAAACTAGCCATCGTAAAAGGATCGTTATGGTGTCATTCGAAAGCTCTGTTTATGCCCTTTCAGGGATAGATACTTGTTTTACGTTCTGGGGTCTTATTTAGGCATGAAATGATCACGTAAACAGCCCTATTTTGGCTAAAAACACCCCGCTGGGCGGTACATATAAATAAACCGCATAGGCCGCTAAAGAAGGGTTAAACATAGCTCTAAGTTTATGGAAGTTTGCTTTCTTGAAATTAGGGACTTTTTGGATGCTACTATTTGGTTAACTAGTAAAACTTAAAGTGAAAGTTATCGTACGATGGTCTGTTATGAATTCATCACCAACATTCAAATTCTCTATCAATTCTTCTTTTGCTGCAAGTACAATGTCAAGAACGTTATTACCACGGGTCGGCGTTCGAACAAATTGATAAAGCAAACTCTCTTGCAAATTCGTATACAAGTCATGTCCGGAGTGTGAAGTATGATTATCGCCCCAATTGGTCACAGGTAAATTAAAGTCGCCAAAAATGACGGTATCTTGTGAGTTACTTACATCTGCAATTTGTTCGTAAATTTCTCGGTCAGTTGCACTGATTGAGCTGGAGGTCTGTATATTAACGTATTATTTTTGTACCTTATTCTTTATTAGCACAAAAGATGTGTCGACGTTCACAATTTGAGGTTTTGACAAGAGGGTAGGGTTAAGACTTTCTTTGATATAAAGTAAAACACCACCTCCATTTCGATTTATTCAGCTTTTCTCAAACATTACATAACCGGGAAGTAAATACTCTGCTGAAAAGTCTCTATCTTCTGTATTGAGCCAAGATTCTGTTATGCCAATCACATCATAATTTTCTGTAAACACTAGCTCCTCTAAATCTGAAAATTTATTGCGTATGCTACGAGCGTTTGCATAAAAAACCTTTAAATTTGTTATTTTAGAACTCACGGAATGCTCTTTAATAATATTTTTGGTTCTTGTCAGATCTACATTTATGTTCATGGCTGTCCTCGGTCCTCGCTGTCTTCGGTCCTTATCGCTGGTGGTCCTCGGTTGCCTCTGTTTTTTGCTTGGCGTTGGATGATTTATGTCACTGCTGCTTCTTCTCGGATGGCGTTTTTTTATTCATGGCTGCGGACTGCTTCGTGTAGGAGACGACCCATGCGTGCTGAACCCACAGGGTTTAGATGAGTGCCATACTTGCAGAACAGAGTAGGCTGGTTGTAGAAGTTGTCCCAGAGGTTGTTGAATTCAACTTCTTCCCTCAGACACAAATATTTTAGTCGGCTATTTGTGCTGAAGGCCTTGTCGTAGAGTTTGTCAGGTGCGTCGATCTTGGGGAGAATGCCTGAGATGATGATATTCCTTGACTTGTTTTTGTAGTGCTGGATCATCTTGCGATATTTCTCCATCAACTCTTCGGATCTGGTGCGCATGACGTCATTTGAACCAGCATGGATGACAAAAAGGTTATTTTCATTTGCATCCTTTGTGGTATCTTCGAAGGCTTCCACAATGTCGTCCAGTCCAGCTCCTGGGATGCAAAATCTTTTTCGTCGATTTGGGACTCTGTCGCAGAACTCTTCGACCTGTCCTAGTAGGATGGAATCCCCAACGAGCCTGGTCTCTTCTGGTTCGTCTTCCATCTCTACCAATATCTCAAATCTGTTTGACATTGTGACTGGTAGATGAGACCTTTTCTGCGTTGGCCGTGCACCGTTCATCACTGGTGTAAATCCGGAAACCTGTGGTGGCGGGACTCTGCGTACAGGTCGGGGAGAGGAGTGGTTAGAACGGGGGCGAGGGGTTGGTACTGTTCGTGCTAGCAGGCTTCTTGCACGAGGAGTGGGGGAGAGACTAAGGTGAACAGGCCGGCTGTCCTGGTTTGATGTCGGTTCAGGTTCGTCAGAAGCATCTGCTGCAGTGGCTACTGCAGGTGTTGGATTGTTGGCAGATGACGTTGGGGCGGTGGTGGATGTTGGAGTTGAAACAATTGGAGTTAGTGATACTCCAACGTTGAGTGATTCCAAAGTGACTCTTGGAGTGATTCCAGCTTCCTGGTGAGGGCATTGATCTTGTTGTGGGCTTCATCCAATTTTGCTGTCAAATCCTCTCGTTGCTGGCAGAGTCGGCAGACTTGTGGATCGGCAGGAGCAAACATGGAAGCACCAAACCTACCGGCGCAGTTCGTACAGGCACGAGGCATGGTGACGATCACTTTCTTCAGATCACTTCACTCACTTAAAAACACTTAACTCACTTTAAAAACACTTAAACTCACTAAACTCACTTTAAAAACACTTATCTCACTTTAAAAACACTTCACTCCCTTCAGGTCGCTTCACTTACTTAAATAGGCCTAACCGAAAACAAAAATGTTGCAATACGCACAAATAGGTTATCAGCGGTGATAGCCTAACCGAAAATTAAACAAAAATAAAATTAAATTTGAATACGCAGTGATAGCCGAACCGAAAAATTTGTTATTTTTATTTAAACAGAAATAGGCCACCAGGGGTTATAGCCTATCCTAACCGAAAACAAAAATTATGAAATACCGGTACGCAAAAATAGGCCACCAGCAGTGATAGCCTAACTGAAAATTTAGAGAGATATAGCGAGAGAGAGAGAGAGACTTTCACACTTTTATTAGCTAACCCAAACAATCACGGGAAAGTAAACATTCACACTGAATACCATAGAGAGAGAGAGAGAGAGAGAAAGAGAGATTTTCACACTTATCTAACTCACACAATCACGCACAAGTAAACGTTTACACTGAATACCAGAGAGAGAGAGAGAGAGACTTTCACACTTGTATTACCTAACCCAAACAATCACGGGCAAGCAAACATTCACACTGAATACCATATATAGAGAGAGAGAGAGAGAAAGAGAGATTTTCACACTTACCTAACACACACAATCACGCACAAGTCAACACTCACTGAATACCAGAGAGAGAGAGAGAGAGAGAGAGAGAGAGAGGGAGAGAGAGAGAGATATCTGCAACCTGATGTCACCAACATAAGAAAAACACAGAATAGCTAGAAATGTCCATGGATCATTAAAAAAAAAAAAAAAAAAAAAAAAAAAAAAACCTAGTTTGCCCTAAGCTCTAGCAAAGGTGTATACTGTGTGGGGATGGATTATGTTGTTCATTATTCTGATTTATGTAGATAGATAGATAGATAGATAGATAGATAGATAGATAGATAGATAGATAGTTAGGTAGGTAGATAGATAGATAGATAGATAGATAGATAGATAGATAGACAGATAGATAGATATGTAATATGATAGACATATAGACAGGTAGATAGATGGAAAGATAAAGCGATAATAGATCGAGGGATAGATATATGAACAGAAATATTGAGATATATAGAAATACAGAAAAGAGAGACGGGGGTTCAACATACTGTACAATCATTAAAATAAACGAGATTGGAACCTTTTTCGAATGAGAAAGTGCAAAATGAGGGGAGACTAAATTGAAGTATTCATAATCTTCAAAGACCATGGTAATTGATTTCCAAAAGTGCTTTACAGTTGATTGCACGAGAGGAAATGGTTTGAAAATAGTCGGAAAACGATTTAAGTTGGATCAAGAGAAGCAATTTTTCAATCATGTAGAAAACCCTGGGGATAAGTTACCACGATATTTAACTATTTACGAGACTATTTCAACTCTCAAACTACTGTATGCTTATATGAATTTATGCAACCAACCTTTCACCAACTATTTTTTTTAGATGAGAAAGCCAATGTATTTGAGTCATGAACACATAGGTGTATGAACTAACTTTACGTAGCAACGATCAGCCTCTTGAAGACTAGTTTGTCTGTTGTGGATCGCATTTCCTTGTATATTCCTTTGTTTATTCCCAGGATAAGCAAGGAACAGGTACGCCCATAAGTCATTTCCTGCCTCCTAAATTCTAACTTTAATAATTTATCATTTGATATATTAAATATCCTTAATTCACATGAACGAAGCCTAGATAGTCAAAAACTTTTCAGTTCTGCTGAAGTGTGTATTTTTCTTATAGCACAAGAGAATGAAAGTGAATATGTAAATGTAGCAAGACTTTTTTTGTGCATGTTTATGAAGGAGACAAAATAAAAAGCTGCCTGTACCAAGTGTCCCCCCAAGGTTGAAAGAGTGATAGACAACCAAAATCAAGGTACACCAGAGGTAATTTGGGTGTGTGGGAAAGAAGTGTGTTGTTGTTGTTGTTGTTCCCCAAGCTGCCTGGCCGAACAGCCCCAAGGCCCCGAGCAAGGCCAAGGCCATAACCGAGCGCCCCCACAGAACCCTCCCTGCCGACCACAATAAAGCCTGGGTGACCGAAGCCACTCCATGGCGGGAAGCTGGGGAGGGTGAGGAAACGCCTGGGAAACCAAAGCCCTACCCAGGGCCCTGTGCCCCTCAGCAATTATGAAGAGAAAGTTGAGGGGCAAAGGAAAAATGTGACGCTTTGGCTTCCAATCTTGGTAGATTGGGAGGTCAATCCACGGAAGAGACGCCGTCACTTGAGATCTAGAAAATATATAAGTAAAAGGAACAGTCAGAGTAAGCTATGGGTATGGCAGAGATCGCTCAGTTCTCACTCTGATAGACCAGCCCATCACCAGAGAAGTGTGGTGTGTTTGTAAAGTGTAGTGACATGAAGAGGAGGAACAAGTGTTTATGAAAGTTAGCTGGATTAGTCTCAGTGTAGATGAGGTACAACAGAAACATTGGGGGAAGCCAAGCAAATGAAACAGGTGTTTTAGCAACTCCTTATCATGTGCATATGTGGCGTCCCCTGGGTACTGCCCTGCTCGATTGGTGCCTACGATCTCCCTAATTGAAGCGAAACTTAACAATGATAAAATATAATTATACTGTAAAACTTGCAAAATAAACAAACCAGAACTTATACGAACACAATTAAAAGACAAAACAACTTATCACAATCGCTATGTGGAAACAACGCTTAAGTAAACTAATAATGTATAAATAGAAGAACACAATCCACCACATAGGGTGTACATTACTACATGAGCAAATTAATCTGTTTCCCAAGCAAACTAATCGCACATATAACAACGCCCTATCGTCACGTTCTAGGAATTAGTCAATTTGGGAAGTCCGGGACGTTAAGGTAAATTTTACTAAATTCTGTATGAATAAAGAAACTACAATTAATATTTAAATTTGATATTTAATCAAAATTTGCAATTTGACATGATATCAACAATAGTACAAAATACTAACAGCACTCACTAACGATAGTGCTATCGGGTAGGTACCTGTAAGCTTTTCCATGCCTCAAGTTACCCCTACCAATTACTACCCTACAAATAACCTACATCTATCGTACAAATAAACTAAGGACATCGCAAAAGCAAGCAATTGATACTATCGACAATGATTAGATACAATATGGTAAAAAAATCATAATAATTGCAAAATATGAAGGAGCAACAACATATTTAAGCAAAGAACACTTTTAACAAGAACAATTCATTTTAAACATCAATAACAACAATAGAGAGAGAGAGAGAGAGAGAGAGAGAGAGAGAGAGAGAGAGAGAGAGAGTACCACTATAAGGTTTAAGTAAAGGTATATACAGTGGATGTCGTGCTATTAATCCTGTGAGACTGCTACGGAGGATAGTAAAGGTGAAGGCCCAGCTATATCACCTTGCTCTATCACTATATACTTCTGTAATATTGTAACTATAATATCCTTGTTGTATAATACTCCATCACTTTGTTATTGCAACACTATAATATTGTAACACTATATAATTAAGTATCACTATATTAAAACTGTATAATAGTGTAACATTACTTTATATAATACTGCAACACTATAATAGTCTAATATTATAATAGTGTAACGGTATAATAGTGTATAATTATAATATTGCAACATTATAACATTCTAGCACTATTGAATATTATAACATAGTAATATTGCCACAGTATAATATTGTAACTATAATATTGTGACGGTATAAGACTGTAGCATTATGATAGTGCAACATTATAATATGGTAACAGTATATAACATTGAAACACTATAATTTTGCAACAGAATAATATGGTAACACTAATACTGTCTCTGGGTCTTCTCCTGGGTGACCTGGATGTGTGTGAGTTTGTGCTTTTTATCTGTGTTTATTTGTTGTTTTATGTTGTTTTTGTGTTTTCCCTGTTCTTGCTCTGTCTTGAGTCGGCTACCCCCAAAATGGGGATTGGGCCTGAGCATATAGATAGATAGATAGACTAATACTGTAGCACTATTATATTGCAACAAACTGATATTGTAACACGATAGCATTATATTACTGTAGCAGTTACCGCATATCACTGCAATACTATGGTACTGTAAAGTCGTAATGGGAGGGGGGAAATGGTACGTGTACAATAAGTTCGTGTTAGTTTTTGGGAAATAGGTACGTGAAAATAGGTTGGAAAACCTGCGAACTCGTTTATCACGAACCAATTTTCTGATTTTGAACAGGGACTTGGAAATAGGATCGTGTGTAATATTATAACATTTAGTTGGAAATACGTACATGGTAACAAGCACGTGTTGATAATGCAGGGTTTGAAACAGGTGCGTGTTCGAAATTATTTCCAAGTAAACGTCATTAAGTTCGAAAAGACCAAAAACTAGGTTGTTGGAATTAAGCTCGATATGTTTTGTTCATAACAGTATAGGGATAACATTGTAACACATTATACCAGCCATATCACTTGTAACATATTATACCAGCCATATCACTTGTAACACATTATACCAGCCATATCACTTTACCGTAACACTATGGTACTGTAGTATGGTAGCTTTGTTATACTATATCATTGTAACACTACTGGACACTATATAGGGAACGTTATATATATTAGTTATTCATTTATTTGTATATATATACATTTGTTTTAGTTTGCTCCCTAGATCTCTATCAACCTTAACACAAATATTTTCGAGCTTAATTTGTACATTTTTCGGTAGAAAAATTTCCCTGCCTAAGGCCGATTCCTCCTAAATTACATGTTCGCTGTCGCTCGCCAGGAAAAAATTGACACCTAAATAGAGCGAAAGGTCTTAAAATTGCTAAACTAATGGGGCGAACGTGTTAAAATGTCTTAACTAATGGGGTTAAGCATGGGGAAAAATGGGTTTCAGAAAAACAAATATAGCTCCCCTTAAGCTAACTGTATCACTATACTATATCACAGACACTGTAACAATTACTTTTATCACGTGAACAATACAATATACCACCATAGCGCTCTGCCACACAGTTTGCTGGGGGATACACTACAACAAAGAAAGCAAACAGTCACAACGAATCTTTCTCTCAACATTTACAGATATTATATACGGGATATATATATATATATAAATATATATATATATATGTATATATATATATGTATGTACAGTATATATATATATACTGTATACTGTATACGGTATATATATATTTATTTATTTATTTATTTAGTTATGTATTTATTTACTTATTTATCTATCTATCTATCTATACACAGTGAAAAAGAAAACCATATATTTATAGAAACACAAACATGGTCTGGATAAACATATTATGCACTTTTGGCGCATTGCAATTCAAACATTTATGTTTATATTAACACATTTGTGTACGCACTCTGATTCACCTCCACTTGTATGAGTAATTTATTTAACAATATAGTCAATTCAATATAGTTAGGCCAAAAGCCTGGATCACTAACCACGATAAATACAAATTAACCAGGGTAATTATATATAACTTCATACGACTGTTATATTCAATTACAAATCACATAGATAATACATATCTTTATTTTGTTAATGACTACAAGTATATACTGTATATGAAAACATTAGGTGTTTAGAATAGAACATGTGTTTCATTTATAAACACCCAAATCAGTTATATAATAGTATCAAAATCATGAACATATATGTTTCTCTTTATTCTGGAATACTTTTTTTTTTTTTTTCTGGAAACACATAATATACAAGACCCCTTCCATGGTTTCGAACCTGGGCGAATCACACAATTTATCGTGAATAGTTCAGCCATCTGACCACCTTGCTGTGCCACGGTTGTAAGAGAGTGGAACTACAGTATGTTCCAAGATCGATTGATGGGGGGGGAGGGGGGGGGGTACATAATTCATAGATAAATTATTCACAGAGTGTTTTACCATTCAGTCTCTCATTTAGGCTATTATTATTATCACGCTTTCTGAAGTTAAATTAATTTTGGGTATTGTTTGAGTTATATTTAACTCTTATGTTGCCGAGTCGCATTAACTTGTCCGCCGACTAGAAATCTCAGTCACGCATACATGACTAATAATTTTATCTTTACCCAGTTCATGAATTTATATTCATAATTATAAATCTTTGAGTTATTTGAGTTTAATCTGTCCACGTTGAACTAAATTATTATTTATTTAATAGTCAAATAGTGTCTTATTGTGTATAACCCTTCAGTGCTGCGCGTATGCTATAGCAGTAATATAATATTTACCCTAGGCGGAAACTAACCTCGCATTTTCCCCATTTTCTATCAAGACACTATTTATTGTATTTGAGACTTAACATCTCTGTGTATTATTATCTATATGTTCTATTAGTAACATGCTGATTATTTATTGTTCTAGTAGTATCATAAACATTTATTGTAGGTTCACTTAGTACCAATATTACTATTGTGAACATACGTATTCATTATTACTATTCTGTGTCATTGCATTATGAATACTTAGAGGTTCTTGGATCCTTGTCTTGTAAGAAATATATGCCAGAAGTGTATTTCTTATATAATCTATCTATCTATCTATATTTATCTATATCTATCTATCTATCTATATTGACAGGTCAAACAATGATGGACAATATTGATTCCTTCATGAATGATCCACTACTATTATACTTTCTCTATCACTCCAGAGATTTATGAAAGACTAGAGAATGGATGAAGAGAGTGAATAATTGACCCATATAATCTATCACTAAATTTCTCAACACACCAGCCAAGAGAGAAAGGACAAAGAGAGGAGAGAGAGAGAGAGAGAGAGAGAGAGAGAGAGAGAGAGAGAGAGAGAGAGAGAGAGAGATTTTTTCCCCCATATAAAAGAACAGATATGGGGAGAGTTAACCATATTCCAATATTTAAGACTGACCAAAGACCAGGGAAGGTGAAGCGTAAAATATTGAAATACATTTTGATAAGATCAAGGGTAGGAATTATATGAATAGTGAAAGGTCTCTTTGTATAGAGAGAGGCGAGTGATAAGGTGTGTATGTGTGTTTGTGTTTGTGTTTGTGTGTTTGTTTTTCTGTGTGAGTGAGGGAGACAAAAGGCAAAACTGCTTGTCTGTCTCCCCTAGAGTTGAAAAAGTAACAGGGCCAAAATCAAGGGACGTCCGAGCCAAAATACCTGGACACACGGAGTTTGAAGCAATTTAAGTCATTGGATGAGGGAAAGACTGATTCTCGGAGAGAGTTCCAGAGCTCAGCTGTTGAATAATAGAACAATTGAGAATAACATTTCACTCTTGGGTTGGAGAGTTGCACAGTGTAGGGGTGGGATTGTGTTGCAAGATGGGTACGCATACACTATGTGATCTACGAAGAGGGGGTGGTATACATTGAGAGAGCTCTGAGGAACACTTATTATAATAGAGGTAAATTAGTGAGAGAGATGCATCATTGCAGCGATGAGAGAGAGACTGCAGATAATTGGTGAGTGGATGTGAGTTAATGAAATGGAAGGCTTTCTTTTCTACTTTGTCTAGAACTGCTGTGTGAGAGAATCCTCCCCACACTTGTGAACAATACTCAATACATGGATGCACTGTGCTCCTATACAGAGCAAGAAGTTGTACAGGGGTAAAGAACCCCCGGAGGCAGTTGAGCACACCCAGCTTCTGGGAAGCTGTTTTAGCAAAAGTGGAAATATGATCTGTCCAAGATAGATTAGAAGAAAAAGAGACACCGAGAATATTAAGAGAAGAAGAAAGGTAAATTTGTATGTTGTTGAAGAGTAAGTCATAGTTTTCTGGAAGGGGGCGACGAGTAGACAGATGTAGAAATTGTATATATAGTGAGATATATCACCTCACAAATGTTTGATGAGGTGTGTCACGATGTCAGGATTGAATCGAATCCTTAGCCTTTGGACAGACAGTACTTCAATCGAAACACTGCACATATTTAAAATAAAGCATGAGTGGATGCGGATTGTGAACGAGGGGACCATTTGCGTTTCTGGACTTCAGCATTGCCATCCCAAGAGCATAGACTTATCGCGAACAAGGAATCAGAACGGCATATGTGAGAAATTAAATTGAGAAAGAGAGAATATTGAACAGGGATCATGATTGTAGCTTTACAACACTGGTGTTTGCATTATCAGGAGGAATGGGATCCTCAAGAACTCTATACTGTTTATATTTTTTCACCAACCAACTTTACCTCTAAACTCAATTAATGAAATCAACAAATACATGTGGCACTTCAAGGACTCAAACCTAGGATACTCACATCGAAATGCTGCGTACTTCTGCATTACGCTATCAAGGCAGTTAAAGAAATATGCACAATCCTACGATATATTATACAGTTTCGAATCCTGCATATTAATCTGAGCATGTACTACATACAATCCAACTAATATGAGGCACAAAGAAATCCAGCAAAGAAACGACAGCGTAGGAATAAAAGTGTTACTTGGATAAGGCGCAGTCATTTAATTTCTCTGTTCATGCCTGCTCTCCTATACTGTATGTAAGGGGTACAAGGTCCTCCCCGTCGAAGATAAAAATGGTGAAGAACCTAGGCTTTGAGATGTTCGTGGTTGAGGACTACAATGGTTAGCGGCTTTGTTGAGTATAGAGATACAACATAATATATACATTTTATGAAGTAGGTTGCATGTCACTGGAAAGATAAAATGGAAGTACTGTACAGTTCACTTGCATTACTGTAATGAATCTTTAATACAGAGTAATGTAAATAACAGTCGCTCTTCTGTGAATCTACGATGGCCTCCATAAGAACCGGAAATTGGGTGGGACCATCGATTATTTTGTGTGTGTGTGTGTGTGTGTGTGTGTGTGTGTGTGTGTGTGTGTGTGTGTGTGTGTGTGTGTGTGTGTGTGTGGTGTGTGTGTGTGATTATGTGTGTGTGTGTGTGTGTGTGTGTGGTGTGTGTGTGGTGTGTGAAAGGTGTGTGTGTGTGTGTGTGTGTGTGTGTGTGTGTGTGGTGTGTGTGTGTGTGGTGTGTGTGTGTGATTATGTGTGTGTGTATGTGATAAATATATAAAGAGAGAGAGCGTAACAGATAGATACATAGGTAGACACCGTTGATAGATTTGGATACAAGTAAACACAACTTCAGGTGTTTGTGAGTGAGTGTTTTTGTGTGAGTGATTGTAAGTGGGGTTGTGTATGTGTGAGAGCCAGATAAATAGAGAGTGAGACAGCAAGAGAGAATATAAGTGGTTGTTCATCAGATATAAATGTAAACACTGAGATAGATATTGATTATAAAATATATATTAGAAGTAGATTGACTATTATTGATGAAAAGGTATACAGCATATAATAACAACATACTTTTTTTTTTTTTTTTTTTTTTTTTTTTGCCCCTCCGCTTTCTCTTCATACTTGCTGAGGGGCACAGGGCCCTGGGTGGGGCTTTGGTTTCCCGGGCGTTTCTGTCGCCCTCCTCAGCTCTCCGCCATGGAGTGGCTTCGGTCACCCATGCTTTATTGTGGTCGGCTGGGAGGGTTGTGTGGGGGCGCTCGGTTATGGCCTTGGTCTTGCTCGGGGCCTTGGGGCTGTTCGGCCAGGCAGCTTGGGGAACAGCAACAACAACAACATACTAATTGATCCTTCCCACGATATTCTATCTATATAGTCAAGGCTAAATGGAAACAAACATATAAGGTTAGAGCAGCCTAAAGAATGCTTAATACATGAACAAATAGTGAACAATGACATTATCTTTAACCCTTTCAGTACGGATTAGAGATGGAACGAATATAAATGTTCACTATTTGCGAATGCGAATTTTTGTTGGTAAAATTCGCGAATTCGAATACGAATTGCGAATATTTCAATCTTTCTTGAAGGATGAAATTTTCATCCTTCAAGAACTGGTAATTCTTTTTATATCACCAACAAACGTTAATTAAAATACTATGAAATTAATTACCGGAAGCTAATGACGATGTGAATGTGTAATTTCTTCAATATCATAAATTAACTGTATGAATTAATTTTGAATATATTGTAAGAGTTTTGGGTGCTTGTTGCTAAGATGGTTTCTCAACCCCGATGTGAATTTTCCTTTCCGAGAAAATTTAGTATTGCAAAGCTTACACTTCATTCCACTTTAGCGGCCCCAACGCACATCTACACTGTTATTAATTCGTTTGTGTTAACATTAACATTTAATATTTTACATTTTTGTATATCTTCTATTGGTTTCGTGAAAATATTCGCATGTTTGCAAATAGCTATGAATGGAAATGCGAATACGAATACGAATACGAATATTGAAAAACATAGCGAATACGAAACGAATATTCGGTCCATCTCTACGTATAACAAACGCCTCCCCAGATCCCTTTCAAACTAAAAACCGCCCTCCAGACCCCTTCAAGATAAACCTGTAAATTTTTTGGTAGAAAAATTGTCCCAGCCGAAGGTCAGTTTCTCCTAAAATGAAGGAACGCTATAGCTTGCCCAGAACAAAATCGTTACCTTATGGGGTAAAGCTCTTACTTATGCCTAATATCCTAATATCTTCTAAGCATGTACTTTCTGCCCTCTCTGGGCTTAAATACCAAGAAGGCGTTCAGTGATGTTCGTCCTGTTGTACTCAAAAACTGTACTTCCGTGCTGATTTTCTGTCAAGGCAAACTCATCTATCTCTGTCTTTCCTCT
>CM064513.1:61592888-61632888 GCA_032716605.1 Paralithodes platypus | reverse complement strand
TAATGTATGTATATATTTTAATGTATGTATATATTTAATGTATGTATATATTTTAATGTATGTATATATTTTAATGTATGTATATATTTTAATGTATGTATATATTTTAATGTATGTATATATTTTAATGTATGTATATATTTAATGTATGTATATATTTAATGTATGTATATATTTTAATGTATGTATATATTTAATGTATGTATATATTTTTGAGTTTCCTCTCTAGACTTCCATCAAGTTTAAATAAAACACCCCCTAAACCCCCTGTCAAGCTAAATTTGTAAATTTTTCGGTAGAAAAATTTCCCGGCCGAAGGCCGGTTACTCTTAAATTACAGGCTCGCTATCGCTCGCCAGGATAAAATCGACACTTAAATTGCACGAAAGGTCTTAAAATTGACAGAATGGGGCGGAAATTCTTAAAATCACCAAACTTATGGGGGCAAACGTCTTAAAATCTCAAAAACAATGGGGCTAACCATGAGGGAGAAAGGGGTCAAGAAAAAAAAATCCCTCGAGTGGAGACCTCCCCTTAACATTGCATACAGAAAAACATACTAGGGGTGGGGGGGAGGGGGGCACGAAGTCCTATATGAGTGGGCTAGAAACTATGTTATCCGAGTGTACCTGCATGGTTATTATATATAGCCTCAACTCTATTATATATAGCCTCAACTCTATTATATATAGCCTCAACTCTATTATATATAGCCTCAACTCTATTATATATAGCCTCAACTCTATTATATATAGCCTCAACTCTATTATATATAGCCTCAACTCTATTATACATAGCCTCAACTCTATTATATATAGCCTCAACTCTATTATACATAGCCTCAACTCTATTATACATAGCCTCAACTCTATTATATATAGCCTCAACTCTATTATATATAGCCTCAACTCTATTATATATAGCCTCAACTCTATTATATATAGCCTCAACTCTATTATATATAGCCTCAACTCTATTATATATAGCCTCAACTCTATTATATATAGCCTCAACTCTATTATATATAGCCTCAACTCTATTATATATAGCCTCAACTCTATTATAATAGCCTCAACTCTATTATATATAGCCTCAACTCTATTATACATAGCCTCAACTCTATTATATATAGCCTCAACTCTATTATACATAGCCTCAACTCTATTATACATAGCCTCAACTCTATTATATAGCCTCAACTCTATTATATATAGCCTCAACTCTATTATATATAGCCTCAACTCTATTATATATAGCCTCAACTCTATTATATATAGCCTCAACTCTATTATATATAGCCTCAACTCTATTATATATAGCCTCAACTCTATTATATATAGCCTCAACTCTATTATATAGCCTCAACTCTATTATATATAGCCTCAACTCTATTATACATAGCCTCAACTCTATTATATATAGCCTCAACTCTATTATATATAGCCTCAACTCTATTATATATAGCCTCAACTCTATTATATATAGCCTCAACTCTATTATACATAGCCTCAACTCTATTATACATAGCCTCAACTCTATTATACATAGCCTCAACTCTATTATATATAGCCTCAACTCTATTATACATAGCCTCAACTCTATTATATATAGCCTCAACTCTATTATATATAGCCTCAACTCTATTATATATAGCCTCAACTCTATTATATATAGCCTCAACTCTATTATATATAGCCTCAACTCTATTATATATAGCCTCAACTATTATATATAGCCTCAACTCTATTATATATAGCCTCAGCTCTATTATATATAGCCTCAACTCTATTATATATAGCCTCAACTCTATTATATATAGCCTCAACTCTATTATACATAGCCTCAACTCTATTATATATAGCCTCAACTCTATTATATATAGCCTCAACTCTATTATATATAGCCTCAACTCTATTATATATAGCCTCAACTCTATTATATATAGCCTCAACTCTATTATACATAGCCTCAACTCTATTATATATAGCCTCAACTCTATTATACATAGCCTCAACTCTATTATACAACGCTGTGTATCATACAGTTAATGAAAAGGGGCCATGGTCCAATCTACCAATTTAAGGGGAGATTTCCACTTGAGGGATTTTTTTTTCTGGACCCCTTTCTCCCTCATGTTTTTGCTTTAGTTTTTTGCTCCCTTAGTTTTTGCTTTTGATATTATAAGACCTTCGCCCTAGTAGTTTGGATATTTTCAGACATTTTGCCCCATTTCTGTCAATTTTAAGACCTTTCGTGCCGTTAAGGTGTCGATTTTTTCCTGGCGAGCGATAGCGAGCCTGTAATTTAAGAGCAACCGGCCTCCGGCCTGGACATTTTTCTACCGAAAAATTTACAAATTTATCTTGAAAGGGGGGGTCTAGGGGATGTAATTTTAAGCTTGATGAAAAAGTAGGGAACAAACTAAATACCTCCCCTTAAGGTATATATAATAAACTAAATACCTCCCCTTAACGGTATATATAATAAACTAAATACCTCCCCTTAACGGTATATATAATAAACTAAATACCTCCCCTTAACGGTATATATAATAAACTAAATACCTCCCCTTAACGGTATATATAATAAACTAAATACCTCCCCTTAAGGTATATATAATAAACTAAATACCTCCCCTTAACGGTATATATAATAAACTAAATACCTCCCCTTAACTGTATATATAATAAACTAAATACCTCCCCTTAACGGTATATATAATAAACTCATCTACTACAATGAAGGAAAGGTAAATCACTGTCAATATACCCAATGATTTGATATACCTTTTGCATACCCTATTAAAACCTCGATATTGACTGTGTATATTAACCTTTTTTCCACCGGTAACGACTTTTTTAGCTATATTATGGCTACTAATAGACGATTTTCCAGTTCAAAAAGTGCCTCCATCAATTAACAGGCTTCGAAATATCTCACTTAACCCTTTGTACTACCACAGATCCTTTTTAAACTGCATAAAATCGTCTAAATACAGCTAGAACAAAATTAAAAGACGTTCCCGGTATAGAAGGGGTTAACCTTTTCAGTTTACGGTGACGCATATATTCCGCTTATTTTGGCTATCACTAGACGATTTTATTCAGCTACGGAAGATTGACATAGATACACTGACCTTACGATCCCAGCGAGGTGGTCAGGACTTAATTAATTCTAGTAGAGATAGCTAACCCGAGAGTAAGGTACAGTGGAAGGAAAGGATACCAAAAAAGGAGAAGAAGAAGAAGACAGGAAACTTAGAGGATAGTAGACGAGCGATCACAGGTGGATCTGTTATTGAGTCATGTGATTATAATGGTTTAAGGGGGTAGTACTCGCTTTTTCTGGACCCCCTTCTCCCTCATGTTTAGCATAATAGTTTTAGGATTTTAAGACGTTCGTTCCGTTAGTTTGGCAAATTTGAGATCTTTCGCCTCATTTCTTTGTCAATATTTAGACGTTTCGTACCATTTAGATGTCGATTTTTTCCTGGCAAGCGACAACGAGCCTGTAATTTCAGAAGAAATCGGCCTTCGGCCGTAACATTTTTCTACCGAAAAATGTACAAATTAATCTTGAAAATGGGTC
This sequence comes from Paralithodes platypus, assembly GCA_032716605.1. Classification (NCBI taxonomy): domain Eukaryota; kingdom Metazoa; phylum Arthropoda; class Malacostraca; order Decapoda; family Lithodidae; genus Paralithodes; species Paralithodes platypus. The sequence goes on along the minus strand of CM064513.1, from coordinate 61,629,300 downwards.
TAGGGGGTATCTTTTTAAGCTTGATGGGGGTTTAGCGAGAAAATTGTACCGGCGACGTCTTTTCAATAATATTCTAGCTGTATTTAGACGAATGTGTGCAGTTTAGACGAGTGTGTGCAGTTTAGACGAGTGTGTGCAGTTTAGACGAGTGTGTGCAGTTTAGACGAGTGTGTGCAGTTTACGAACAATATATGGTAGCTAAAAGTATAAATTGAGATTATGTTCAGCCTTTTCATTCGTAAGCGTTCTGCCTAAGCTAAATCAAAACGTCTATTAGTGTCCAGAATATGATGGAAAAGTATGTCCCCTGTTTATCTTTATATCTTTGTATGTCCCCTGTTTATCTTTATATCTTTGTATGTCCCCTGTTTATCTTTATATCTTTGTATGTCCCCTGTTTATCTTTATATCTTTGTTTTTATTATCTTGAGTTCACCTCCCCCCCCCCCCTTCCCAAGACCTCCATCAAGCTCTAACCAAAGCCCCAAACCCCCCTTCGAGGTAAATTTGTACATTTTTCCTAAATTACAGGCACTTTATCACTCGCTAGGAAATAATAGACACACCACAGGTCTTAAAATAGACACACCAATATAACATGCGTCCGAAAATATCAAAACTAATTGGGGGCCAGAAAGACAAACCTCCCCTTAAATTACATTTTTGGAGGGACAGTCCTTTGAGGGGGAAGAGTTTATTATGTGGTATATTTGTTTTATTTTATAAATATATATATATATATATATATGTATATATATATATATATATATATATATATATATATATATATATATACTGTATATGTATATATATGTATATATTTAGTTTCCACCATAGACCTTCATTAAATTATAAACACATCTCCAAGAGTCCCCTTCTAGATATATATACAGTATATGTACATTTTTCGGCAGAAAAAAATCCCGGCCTAGGGTATTTACAGGCTCGCTATTGCTTGCCTTTTAAAAATTGAGATCTAAATGACAAGAAAAGTTTTAACATTGACAAAGAAATGGAGCGTAAAGTCTTCTAATTGATTAACTAACGGGGCGAACTTCTTAGAATCTGAAAATGAATGGGGCTAAGCATGGGAGAGAAGGGGATCCAAAAAAAGCAACCAATAAAGTCCCATAGTTAGCCATTAACTCCTTATGTACCGGCGACGTCTATTTCATATTATTCTACCTATAATATTATTTTTATTAATCTCACCACCACACCCCCAATGAAATTAATTAAAGTATATATGATCCACCGGGATTCGAACCCGGGTTATCACACACATATTTTTGCCACCTTAACCATTACACCACCAGGACGGTTAAAGGTTTATGCACACGCCTACGACTTATTATCCATTCTCGAATACTGGATATTAATCTAATCATGTTCATATTCCCAACCGCAGACGATTGTGTGCAACTTAAGACAGATCTGTGGTCGTAAAAAAGGTAAGGTGAAATAGTTCGAAGCCCTGTTAATTGCAGGAGGCCCATTTTAAACTGAATAAAATCGTCTAATAGTAACCAGAATAGAGATAAAAGGACGGCGCCGGTACTGAAAAGGTTAATCAAACGAATAGGACAAGACACTGCGGACTTCAGATAAGTGTGAGCTCGCCCATTGAATCAGTTTTTTACCCCTTTTAACTCGTACAGCTCCTTCCCAAGATTAATATAATCGTATAATAATTGGAAAGAAGGTCGTCACATTGTATTGAAATGGTTAATTACAGTTTTGACTCGCACAGATCCGTCCAAAGCTGATTAAAGTGGTGTATTTTCTGGACCGCTTTCCCTCAGTTTTTCGCCCCATTACTTAGACGATTTTAAAACTTTTCGGCCTAATTATTTTTTCATTTTAGACCTTTCGTTCCATTTAGATATCGATTTTGTTTTTTCAGGCGAGTTATAGCACGCCTGCAATTTAGAAGGAAGTGGCATTATTTTACCAAAAACAATAAATGCACAAATTAATCTCGACGGGTGGTCTTACGAGCAATTTTAGCATTATATAAAGTTTAATGGAGGTCGAGGGGACCCCCCCCCCAAAAAAAAAGGAAAAAAACACACAGAAAATACAGGTATATACAATCATTGGCTATAATGGTAGTGGTTTACCTTTCTATCATTTTATCATATGAGTTTTATTACCATCTATATACCTATAAAAGGGCGTATTTTTTAGACACTTCAATTGTCCTTATCACACCCATAATTATTTACAGTGTAGTATTCTCTCTCTCTCTCTCTCTCTCTCTCTCTCTCTCTCTCTCTCTCTCTCTCTCTCTCTCTCTCTCTCTCTCTCTCTCTCTCTCTCTCTCTCTCTCTCTCTCTCTCTCTCTCTCTTTTAGTACAGTGATAAAATTGAACACAGTGTATAAAGTATGAAGCTGAATTATAGTATTATACATAATTATATGAGAAATCCGATTTCAGATTTATGGTCGAATCTTCTTCCAATGAAACCAATAAGTATATTGGCTTTCTTTATTACTTCAGAGAAATGTTGACTTGGACTGAGAGAGAGAGGGAGAGGGAGTTACAGTTACAAGGAGTTACAAGGAATAGTTAGTATCTCGGAGACCTTGCTGTCTATTCCAAGGAGACTGATTAGTGCACTACACTCATTAAAAAGTGTGCAAAATACTATCTACTCTCTTCTTGAACTGCTCTACTGGAGAACTGTTTACAACTTCGGAGGAAAGTTTGTTGTAGGTAGAACAGATCTTCTATGTGAAAACGTGTCCACACATATTAGTGCTGAACCTTTTCAATTGTAATTTCCAGCCATGGTTACGTGTTGTATTCATATTGAGGCTAAACATTTTGCTTTAATCCACATTGTCAAACCCATTAAGTATTTTATAAACTTCAATGAGCTGACCTTGTAGTCTGCGTGTCTCCAACGGGAAGAGATCCAAGACCTCTCAACCGGTCCTCATAGCTCAGTCTTCTAAGCGATGGAATAAGCTTTGTAGCTCTAGCTTGTACTCGCTCTATATCTATCCTGAGTGCTGGAGACCAGAATTGAAAAGCATACTCCAAGAGAGGCCATATCAGAGAGTTGTAAAGTGTGAGGACTGTTTCCTTATTTCGATACTTAAATTTCTTCTTAACATAGCCCAATAATGTCTGAGCTTTTTTCTTTACTTAAATGCACTGTTTGGAAAACTTTAGGTCAATGATAATCAGAACACCCATATCCTTTTCCAAGTCAGTCACTTCCTGATGCATTCCCAATAGTGAATAGCCTGGCTTGGGGTTTGCTTAGCCAATATGCATCACCTTGAACCTTTCCAAGTTTAGAGGCATATTCTAAGTCTCCGACCATTTATCCAGTCTGTTGATGTCCATCCTGAGCTGTTCAACCCCGTTGGGGTCTTTCACATTAATTCCAAGTTTTACGTCATCTGCAAACTTGGAGATCACACTCATAAGACCAATATCTATGTCATAGACATATATGATAAACAGAAGTGGGCGAAGGACAGTTCCCTGTGGAACTCCAGAGGTGACCAGTCCACTCACAAGAATCACCATTGATTACCACTCGTTGTTGTCTACCTGTTAGCCAACTTTCTATCCAATTTGTGATCTCTGTATTGATACCTAGCGCACTCAATTTTGACATTAGCCTGCAATGAGGCACTTTGTCAAAAGTGTTTTGAAAATGTAAGTAAATGATGTCTATAGCTCTATTTTTGTCATACTCACTCAGCATTTCATGGACAAAAATCAAACAAGTTGGTAAGACATGATCGGTGTCGCCTGAATCCATGTTGGGAATCTGTAATTAAATTTTGGATTTCTAAGTAGTCAACTATCTTGTCTACTAGTATCCAATCTAAGTTACTATGATAGAAGTCAAGTTAATTGCCGATCGAGAGAGAGAGAGAGAATTATAGTTACAAGGAATAGCTGGTAACTCAAAGACCTTGCAGTTCATTCCAGGGATATATTCTTGGTAAAAAATAGGTAGATTGCACAGTGCAGTACTTTCATTGCAATGCGTGCAGTATATTATCAACCCATTTGTGTTTACTGTTACACAGAAGAACTATTTACAACTTCTAATTGAAATTGGTTCCAGGTAAAAGATAGTCATATTTTGTGATGAAGTTGACACAAACACACACAGACGGTGTATAACTCCCGAAAAGGGGTGGCCATGAATATTAGGCGTTTGCCAGGAATCGCTATGTAAAGTTGCCCAGGCTTGGCACTGTACTAGTGTTAAATCTCTTAAACTCCAACTCCCAGTCATGGTGGCGTGTGTATAGAGAGAGAGAGAGAGAGAGAGAGAGGGAGAGAGAGAGAGAGGCAGAATAAAAGGTGTGGAGAAAGCAGGCCTCGGACTATTGATGAGGGCAAGAAAGAAGGAAGGAAAGAAGGAGAGGTGAAGTGAATGAGGAGAGACTTCCTTGGGGACACTGAACACCATTTGTTTTACAGTAGTCGCCATGTTTTATATTTTGGGTGGTGTCACGCGAGAGGTTTTATCATCAATATCCGATGGTCGGAGTTGGGATCTTTTGCACTGAAATCGGCAACTAACTGAAGATAGATTAATTCAGGTCACCGAATTGTTATAATAGTTGACTTCATAAGTTGCGAGAAAATATCAATTAAATCAAATTAAATTAAAGTGTAACATCAAGTTACATAAATATTCATGTATACAAACCTATACAGTATACAATGTCATGTAATACACTGATATACATGTTCAAATACAAATGCAAACAAATAACGTGTATATACTGTAGATAATCGCTATTTCTACTATACATGCAAACTTATGAACTTTCACACACATCTATTCATATATATATATATATATATATATATATATATATATATATATATATATATATATATATATATATATATATATATATATATAAACGAGCAAAAACAAATATGAACGGACAGTTATGCTAGAGTGAACACATTAAAATATACTGTATGTATCTAAACAAATAAATCCTGTATATAAACCCATGCTCATACACATATGCTTTCCGGCAAAATCGACATAAGTGCACACATACATACGTGCGACACATACAGTCAATACATAACTATGTATCTAAATACTCACATAATTACACACATACAAAATTATTATATATACATATTCATGCCCACATATTATATACATACACAAGCAAATATGCAACATATATACATGCCTGCACATACAGTAGTTATACATCTATATCGCTTATTCAGGGAAAACATACATATATAACTATATGTACAATATACACTTACATACTATATACACACAGGCAATCGAGCAACCACCATAGATGCCTGTTCATATGCCTATGTGCACATTGTTTATTCACAGACAATATCCACACCTATATTCTATCACAAATGGGGTGAAATAGGGACTGCCCAGAAAGATCACCTCCAGTTTGATATTGTTAACCATATCAGCATTCAATAGCTTTGTTTCATGTTTTTGTTTTAGTTAGCATAAGACGATTTTATTCAATTCAGGAAATATTTGTAGTTGGTGCAAATTTAACCCTTTTGATTTATAAGGGCTCTTCCTGTCCTCGTAAAAAAAGTTGCTGGCACGTCTCTCACCTCCAATATCCTCCCAACAACTTCTTCATTAGCACACACACACACACACACACACACACACACACACACACACACACACACACACACACACACACACATACACACACACACACACTCACACTTACTAATGTTATATTTGTTTTGAAATAATATTTGTTGTTTTGTGATTTATATACACTTTTGATTACTTTCATATGTTTGTGTATATATGTTATTATTTGTTTTCTATACCGTGCTTTTTTAGTTCTATTATGGTTTCATATTTATTATTTTATTTTTGTTTGTGTGTTATTATTATTATTATTATTATTATTGTTATTATTATAATTATTAGTATTATAATCATTATAGTATAATCATTACTGTAATTGAAGGTGTAAAAATGGAAGAAATGCAAGGGACATGTGCTTCAACTGAATCAATCAATCAGTGAGCATGATTCCATGTTGCAAACCATGACCTCCGTTGCGGACGTAAACGTACCAAGTTTTGTACGAAAAGGGAGGATAATCAAACATATTGAATGATATTTAAAGTATTCAAGCAGTTTCGATTAGTATATGAATTATTCACGTACGCCCAATAGCTTCGGAATATATTGATCTCAAATGTCAACAATATAAATTTTCCATAAACGGCTCCATTAAGAGGTGAATTTTCTCTATATAACGGTATTATTCACAGGTACCCAAGATTACCCTGATAAGAGGACATCGTAAGTGGAGCGTAATAAGGATATATATATATATATATATATCATGCGTGTAAGAGTTCTCTTCTTGTTGGTGAGAAGACATATACTCGTCATTACTCTGGCTACGCGTAATATAAACACTTCTACATTTGTTCAGCATAAACAGGAAGAATAGTGGATAAGTATTATATAATACTATGATAACTATTTTAGGTTAAGAGTAGGAAACAGGAAATATATGGCTAATGAATGAAGGAAAGCCAGCACCTCAACCGCCTTGAACCCATACTCTCCATATTTTTGATCTCGTTATTACTGTGGCTACATGTAACCTAGACACTTTTACTCTTTCAGTGTGAAGAGGAAGAATATGCAATAAGTAATATATATATATATATATATATATATATATATATATATATATATATATATATATATATATATCATTATGGCAACTTTCAGATTAAGAGTAGGAAGGAGAAGATATATGCTTAATGAGATGAAATAGGCCTAGGAAGCGAAAGACAATTAGTCTAGCCTGCAGGAGAATGGGATAATTCGCGCATTAAACCTGAAGTGGGAGAGTAAATAAAGGTTAAGGCATATTTGCATAGTCTGTAAACCGTTGAGGATCATGACGCATTTTGACAACTTCTCATTGCTATCAAGAGACGATTCTATGCAACTTAGGCAGGCTCTGTGCTCATCATAAGGGTGAAGACTATATCAATTAACCCTCTGATTCCCAAAACCCTTCCTTATCTGAACAAAAACGTCTAATGATAGCCAGAATATAGTCAACATGCGTCATAACCCTCAAGGGGTCAACCTAGCCGATGCGACATGCCTTCCGTAAGATTTTCCTGAGCGACGGTGACATGCCTTCCTGAAGAGAGATTTTCAACCGCATACAACAGGCTTAGGCGACTGCATATTGGATCAGGAATAGGGCTACATGGCAACTTTCCATAACAAGCATCATATTATGCTTATCACTTATCTGCTGGGTTAAGTATATCATAACAAGGCTGGCTAAATACATATTTTGATGTAATAATTTTATTCTTTTAAGGTGAAATTATATTTAGTCAGTACAGGTAAAATATGTTTCGCATGTTGTACAAATAGCCAAACAAAATCTATATTCATATATTCATTTAGTTTATGTGTAAGAATCTGATTAATTGGCAAGAACACTTAGATTGAGTGTTTATCTTAGTACTTGTCCATGCAGGAAACTGTATACATTTATGCTTGCCTAGTTTGAGTTCTGACGAAAGATATAAGGACTGTACTTTAACCTTCTCTTGTAGTATTTAAATAACCTAGAGTTGGGCAGATTCTCAAATATAATCGGAGTAACATCCGAGGTAGAGAGCTGCACTAACTACAGGAAATTATTCATCCTTTGCATTAACACTTTCATTTAAGAAGAAGAGTTCTCCAGTTCTGAAACCGTGTGAGGCTATAAGTTCTGATATTATAAATACAGAAAGGTAGTGTTAATGTGTACGGGAAAGGATTGTGAAAAAACAAAACTATTGGCTATCTTATATCCACCTAAAATTAAGTAATTATTATACATATTACTTAAATTGTATGGCAAGCGCAATAAAGCAACAAAGCAAAGTAACAAAAACAAGAAACACAATGATAAAAATTCTACCTTTTAGGACCTGGGAAGGGGGGAAAGAGGAAATTGAGGTATGGCTGGAACAGATCGAGAGCGAGTTCGCATTACTCGAGGTATAAACTGAAGGAAAGAAGCTCACATATTACAGTATAAAGCACCCCTGGGGAATCCTCTAGCTGATTTACGTAACTGAGTCGAGGGAGTTTCAGAATGGGACTGAGCCAAAGCCTCCCTGATCGAGGTATTCAGAAGGGAAATCTCAAAGATAAAGGCTAAAGATAGGCTATGAGCTTTGAAACTGGATCGCCAAAATGTAAGAGCTTTGAAATGAGCAGTAGAATTGAATGTGCAACTAGCTTTCCCTCATCTCTGTAAGGCAAACCAAGTTGTAAAAATCAGGGAAGCCTTGGTCCAGGCTTACCCTGCAGTAGTAAGGAAGCACGGCACTATTCATGAAACCTCCAATAAGAAAGAGTTACATGGAGTTGTTAAGAGAGTCATTGAGGTGCAGTAGGGAAAGGACGTAAATCAAACTGGAACCAAACAGTCAACAATGATGACGCCCTGTGAAACTATGGTCATCAACGGTAGAAGTAGCTAATCTGCTTGTGGAAACCGGAGTGACCGAGAACTGGCTGGAGGCTACATTTCTTCCCCATTAAAACAGTACTTACAGCCTACCTTCCCCACTCAAGTAATACTAACCTGGGCCGGGGGGAAACCTATCTAGATTATTGGATATACAGGAACCCTAAGCGCCCCCACACACACACACACACACACACACACACACACACACACACACACACACACACACACACACACACACACACACACACACACACACACACCACACACACACACACACACACACACACACACACACACACACACACACACACACACACACACACCACACACACACACACACACACACACACACACACACACACACACACACACACACACACACACACACACACACACACACACACACACACACACACACCACACACACACACACACACACACACACACACACACACACACACACACACACACACACACACACACACACACACACACCACACACACACACACACACACACACACACACACACACACACACACACACACACACACACCACACACACACACACACACACACACACACACACCACACACACACACACACACACACACACACACACACACACACACACACACACACACACACCACACACACACACACACACACACACACAACACACACACACACACACACACACACACACACACACACACACACACACAACACACACACACACACACACACACACACACACACACACACACACCACACACACACACACACACACACACACACACACACACACACACACACACACACACACACACCACACACCACACACACACACACACACACACACACACACACACACACACACACACACACACACACACACACACACACACACACACACACACACACACACACACACACACACACACACACACACACACACACACACACACACACACACACACACACACACACACACACACACACACACACACACACCACACAACACAACACAACACACACACACACACACACACACACACACCAACACACACACACACACATACCAACACACACACACACACACACACACACACACATACACCAACACACACACACACACACACACACACACACACCAACACACACACACACACACACACACACACACACACACACACACACACACACACACACACACACACACACACACACACACACACACACACACACACACACACACACACACACACACACACACACACACACACACACACACACACACTTGTAATTATCTTCCCCTCTACAGTAATTCACACCTACTTGGCATTGACACGACCAGCCCTTCTGTACCTGACCCCTCCCCCTTCGTGCAAAATATATGAATGACTACATTGAATGACCAAATATGGTTAAATGCATTGGTCATTTTAGTATTAATTATTCTAGTTTAGTAATAAAACTTAGTAATTTTCTGAATTGTGTGCTTCTAATTCTTTAACATAGTGACAGAGCAGTATTCTGTGTGTATTAAGGGGAGATCTCCACTTGAGGGATACTTATCTTGACCCCTTTCTCCCTCATGTTTAGCCCCATTGCTTTTGATATTATAAAACGTTTGCCCCATTAGTTTAGCGATTTTAAGAACTGTCACCCCATATTAAGACCTTTTGTGCAATTCAGATGTTGATTTTATCCTGGCGAGCGATAGCGAGGCTGTAATTTAAGAGGAACCGGCCTTCGGCCGGAAAGTTTTTACCGAAAAATGTACAAATTTATCTTGAAAGGGACTCAAGGGGGTGTAATTTTAAGCTTGATGGAGGTCTAGGGAACAAACTAAATACCATCCCCTTAACGTGCGCTTTTAAATGTTTGTGTCCACGTTTACTCACGTATCAATACCTACGTGTGCATTGCGTATGTATACACGTATGCAGTATATCTGTGTACGTACTGTGTATTAATCTGTCTATAAGCTTGTATGTATGTGAATGACAGTAAACTGGTGTGTATACCTTCAGTTCCAAGTCGCCCACATGCCATTGCCAATAACATGCTAAATAGATAACTTGAAACTTAAGGGGAGATTTCCACCTGGAGGATTTTTTTCTGAACCTCTTTCTCCCTCATGTTTAGCCCCATTGCTTGTGAGATTTAAAGACGCTTGCCCCATTAGTTTGGCGATTTTAAGAACCCTCGCCCCATTTCTGTCAATTTTAAGACCATTCGTGCTATTTAAGTGTCGATTTTTTCCTGGCGAGCGATAGCGAGCCTGTAATTTAAGGGGAACCGGCCTTCGGCCGGGAAATTTTTCTACCGAAAAACGTACAAATTTATCAAGGGGGAGTAATTTTAAGCTGGATGGAAGTCTAGGAAATCAACTGAAAACCTCCTCTTAAGGCTACTGTACGTGTATCTAAAATCGTTTTGAATGGGTATGTCTGAATGTAAGTATAAAATAACATTTAATATGGTTGACTTATTTCCACGTATATTATTATTTTCGTTCGGGTAGATACCGGTATGTAAAATGTACTTTAAGGGGGGTCACTGGCTTCTTTTATATTTCTCTCCTTTACTATCATTCCCTGGCTTGTATCCATTCGACCCCATGCAGCCAACTGTTTTAAGACGTTTATCCCCATCCAGGTGTCGGATATGGAGAAATCCGCCTTCGCCGGAGACATTTTTCTATCGAAAAATGTAAAAATTTAGCTTGCTGTCAAAACAAAAATATATATATGCTGGCTCGCTACCGCTCGCCAGGGAAATATTGACACCTGGATGGGGGTAAACGTCTTAAAACAGTAGGCTGAATTGGGCCGCATGGATAAAAGCCTAAGAGAGAGGGAGAGAAAGAGAGAAAACGCGAGGTGGGCTCCCTTCAGGATTTGATGATCAATAGGAATGGAGTGAGATCAATTATAGAAGCGGAAACAGTGGCACAATTGGAGCCATTTATTCTGAACATATTAACACTTAAGGGGACATAGGCCGTTTTTCTGGACCACTTTCTCCCTCGTGTTTAGCCCCATTAGTTTTCAGATGTTAAGATATTTGCCCCATTAGTTAGTCGATTTTAAGGCCTTTCGCACCATTTCTTCGTCAATATTTAGACCTTTAGTGCTATTTAGGTGTCGATTTTTTCCCTGGCGAACGATAGTGAGCCTGTAATGTTGGAAGAACCGGCCTTCGGCCGGGACATTTCTCTACCGAAAAATTTACAAATTAATCTAGAAGGGGGATCTAATGGATTTTTTTATTTTTTTATTTGATGGAGGTCTAGGGAGGAAAATAGAACAATAACGAATACATGCAAAAATCGCCCAAAAAGTGAACCATCTCCCCTTAACACATTTCTTGAAACCCTATGTTTTGAATTATGCAAAGGAAATATTCAATCAAATTATATATATTTCAGATAATTATAATAAATGTTGAAAAACAATTATTTCATTTAATACAGATGGCTCTATTTGCACTATGAAAAACTCAGAAGACAATTAAATGTTTTTATGTAGTTATGCATAATATACTTTAATGAACACAATAGTTGTAAGTATTCAATGGTTACATATTTTCATCATAATCTTAACCCCTTCTGTACCGCTGATGTACTTTTCCTTATATTCTGGCAACTATTAGACGATTTTGTACAGATTAGGGAGGATGTCTACCCATTAAAAGGCTACAGACTATCTCAATTAATCCTTTTAGCTACCGTATATCCTTCCTAAGCTTCATAAAATCGTCTATAAGTAGCTGAAGTTAAATTTAAAAGACGTCAATTGAATTGAATCTATTGTCTATTATGTTCGAGACTAGATACCTAGACTCCTAGCCTCTCATAATTCAAGGTGGACTTGAGCAATCGATCTGATATGTCTACTATTTGGGAAGAGTCAACCACTAAGTATGTGTGACAATTTACAGCCTGTTTACCCAGCCCTCCCTGAGATACAAAAATGTTCAAACTCATCATAATGGCTATACTATAGTAGAAAATAGTTTAGAACACTTGGCTAACGTACGTAAGTCAGCCAAAAGAACCATTGGCGCTATATGTCCAAGGACAATTATCCAAACTTATTGTGGGGCAAACATAAAACGGATAGAATAAGTCAAATAAACTATTTTCTTATTGCTTTTTGTGGCGTGTTATAAGTCATAATTCTTGCTTTTTGTAGCGTGTTATAAGTCATAATTCTTTTAATTTTCGCTAAGGTTCAATTAAATATTGCTTCACTTAAGCCAGTAACAATTAATGCACTAAAAGAATGATATAGACGAGATCCGACATTAGGTGTTCACAAATATTGTCCCTAAAGGTACCGTCTCCGTATTAGTACTGTCACTCAAAAGTTGTGTCCTAGCTAAGCTTCTCTCTGGTATATAATATTGTATCTCACATTTACGAATACTTTCATTTCAATTTTATCTCGGTTTAGTTCAGGAGGATTTGTTACTATACCAAAAGATTAACACATATTTCAAGCTGTGATGGCTGGACACGACATGTGAACGTAATTGCACATGCATATATTATAATGTAAGTCTATTCATTATTGCGAGCGTGAATTTGTTTATCCCTAACCTCGTATAATTCAGGGAGAACTGAAGCAAAGGGGCTGTAAATTAGGTCGCATATTTTCTAGCTGATCCAGGTTCTGTATGAGTAATAGGAGGCTTGGGGTGAGGATCTCCAGACATGCCATAATGAATAGACCAGATACGAGCCGCTTCTACATTGCCTATGGTTGAATTATTCTGGTTAGTCACGATTTCCAGAGTATTTGTTTAGCCCGTTCAGTACCAGTGTCATCCTTTTCAGTAGTATAGTTTCTCATAAAATAGACGGGTTGGGAGAGAGACACTGAGAGAGAAAGAGAGAGAGGTGTTAAGCTAGCTACTAATATGCGATTGTATTCAGTTTATGAAGAGCCTCCAGCTATCAACAGGCTTCGAGCTATCCTAATTAACCCTTTTTACTACCACAGATCCCTATTAAGCTGTACACAATCGTATAAATATAGCTAGCATAGAATATAACAGACGTCGCTGGTACAGAAAGGGTTAACTCTGTTCTGTTATGTTTATCTGTGTTCCTAGTGGATCTATGACCTTTATTCACTTGTGACTGGTGGCTATCATTAGGTGAATTTATTATATGCAGCTTGAGAAGGATCTCTTGGAATCAACGAGGTCAAATCTATTTATTTTAACTCTCCACCTACCACAATCGTTTTCTTACACGTAATTCAATTATAAAATATTACTCCGAATGAAAGGGCAGAATGGCAGGAATGTGTTATAGTCAAATTAAAAGTTTAGCCCTTTCAGTTTACGATGACTTGGGTGTGAGAGTCGGAAGAAAAGCAAGACATGAATTGCTCGTTTGAATCATAAGAAGTCCTTCCAAAGCTGAGTAATATAGTTTAATGATAGCCTGAATGAAACAAAATATAATAGCGTCATAGTATTGAAAGGGTTAACCGGGCGACAAATTTAATCTCTTATTATCGTAGCTAGTGTCCTTATATATGTAGAGTATGACTAATTAATACTGTATATACTGCATATATATGTTGTTTTTATATATGTAGAGTATGACTAATTAATACTGTATATACTGCATATATATGTTGTTTTTATATATGTAGAGTATGACTAATTAATACTGTATATACTGCATATATGTTGTTTTATATATGTAGAGTATGACTAATTAATACTGTATATACTGCATATATATGTTGTTTTATATATGTAGAGTATGACTAATTAATACTGTATATACTGCATATATATGTTGTTTTTATATATGTAGAGTATGACTAATTAATACTGTATATACTGCATATATATGTTGTTTTTATATATGTAGAGTATGACTAATTAATACTGTATATACTGCATATATATGTTGTTTTATATATGTAGAGTATGACTAATTAATACTGTATATACTGCATATATATGTTGTTTTATATATGTAGAGTATGACTAATTAATACTGTATATACTGCATATATATGTTGTTTTTGATAAAACACTAATGAACATGGCATCATAACTACTCGTCCAGTTAAGGGGTTAATGGGTCGTTTATATGGTCCCATTCTTCCTCATGTTTAGCCCCATTAGTTTTCGAAATTTACGACGTTCGGCCCATTTCTTTGTCTATATTAAGACTGTAAGTGTCACATAGGTGTCCATTTTTTCCTGGCGAGCGATAGCGAGCCTGTAATGGAACCGGCCTTTGGTCAGGACATGTTTCTATCGAAAAATGTACAAATTTATCCTGAAGTAGGGTCTTCGGGGGAAGGGGATGTTTTTGTAAGTCTGATGGAGGTCTACGGAGGAAACTATGAAAAGAATAAAAAAATATATAGGCCCAGATGATGAAATATATATGCCCCCCCCCCCCCCCCCCTTAATGTGAACAGTGTAAATCTGGAATTATATGCGAGTCCTGAAAGCCGTGGAATCAGTTAACTCCTTCAGTATGCCACAACGCCTTTTTTCGTCTTATTGGAGTGCTCATTAGACAATTATATTCGGTGTAGGAAGAACCTGAGGGAAGCAAAGACTCAATTTGAGATATTCTTATTACCAGAGTTGCTTCCTAAGTTGAACAAAATCGTTAGAGATATTCAGAACAACTTGCAAAATGGCCTCATATATACTGAAGAGCATTACTGTGTACCGTATGAACCGCTAAATAAATATGAATACGTGTTATTAGATAGTTAGCAAAATATATAAATAAAGAAAGAATATATAATACACTTAATTGTATAAAACATGTGGTATGCAACATGGCGACAGTAACGTTAAGAAATAAAAGCCAATTGGAGGTGAAGGTAAAGCTCTTCCTATAAAGGCGCCCCAGGAGAAAGAGAAGTGGGACAGCTGGAGAGAAAAGATGAGATTTAGGATAAGATCTGAATTGAGGAAATAAAGATGGAAGTTGTTTAAGAGGCGTGGGGGAGCGGTGGAGAGAGAGAGAAAGAGCGGAGAGGGTGGAGGGTTGAGTGAGAGAGAGAGAGAGATATTTAAATAGATTTGCATAGATACACTGACCACACTGACCTTACGATCCCAGCGAGGTGGTCAGGACTTAATTCTAGTAGAGATAGCTAACCCGAGTGAAAGGGACAGTGGAAGGAAAGGATAGCAAAGAAGACAGCGAGTGAGATATATTATCAGAGTGAAATATATGGATAGAGGAGTAGACTAATGGATAGACAGATAGATAGAGACGAACAAATAAGATAAACACAATTAATAAAATTAATAATATTTTTCTCCATGTGAAATATTGTATTAGAATGTAAAGTACACACGCGGGTTCAGCGTCCTCCACAGTGTGTATAATATCTACACTGTAATATCCGAGTGTGTAAAATAGAACACACTAGATGCTAAACAAAGCAACTACGCTAACTATACAGTATATGCAAACAATATTTTGTGTAGCCATTTGAACACTGTCTTCGGGCATGCTAAATACATTTGAACACTGTCTTCGGGCATGCTAAATACATTTGAACACTGTCTTCGGGCATGCTAAATACATTTGTGGACCTTAATTTTAGTGTGTTTTGTAATTATAATTGTTTTAATTGATATTCTTAATAAGTGTACCACTTTTATCACAGTAAATGTAATCTACTGTTAACCCACACATTTTACAGTACATTCCTCTCCCTTATCTTCTCTACTTCGTTTATCCTTATGAGATGACATTTTTCTTCCTTATATTCTGGTATTACTATTAGATGATTTTATGGAGCCAGGAAGAATCTCGGGAATTACAGATGAACTAAATGTCTCGATTAATCTCTTAGCTCGAACAGGTCCTTCCTAAATGTTTTGAATATCGTCAATAGGAGTCAACATTTTATAAAAATAGGGGGCATCACATACTGAGAGGGTTAACTCCTAACTACACTGTGAAAACCAAGGTGTAAACAAGATAAGTATACTATAGACAATCTGGGTATACTGAGTGTGATTTCCCTTTGATTATCTGAATATATCATTCTATTCTAACGTTAGATTGATTTATTACTACAATATACATTTAAAGATAAAATTAGTATTCCCACTTTACCTACATTTTTCCTATTTTTATACCATTCTTTGAAGTGTCGTCTGATGGTAGCCAGAATCAGATGACACATAGCGTCAACGTGCTGAGAGAGTTAACCATTTCAGGATACAAGGACGCGTTTATTAGTTATAATCTGCCTAATATTGGTTAATCTTATGCTGCTTAGGATCTCTGCAAATAAAATAGGAATATGCTTTTCAATGAGCCCTCTGACTTCCAAATTTATTTCCTTAACTGGATAAAATTGTCTAATGATAGCCACAAATAATAGGAAGAAACACGTCCTGTCCGGTATACTGAAATTTAAGCAGATTTCGCACGATCAATTATAACGGAGAATATATCGGAGCAACATAATCCTAGTAAACAAAATACTGTAGTAAAGTATATAAGATAACACATTTTATTGGTGTATTCTGGATATCATTAGACGATTTTATTGAATTTAAGATGGCTCTGACAGATTCAAAGGGTTCCATTATTCCTAGCTCCTTCCTAAGCTTAAAGAAATCGTCTAATAATATCCAGAATAAAATTAAGGTTAGCGTCCTAATACTGAAAGGGTTGAAAAGGGACAAATCTGTGAAGTTCCCTGATTGGACAAGTGACCGCCACACACATGAGGTCAGCCTGATCTATCGTCACGCCATCTATCGGGACACAATCACGCACACACTCAATTTAGGGCTCTCTCTCTCTCTCTCTCCTCTCTCTCTCTCTCTCTCTCTCTCTCTCTCTCTCTCTCTCTCTCTCTCTCTCTCTCTCTATCTTCTCTCTCTCTATCTTCTCTCTCTCTCTGCTCTCCTCTCTCTCTCTCTCTCTCTCCCTCTCTTCTCTCTCTCTCTCTCTCTCTCTCTCTCTCTCTCTCTCTCTCTCTCTCTCTCTCTCTCTCTCTCTCTCTCTCTCTCTCTCTCTCTCTCTCTCCTCTCTCTCTCTCTCCCTCTCTCTATCTCTCTCTCTCTCTCTCTCTCTCTCTCTCTCTCTTTTTTTATTTTTTACACAATGAATTTTCTTGGTGAACTTATACTCAGGTTCTTGGGCAGAAGCTAATATACAGTATATATATATGTTAAGCTAAAGGAGAATTATGTGTCCATATATCCTATTTCAAAGCTTAACCAAGTTTTAGTTTTAGAACATTATTAATTTAATGTTTCTTATCATATTGTTTTTTTGTTTTGTATAATGTATACTGTATATATTTTGCTTTATTTTTTATTTTTTTATTATTTTTTTTTATTTTTTTTTTACCCATTGTCTATGACCCTAAGGGGAGATCTCCACTTGAGGGATTTTTTTCTTGACCCCTTTCTCCCTCATGTTTATCCCCATTGCTTTGGATATTATAAAACGTTTGCCCTATTAGTTTAACGATTTTAAGAACCCTCACCCCATATTAAGACCTTTCGTGCAATTCAGGTGTCGATTTTATCCTGGCGAGCGATAGCGAGCCTATAGTTTAAGAGGAACTGGCCTTCGGCCGGGACATTTTTCTGCCGAAAAATGTACAAATTTATCTTGAAAAGGACTCAAGGGGCTGTAATTTTAAGCTTGATGGAGGTCTAGGGAACAAACTAAATACCTCCCCTTAAGCCAAGAATTAACACTACCTTTAAATCCCTGCAGTGAGTACTCATGGGGGTTTATACCAAATCTTAATGATCTATTCCACAATATGGAGTATCTGCACGAAAACTGCCGTTGGTAATGAGAGGTATGGCAGCGAGGCTCCTCAAGTGCAGATGGTGCTTGTTCCACTCTTCTTGTGTACGCAAAGCATTGCGCTGTTGTTGTCTCATTGGCTGTAAATGTGGAATGTATTCTCTCTCTCTCTCTCTCTCTCTCGTTTTAATTTAGCTTTTTCGTTTGTTAGGCCTTTTGATCTTGTTCTCTTTAATACTTAATTATGGTTTGCCTTGTTTATCTTTAATATAATTTGAGTTTACTTGTGGTCTTGGAGTTATCATTGTTTTCAATTAATGTTATTTTTGTGTTTATAATTTCCCAATCCATTCGGCTTATTGTTATCAATGTGTAATTCATTGTTCTCTATTAATTTAGTTATTATTGTTTCTGTATTTGCGTCTCCCTCTGCTTTCTCAGTATTCGTTTCTTCAACTTGTTTATATTTCAATTAATTTACTACTCATAATTTTAAGCATATTCAGTGTCCATTTTATTTTCTATTTCGTTCTTTCTGTATTCAATTATTGTGCCTTTTTATCATATTTTCCTTTTCATTTGGCTTTGGCTTTTCCTGTTTACAAAATTGCCAACACCCATTATCATCACTATCGCCACCACCATCATCATCATATACTTTATATTCACCACCAGTAAGAAGTCATTACATGGATACATAATTACAAAAACAAATAATAATAATAATATCAGTTAAATGTTGCCTATAGCACCACGATCATCACCACAACCATCAACAACTTCCTAATACATCCACTACTACCATAGCCAAAATTATCACCATCATTACCACCACCAATACCACTACCCCTAATTCCTTTCCTTGCCCTCATCACCACCACCACCACCACCATTACCATTACTCCCAACTTCCCTCTTTCCCCTCACCATCACCAATTACCCCAATCCCCCTCATACCCCCACCGATACCAGAACCCCCAACGCTCCTCCCACCCACCATCACCACCAACTACGATACCCTCAGTCCCCCTCATCCCCACCGCCACCAAAACTCCTAACTCCCCTTTCCCCCACCGTCACCAACTACCCCCCCCCTCCACCGACACCAACATCCCCAACTCCCATCTCTTCCCTCACCAACACCAGAATACACACCTACTCTCTCCAACTACCCCAATTCCCCTCATACACCCAATCACACCAAAAACCCCACCTCCCCTCTTACATCCCACCCTCACCACCACCAAACCAATACTCCTTTCCTCTCAACATCACCGCCCAATAAGCACATACACCATTACCATCCAGTACCTCTAATACTCTCTACTGCTACTGGGATCCCACTAACTGCTCTCGGATCGTTTCAATGACCGTTTCCTCTTCCCCCTAACTGGCCTTGTAAGCTTCTGTAACACCCCTTAATAGCGATCCACTCCTTGCTGGCCAAATTTAACCCTTTCGGCACGATAACGCATGTTTTACCCTTTACTCTGGCTGGCATTAGCTTATGTTATGCAGCTTTATCAAGTCTTATGTCATTCAGATGGTATATTGATATAGTATTTACATCTTTCAGTTCAAGAGGTAAATTATAAAATAAAGAAAATCATAATTGGTTACCAGAGTTAGACGAGACTTATGTCATCGTACAAACAACAAATCTCTTTCGACGGGATAACGAATTTATAACTGTTATAGTGGTTTAGTATAAGGTTTTCTTCGGTTTCGGAAGTATCTGTTGGAGTCAAAAGACAAATTTGCTTTCTGGGTGTCATCTCTTAAAGAAGCAAAAGCGTCTAGAGTTAGTAAAAATATATATGGACGTGACACTACTGAATTGAAGGGTTAAACTCGGTCAGTACGATAACAGTATGTATTTATTGGGGTTTGTTTTCTGTTGTGTCTATTAAGGGGAGGTTTTTAGTTTGGGCCCTAGATATCCTTCAAGCTTAAGATTACGCCCCCTTGAGCCCCTTTCAAGATAAATTTGTACATTTTTCGGTAGAAAAATGTCCCGGCTGAAAGCCGGTTCCTCTTAAATTATAGGCTCGCTATCGCTCGCCAGGATAAAATCGACACCTAAATTGCACGAAAGGTCCCCCATTTCCTTCCTATTCCTCTCCCATTTCCGTCAATGTTAACATTGACGGAAATGGGGGCGAAAGTTCTTAAAATCTCAAAAGCAATGGGGCTAAACATGAGGGAGAAAGGGGTCTAGAAAAAAATTCCTCAAGTCGATATCTCCCCTTAACACTAATTAGAATGTATTGCTAGAGTGCGTTATGGTATGTTGAAAGTGTTTAGGGGAGGTGGGTCGTTTGTCTGGTTCCCGTTCTTCCTCATGTTTAGCCCCATTAGTTTACAGATTTTAAGACGTTCGACCCATTAGTTTGCCTATTTTAAGATCTTTCGCCCCATTTTGTTGCTAAGACTTTTCATGTCATCTAGGAATCGATGTGTTTCCTGACGAGCGATAGCGAGCCTGTAATTTAAGAGCTAAACTAAAAAAAAAAATAATAATAATAAAAACAAATTATATATATATATATATATATATATATATATATATATATATATATATATATATATATATATATATGAGGAAATCAATACGCCCATTCCCCCTTAACAGCACCCACACCAAACCTCGGGAAGGTAAGCGCTCATAACGATGCAGTCTGGGAAATTCTGCCTAATGTATTCATAGATTTTTTAAGTGTCCTGTAGTCTATTTACTCTGGGCGAATTTTTAGTCCGAGGTGAGATTCGCTGCTGCAGAGGTTTTAGAGTATAACTATTGAAAATTATATAATCTTGTATATAAACTAAGTTGGCTACTGTACATTGATTGGTATTTGCGTTTGATTGTTATATTTTCCTTTCCTTCCATGTATTTAATTGTGTTATCACTAGCCAATATACCTCTAAATTAATTACAATTAGAAAGACTTTATCGCAATTGCATAATACAAAAAGTAGCATTAAATATTGCAAAATAATTACATTATGCTACAATGACGATATGATGTGCTCATTTATTAATGTATGTATGACTCTAATGATATAAAATCAACTAAAACAAAACAAACGTCCACACAAATAATAACATACTACAACAATGATGACAATTGTTCCACGAATATTATTATAAGTAGTACAAAATATCTTAATTTTGTTTTTACCATAGTCATACCCAAGATAACCAACTTATATACTTGAATTATGTATTTAATAGATGCCCTTTTAATATATCTCTATATGAATCAAAGCTACACTGCGTATCTACTTTCTCCATCCTGCTGTTCCAGATGTACGCACCTTGTGTCTAAAGGTTCTTTTCATTAAATTTGTCCTAGCTAAAGGGTATAATATTAAGGACACTATTTACTCTTTGTTTGCCTTCTTTAAGGGGGGATGGGCCACTTTTCTGGACCACTTTCTCCCTCATGTTTAGCCCCATTAGTGTTCAGATGCTAAGATGTTTGCCCTATTAGTTAGTCGATTTTAAGACCTTTCGCCCCATTTCTTCGTCAATATTTAAACCTTTCGTGCTATTAAGGTGTCGATTTTTTCCCTGGCGAACGATAGTGAGCCTGTGATGTGGGGAAAACCGGCCTTCGGCCGGGAAATTTTTCTACCGAAAAATGTACAAATTAATCTAGAAGGGGGATCTAATGGATGTGTTTTTTAAATGTGATGGAGGTCTAGGGAGGAAACTAGAAAAATAATGAATACATGCAAAAATCGCCCAAAAAGTGAACCTTGTCCCCTTAAAACCATATTGTTTGTAGTTTTTCGGTGTACAATGTCTTGTAGCAACGTATCTTATCATAAATGAAAGTAATATAACAAACTCAAGAACCACCTTTTGTGAGTTGATTGAACACTAAAAAAGAGATGATGCAGAGGATTTTGTTGGACAAGTTTTATGTTTAGTAGTCGTATATATTTTATGCAAATTGTTACCTATTTCAAAAACTAAAAATCCCATTTTCAATTGGGCAGTGTCAATCTTCATCTCTTATACTCCCCTGTGTGTGTGCCAAATCTTACATTGGACAAAATCCACTAACACTTTCTGGACCAAATGAACCTGTGCCCCCCTTTAAGGCACGCGCGCGCACACACACACACTACACAGCCCGTAGCCTAGTAGGTAGATCTCTCGTCTCACACACGAGGGGTCGGGGGTTCAATCCCCGGCCGGGCGGAGACAAATTGGGCTTGTCTCCTTGCATGTGTTAGCCTCAGTTCACCTAGCTGTAAATAGGTACCTGGAATAAGTGGACGACGTTGTGACGTCCCATCTGGGGTTGGCAAAAATGGTACAAGGCGAGATGGGTATCATATGGTTCACCTAAGCTGATGGCTACCTAAGCCTTCGGGCGAGACGGTACCGTCTATAGTGAGAATGGTACCATACAGATCCACCCTAAGCCTTCGTTTCCGATGTCGCCAATTGGCTAAAACTACAGACTACACACACATCCACAGCCATTCCAACGATACATATAACACCTACACATATAGGAGGCGGGAAATAACGAGCATGCTCACTCCCGCAATACAACTAGAGTAAGTACAACTAGAGTAAGTACACACACATAGATACATACCAAAATTAAATATATTATGGCAGACAGACAGACACAGCCATCGTGCAAAGAAGAGCACATATATTCGTCATGATTGTGTGCAAACAAGATAAATTTGCCCAGTCCGAGGCAGTTTCTGTTCTCGGCCTATATTTAATCTATACAGCCTATATTACCAGAGCCGAGCGATTGAATGACCATTTCGGTCCGAGGCAGGTTTGGTCTGTAGTCTCTTCGTTCTTGGCCAATATGGGCCGAGATGTCTATATAATGATGAACCTTTTTGGTCCTTTACTATTTTGGTTCGTTGCCATTTTTGTTTGGGGCCGTATTGGTTTACTAACACTTTGGTACGCAGGGGATTGGGACTTTGGCCAATATCTGAGCGGTATTGCTCAATTGACTGTTTTAGTATGTTGTTTAGTTCGAGGTCATTTTGGTCTTGGCCAATAGCTTATGTGCTGAGAGCTTTAGTATGATGGGCCTTTTCGGTCATTGGCACTTATTAATCCGTGCCATTCTGTTTGAACTCGTTTTGTTCTGTGGCCATTTATGTTCCCTGTCAATTTAGTACATGTCCTATATATTGTAGGCAGAACCGAATGGTCAAATTCATCCAGTAGGTATTGGATAAGGGACTAATTTGCTATACTGCCGTGTTGTTTTATGGTCATTTTTGTTCGCAACCTTTTTAAATCTTTCCGCGGTCAAATCGGTGAAGGATTGTTTTGGTCAATGGCCAGTTTGTCAAAGATATCCATTGCTAACAGTCACCAAATTCCAGTCGATTCCGTTCATACAACTGTGAGATAAAGTCATGTTATTTTCTAAGACGTATTTGATGTTGGCCAATAGTCATTAGTTTATATCCGGTACTAAATGAAGCTACTGGAAAGGTTGCATCTGGATACTAAGACAAACAACGACGACTACATCAATCACTTCCGCTAAGTTTGTTTGACGGAGGGAGAGAGAGAGAGAGAGAGAGTAAAGACAGGCCATATAGTAAATGAGAGAAAGACAGGATGTAGAGAAAAGAGTGTGTCAGCGTAAAATGTGTGCTCCACAGAAAATGAGAGCGGGAGAGAAAGAGAGGTGTGGAATGGAGGTGAGGGTGGGGGGGGGGGGGAGGTGTTGCGTGAGGATATTAACCCCTTGAGTCTCTGCAGCAGTACAATATTCTCATATACTACACACCTCGCCTCACGATTTTGCCCGAAAACATCATATCTCTCTATAGCGAATAACCAACATTTTTACAGTAGCCTCTATGGATGTTGCGCTGTGAGCCGTAACATACTGTACTCCTTACACCTTGGTTTTTTCCACAGGGAAATAAGAAATAAATTGTTGCAACTGCTCTAAGCATGAGACATCATGTACAATCGGGGGTATTAAGTGTTGTCGATTCCAGTGGTTTTCGCTCACAAAGTGGTATTGGTATCTTTATAGTTACTGGGAAAAGTGCTTATTCCTCAGAGTATTAGTCAGTGTCCGAAACTTTGTGAAATATCTGACAACACGTATTAACTTCGACCGTACTTGTATTGTAATGTAACTACGGTACACCATGCCCAATGTTTGGAACAATTTGTGTAAATAGATTTCTGCACAAACAGTCTTATAAGGATCAGTAACTCTATCGTTTCTTGTTTACCTGTGTATTACATTTTCCAGTACTTCTCCTGATCTCTTACCCTCCTTGCCCAGTTCCTATTCCACTTCCATACCTTCCTTTCCCAATCCTTTTCGCATCCCTGTCCCTCTTCCAGTCCCTAACCATTCTTTCTCGGACCTTTTCAAAAAGCCCTTACCTTCCTTCCTCTTCATTCTTTCAATACCTTATCATCCTTTCCTCGATCATTGATCATCCTCATCTGTCCTGCCAATCCCTTACCTTCCTTCCACAGCCCCTCTCCCAATCTACTACTTTCCTTCCCCATCCCTCTCCCAATCCCTTACCTTCGTTTCCTAATCCCTTACCTTCCTTCACCTGGTCCCACTCACAATCCCTACTCTTCTTTTCCCAATCCCTTAATTCCCTTTCCCAATCCCTACCAAGGCTCATCAGATCTGGTGTTACTTGCTTTCCTTTGTAAGCCTGTGTAGGCCATTTGTACTGTATGTACGACATAGTTGCCCACATATCCAGTGCTTACTAGTTCTTCAGGTATATTATTAGTATAATTATGCTATCTCTGATTTTTTAATTATTGCACAGTATACAAGCTTAAACTTCAAGTCTGTATTTGTAATTTCTATTATATTCAGATGTATAGCAAAACTAACATAATTGAAAATAGTTCCATATCAGGTGAACGTGTGGGCAAGTATACACTCGACCAAAAAACAATCTTTATACTAACGCTCTAAACATTCTGGAAGTGGGTCGAAATCTTGTGATAATACCTCACAGACGTATGTTTCACCCGGTTCATTCAGTTCACACAAGATTATATACAGCTCACCAGTGTAAAGATTATTTTTTGGTCGAGTGTACATCCGAGCTATCCTTCCCACTTACCTTCCAGGCCTTTAATAGTCTGTCATTTCCTGTGTAGGTATTGCTGAGCTACATCCACAGTCAGTAGAGTTGGTGCGACGCTAATGTATATATTAAGTTTAACCCCTTATGTACCGTCGACATCCTATATATTTTAGTCTGGCTAATACTAATCGATTTTATTTCGTTTAGAAAGGTTCTCTAGCAGTTATAAGGGTTCGAACGATCTCAATCAACACTTTTAAGTACCACAGATCCGTCCTCATGTGCATAAAAACGTCTAAATATAGCTAGAATAATATATAACAGACGTCGCTGGTAAAGAAAGAGTTAACTATTATTATTGAGAATGTTGTATTATTGCAATTTGTTCACCATTCTTTTTTAATTTGATTTCTAGACTTCTAAAAGAAATTGCATGTCAAGGTCCTCTGTCATCCTCAGCTGGCGCCCCTCCTCCCATCTGACACTGTTTTCTTTCATAATTATTCCTTTCAGCTTCACACTTACATAATTCTTGGTATACATCTCCCTCTCTGCCCTTGCACTTCACACTCATACCATATTTTAACCACTTTCGCCCTCTTCGTACACTCCACATGACTAAACCACCTCAAGGTTTTCTTCATCACGCTCTTCAGTAGACCTACATCCCCACCACATCTCTCTCGTACTTGCTCATTAATTTTGTTCGTCGGATTCTCCATATGACTCCACACACATTTCTCAAGTAACTAATTTTTATCCCTCTCGATGGTACTCCCAAAAACGCCCATGATTCACTCCTGTATGCCAATGACGGGATCACCACATTCGCATACAGTGGCTTATTTATTTCCATGCTTACCTCCATATACCTAATTACTGCTTGCAGAATACCTACAACCCTCCTCCCATGCTGCACCCCCTCTCACACTTCATCCTTCAAACTCCAATCTTTACTCTCATCACACAGCCCAAATATTTAAATGGAGTGACAATCATATATTCATTACCTGGCCATTCAACCTTATTTCACACTCTATGACTACATTCATCTCAAAGAACATATCATTACACTTTAAGAAATTGATCTTCAGCTTATATTTCTCCGACACAGTACTAAGCATGAATACAAAACCATATGAGGAGAAGCTCTTTATCGACAACGTTTCGCAGATAGTTTCTTCGTTACTGACTTAAAGAAGCTATCTGCGAAACGTTGTCAATAAAGTGCTCTTCTTCATTATTGTGTTAGTATTCATTATGTCAACTTTTCAAAGTTAATTAAACCGTCTATCTATCTATCTATATGCTCAGGCCCAATCCCCATTTTGGGGGTAGCCGACTCAAGACAGAGCAAGAACAGGGAAAACACAAAAACAACATAAAACAAAAAATAAACACAGATAAAAAACACAAACTCTCACACATCCAGGTCACCCAGGAGAAGACCCAGAGACCAGGGTTACCAAGGTCGCTCCAGCACTCCCCCGGCCCCTGACCACCGTACTAAGCATATTCATCATACACTGGAACTAATCATCACTCATTATAAATGTCTTGTCAGCAAAGATCACAGGCAATTTCCACTTACTTTCTTCTTTTACCAAGGGTATTCTAACATCCACTTCTCTTTCTTGTGTTTCTTTCATGATTCAATTTATATTTATAATGAACAACCATGGGAACATCCACACTCCAGCTTTAACCCAACAGTCAGATCACAGATATCGCTTTTTTCATCCTCTACTCTCACTGCTGCCCTAGCATCCTCAAACATGCTCTTCACCGTTAATTCAGTATTACCCATAGAACTGTTCTATCATTTGTGTCATATGCTTTATCCAAGTCCATGATGGTAACAAATAACTTCCTTCCCTTTTCCAGATTCTCCACAATACATCTAAAAAAAAAAAAAATCTGATCTACACTTCCTCTCCCTTTCTAAACGCACAGTGTTTGTCATCTACCCATTGATCTGTTATAATTCACTGTCTCTATCATGATCCTACAGCATATATCTTCCCTACTATGCTTGGTAGACATGTATCCCGGTGGTTACCACACACCCCTATATCCCTTTTCCCCTTTTACAGGGGGACTATCATACCTTATGTCCAGTCTTCTGGCACGCTTTCCTTTTTCAATGCTAGTTTACAAATTTCCCAGATCCATTTAATCACTATCTCGCCTCCATACTTCAGCATGATGCCACACACTCAATGTTTTAACTTTCTCTTCAACTGCGTATTTATTTTCACCTCCACAGTTCACCATGTCCTCCCCTCCCAATTTTACTATTCCCACACACTTCCTCACATGCTACACATATATCTTCCTTTTGTCTGAACATATGCAAAATATATCCTCGCATACTAAAATTATATAATACTTGAATATAAAGGCTTTGTTCGTGCATGTTAAACATTTATTTTTATTTTTATTTTGCTAAATATATAACTCAAGGTGAGAAAACAAAACTCCCTAAAAGGAAGAAAGAAAGAAAGAAACACTTGTGTGTATAAAGGCTTTGTCCGTGAGTGTTATACATATAGTTTTATTCTTTACTGCAGATGTCCTAGGTAAAACAAGAAAAAGATCCCTCTACGAAACTGAGAAAAAAAAAAAACTTTAGAATACTGAGAAAATAAGATTAATTTGTTCTTGAGTGCGCCGCGTATTTTTGTCTCTTTAGTGGACATAGATACTCAACAGCGAGGTGATGGGGTTAGAGCACGACCTTTGAGCGTGCCTGTGCTTCTCTACTATCACCATCTGTCCCTAATACACTTCAATTACCCCTCCTCAAGTCCACTACTCTTCTCGAAGGGTTTCAATTTGACTCTTCCAGGATTCGTAGGGTCGAGGCTTAAAGGATTGTGGTGGTTGATTATGTGAAGCGGGTTGAGTGGCTGGAGTGTCTGTTCCTTCTCTCTCTCTCTCTCTCTCTCTCTCTCTCTCTCTCTCTCTCTCTCTCTCTCTCTCTCTCTCTCTCTCTTTCTCTTTCTCTTTCTCTTTCTCTTTCTCTCTCAAAATGTATATATATATATTAAGGCATGCAAAATACTACTACTATGGGTTTCAGAGGCCGTGTGGCATCGTTTTTCGGGAATAACTTATTAACAAACAGTTGGATCAGTACGATTTTTTGACACAGCTTTTTTCTCACTGTCCCCTAATTTTTGCCAATATAGTGCATTAACAAAAGTGTTGAAATAAGCCACTTGTCCCTGTGTCATGAGGTTAAAGTCGCACATTAATTACTAAGAAACGGGTAAGGCTACCGTGGCTTACCTGTGAGGACCACCAATCCATTATTGCTCTTCCATCAAACACGGTAGTTATCAGCCACCACCCAATCCTATTATCGCCTTTAAATTTAAGTAATCTGTTAATATCAAGTATAAATATACAGACGGTATGTATTTTTGTATATTTATACTTGATATTGACAGATAACTTGAATTTAAAGGCGATAATAGGGTTGGGTGGTGGCTGATAACTACCGTGTTTGATGGAGGAGCAATAATGGTTTGGTGGTTCTCGCAGGTAAGCCACGGTAGCATTGTCCGTTTCTTAGTCATTAATGTGCGATTTTAACCTTATGACACAGGGACAAGTGGCTTATTTCTACACTATTGGTAATGCACTATATTGACAAAAATTAGGGGACGGTGTGAAAAAAGCTGTGTTAAAATATCATACTGATCCAACTTTAAAAATAAGTTAGTCCCGAAAAACGATGCCACACGGCCTCTGAAACCCATAGTAAATGACTCAAAGAAGAATGAAGAACTAGCAGCATTCTGCAAGGAGGGTCTCTGGGCGTATTATATTTACCAGGGAAAATTGGCTAGTGTCATCCCAAGTTCAAGGTTAGTTCCTAAATATCAAACTTTTAACATTCTTTAGATATGTGTTTTTAGGATGTGCTGTATATGATAGGTAATTTACACAGGTTCCAGTCGTCCAGGCTAAACGGCATTTACCCCAAGTTTTGAATAAAGGCACCCTAGTCGGTGAAAGTCTTCAATTGAGCTATGCTAAATATGTATCTAAAGACTGAAATCCTACCAAAGTGAATTCCAATCTTGAACAGGCTTACAAGTAACAATTGACAATCTGTATTAGTCAAATTACTATAAGGATTGTTAACGAGGTCTCTAACAAACCAATCATGTTTCCGAAAAGATTGTATCATCCCATCAAATATTGTGCTTATAGCAAAGCCAGAATTTTAAGAATACTTTTGAAATAGGTGTCATTGACGGGTTCAACAAGAGGCTGGTTTAGGTAGACTTATTTATTGAGAACAAAATTAATGACAGAGCAATTGATTGTATGTATTAGATGCGAGTTCCCACCATTAAGGGGAGTCACCTGCTTTTTTTATCATTCTCTCCTTTTCTCGCTTTCTCTGGCTTGTATCCATTCGGCCCCATTCAGCCAACTGTTTTAAGATGTTTATCCACATCCAGGTGTTGATTTCTTCCTGGCGAGCGATAGCGAGCCAGCATTGTATGGAGAAATCAGGCTTCGCCGGAGACATTTTTCTATCGAAAAATGTACAAATTTAGCTTACTGTCAAAACAAAAATATATATATGCTGGCTCGCTACCGCTCGCCAGGAAAATATTGACACCTGGATGAGGGTAAACGTCTTAAACCAGTAAGCTGATGGGGCCGAATGGATAAAAGCCAAAGAAAAGGAGAGAACGATAAAAAAAAAAGCGAGGTGGGCTCCCTAAAGTGAGGCCCCCACTAAGTGTTTGAGTCTTTGTCTTGGAGATGTTGGTGAAGGACCTCTTGCCGACTTTGGTGAAGGTGGTGGTATATAATTAGGCTCGTATACATGCACCTTGGTGACGACATACATAGTCTGGCACTGAGAGTCTCGTCTCTCGTAAAAGTAGTCGTTTTTCTGCATTGTTGATCGGTGGCAAGGCTGGAGACTGATCCAGGGTGACGAGATTAGGTACTTCTTGTGACCTACTACTGCGTTTGATAGCTTCATTTGATGCACTGATTCTGTGACATATTTAAGGGGAGGTATTTAGTTTGTTCCCTAGACCTCCATCAAGCTTAAAATTACACCCCCTTGAGTCCCTTTCAAGACAAATTTGTACATTTTTCGGTAGAAAAATTTCCCGGCCGAAGGCCGGTTCCTCTTAAATTACCGGCTCGCTATCGCTCGCCAGGATAAAATCGACACCTGAATTGCACGAAAGGCCTTAATATGGGGTGAAAGTTCTTAAAATCGCTAAACTAATGGGGCAAACGTTTTATAATATCAAAAGTAATGGGGCTAAACATGAGGGAGAAAGGGGTCAAGAAAAAAATCCCTCAAGTGGAGATCTCCCCTTAATACGATGCCATGCTACTGTTGTGAGCTTCTTGCAACACACTGCTACTGTTACTTGCTGCTTGAGATCCTCTGTTGCTAGTGGTGACATTGTGATATACATATTGACTAGCTCTACTTGTGCTCTACTTGTCTGACATTTGGCTTCAGGGTTCTTTAAAGATATACCGGTATGCCTTTAATGGTTAGCAACATTAGCCTGCCAAATAGAGTTGCATGGTTATTACTTTTTGTTTTGTGATGGCAATGGCTGTGGAGGTATTGAGTGCAAGAAGGGTGGTCTAGAACAGTTGGAGCAGAAGTTTTGAGGGACCCTATTTACCCTGGGTGGCACGAGTTAAGATCTCTTGGTGGTGATTGATGCTGGTGTATATGGTATCGCCCACGTCGATCGCTTGTTCTGCCTTCTGGAATCCCAATTTATCTGGGAGCATAAGGCCTCAGACTTCTATATCGTGGAGGGATTAGGGAACTCCTGTAAATCTGAGCGCATATCACTTTTACTGTGATCTTTTAAGAAACCTTTTGATACCATATTTTGAATATTAATGTAAGATAAACATATGAGTAGTTATCAATGGACTGATTAACACTGCATGGATCTACATAAACGGATGATTTATTTATAAATCAGACCATGTGCCTGGAATTTTTCTGGTCTATTTTTCGAATATCACACACACACACACACATACAGATCCACCCTAAGCCTTCGTTTCCGATGTCACCAATTGGCTAAAATACAGACTACACACACATCCACAGCCATTCCAACAGTACATAAAACACTTAACATGCATTTCACGCAATACATTCCCAGTTAAGGAGGCGCGATAATAATGAGCTTAGCTCGCATTGCGTGGATTCCCCTTGACGAACAAGTAACTGAGTAACACACACACACATACACATAACTGTACAGAGAGAGGGAGATATAGTATATTAGAATGATTAATGCCTTTATAGATAGGCAGGAAAGGAAGATAGGAAGATCCATCTGCACTCAACGTAATTATTTTGTTATCTATTCCTACACCGGACGAAGTAGAAATACTTACATACTAATACACACAGTTTAGCAATCTATTTTATTTCACCTACGAACAACACAGTAACACACACAACCAATTGAGTTTAGATGTGAAGTTGGCTGGTGTAAAAAACATAAAATAAGTAATATATAATGAACTCGCTAATACACACTGTCTGTATATCTATATATTATAAGTAACCTTCACACACCACACTAACACAAACAGTCTATTTTACTACCTATCTATACTATATGTAACTTACAAACAACACACTAACACACACTATCCATATACCTATCTGTCTATCTATTATGAGTAACCTAACACCAAAACACTACCACACACTATGTATCTATTAGAAGTGATCTAAACACAACACGCTAACACAGACTCTATATTATAAATAACCTATATGCCACATACTAGCACACAATGTCTTCCTATGTACCTATAATAAGTAACCGACAAATAACACTTTAACACACACCTATCTATACATCTTATATACGTAACATATGAACAACACATTAACACACACCTATCTATACATCTTATATACGTAACATATTAACAACACATTAACACACACCTATCTATACATCTTATATACGTAACATATTAACAACACGTCAAAATACACTATACATATATAAATGTCTTTTATAAGTGATCTGCAAACAGCATATTAACACCCATCTATTTATCTGTCTATGTATCCATCCACCAATATATGCATCCATATAATATTTTAAGGCACCTAGAACAGCACACTCGCACAGTATACACCTATCTATCTAAGTAACCTACAAACAACACACTATAACACACACTATCTATCCATCTACCTAGTTATTACACGCATCAAAATTATATAGTGCACATTTTAAAAGTATAAAAATTCAGCACATGTTTAATGTTTCACTTATTTGGAATTTATTGTCAAATATATTTATACTCTGCACTATATATATATTTTTTTAAAGTGTGAAACAAATACCGGTATTCTGATAGTATCACAAATATTATGACAGCCTGATTATATTCACCAGTGTTGTTATAGTGTTACGTGTTTTATATCAAACACTCACATTTTACAGCGTAGGAATTATCTATTAATATTATTATAAGTGGCTTGCAAACAGCACAATACCAGGTTCTTCCACAATACCTTCAATTACCTTAATTGTGAACACATTGTTGGGAAGGATGTCAATTTTGTTGTTGCTTCCGACAATATACAATCTTAAAACACACGGAATTTGGTACAGAAGATCTGGTCCATTAAGGGGGTACTACTCGCTTTTTCTGGACCCCCTTCTCCCTCATGTTTAGCATATTAGTTTTGAGGTTTTAAGACGTTCGTTTCGTTAGTTTGGAGATTTTGAGACCTATCACCCCATTACTTTGTCAATATTAAGACCTTTCGTGCCCTTTAATTGTCGATTTTTTTCTGGCGAGCGTTAGCGAGCCTGTAATTTTAGAAGGAACCGGCCTTCGGCCAGGTTATTTTTCTACCGAAAAATGTACACATTTGTCTTGGCAGCGGGTCTAGTGGGGTGTTTTTTAAGCTTGATGGAGGTCTAGGGAGAAAACTAAAAAAATAAAGGAATATAAACATAATTAGATCCAAAAAGCGAGTAGTACACCATTAAGCCAAGATTATGTAATGGACCTGAAACAATATGTCTTGGTGAACCATTTGTAGTACTTACATTAATCATTTGTAGTACTTACATTAATCATTTGTAGTACTTACATTAATCATTTGTAGTACTTACATTAATCATTTGTAGTACTTACATTAATCATTTGTAGTACTTACATTAATTGTCAAATTACACTTGATGTAAACAAATCATTAACATTTCAGTTAATTAAGGTACATAGAGTACAACATTGAATATTTAAAATAAACAAACATGTTGTTTGCTCATATAATACACATTATTACAGAGTCTACGACCAAGATGTATATACTGCACACACACACACACACACACACACACACACACACACACACACACACACACACACACACACACACACACACACACACACACACACACACACACACACACACACACTCACTTATTAGAATTATACAATACATAGTAATTATACGCATAAAGTAAATGCAGCCAACACATACACAACGTCAAGACACACATACATTTTATATATTTTCAGTATTTGTCCAGTAAAGCCTGACTAAGTGGGAGGAGCCACTTTTTTTCAGAATCCCTTCTCCCTCATGTTTAGCTCCATTATTTCTGATATTTTAAGACGTTCGCCTCATTAGTTTGTCAATGTTAAGACCTTCCGTCCTATATAGTCATTAATATCAAGATCTTTCGTGCCATTTAGGTGTCGATTTTCTCCTGCCGAGCAATAGCGAACCTGTACAAATTAATTTCAAAAGGTGATCTTGAGGATGTTTTGTGTATGTTTGCCGGAGGCCAAGGGAGGGAACTAAGATACTAAACAAATAAATACATAAACAAATAAATAACACTTACCCCTTTGACGGAGATCACCGTTTTGTTTGTATCTTCCACTCCTTTTCTCTCTTTCTCTGGCTTGTATCCAATCGGCCCCATTCAGAAAACTGTTTTAAGACGTTTATCCCCATCCAGGTGTCGATTTCTTCCTGGTGAGCGATAGCGAGCCAGCATTGTATGGAGAAATTCGGCTTCGCTCGAGTCATTTTTCTATCGAAAAATGTACAAATTTAGCTTGCTGTCAAAACAAATATATATATATATATATGCTGGCTCCCTACTACTCGCCAGGAAAATATTGACACCTGGATGGGGGAAAGCGTCTTAAAATAGTAGGCTGAATGGGGCCGAATGGATACAAGCCAAAGACAGAGGGAGAGAAAGATAAAAAAGCGAGGTGGGCTCCCTTAAGGCTGTTGTATACCTGTGTGCACTATCTAGGGTATTCCAGAGTTTCGACTCCCATGTATTTTTACTTTTGATATTCCTCAGGTCAGGTGGCTATAGTAAAGTAGGAGAGTAGAGAGTTTTGGATAGAGGGAGAATAAGTTGAGAAATGGGAAGTACAGTAACAGATTAAAATTACTTAGGCTCAACTTCCTCTGACCAGACCGGACCAGACCAGATGGCTGGAGTAAAGTAGGAAAGAAGAGTAATTGGACAGAGGAAGAACAAGCCGAGAAGTGAGAAGTACAGTAGAAGACTGACAGTTCCTCTATTAATATTTTAAATGCTTTTTTTACCGCTGACTGATCTCTTAATGTTTTTAAATGTTGATATCCCCGTACTGATATTTTAATATGTTGATGTAGCGCTGAATGATATCTTCAGTTCCCAGTGCTTGGCCTTTGTGCCTAAAGCTTATCCATTAATTCATTCATTCTAGAGTTTCGATCCTCTAAATATTACATTGTTTTGTAAATTGGACATTCCATTTTGAGGAATTCTAAATATTTCATCCGCACCTCTAGTTTCTATGACATGGTTAGGGAAAGGAATAGGGTTTTTTCTGGACCCCCTTCTCCCTCATGTTTAGCCCCATTATTATTTAGATTTCATGTAGTTCGTTCCATTAGTTTGGCGATTTTAAAACGTTTCGCCCTATGTCTTTGTCAATATTAAAACATTTTGCCATGTAGGTGTCGGAATTTTCCTGACGAGCGATAGTGAGCCTATAATTTTAGAAGGAACCGGCCATTGGCCGGGACATTTTTCTACCAACAAATGTACAAATCTATATCGAAGGGGGGTCTTGGGGGTGTTTTTAAAATTTGATGGAGGTCTAGCGAGGACACTATATATTAAACAAATAAATAGACCAACAAACATACCCTACCTCCCTTAATTATTTGAAAGACTGTTTGAAATGAGTGTATATTAATTAACCCCTTCAATATAGAACGACGTATGTCTTCTTTATTTCTGCTACAAGAATATTAACCCAACTCCGAGTGACACACTAAAAATACGTAGATAATATTAATTACAGTCAGTAGTTGTACGCTGAATGTTTTTTTTTTGTTTTTTTTTTACGTCCATGAAGGAAACAAAATGCAAAGCTGCCTGTAGCAAGTGTCCCACCAAGGTTGAAAGAGAGATAGCGAGCCAAATTCAAGGTACATTGGAGGTAATTTAGTTTTGTTGGGAAGAAGTTTGGTTGTTTGTTAAGATGTGTAGTGAAATGAATAGGAGGATGAGCTGTTTGTGAGATATAGCTGTATTACTCTCTGTGTAGGTGTTTGTGAGATATAGCTGTATTACTCTCTGTGTAGGTGTTTGTGAGATATAGCTGTATTACTCTCTGTGTAGGTGTTTGTGAGATATAGCTGTATTACTCTCTGTGTAGGTGTTTGTGAGATATAGCTGTATTACTCTCTGTGTAGGTGTTTGTGAGATATAGCTGTATTACTCTCTGTGTAGGTGTTTGTGAGATATAGCTGTATTACTCTCTGTGTAGGTGTTTGTGAGATATAGCTGTATTACTCTGTGTAGGTGATTGTGAGCTATAGCTGTATTACTCTCTGTGTAGGTGATTGTGAGATATAGCTGTATTACTCTCTGTGTAGGTGTTTGTGAGATATAGCTGTATTACTCTCTGTGTAGGTGTTTGTGAGATATAGCGTATTACT
>CM064513.1:61512468-61592788 GCA_032716605.1 Paralithodes platypus | reverse complement strand
TGTGCATGTGTGAGTGAGGGAATGAGTGAGTGTGAGTGTGTGCGTGTATTATTAGTACAGTATTATTTCATGTGTGTGTGGTCTCTGTAAGTACACACGGCTTATCTACAAAGGAGGTACTCAGTGTAGCTTTTACTCTCATAAACTCGCCTTTAACTGAATCTTAATATTTTACGTTCGCCTTGATGTTAATCTTTCTGAGGAGTAGGTGGTATGTCAAATTCTGTTCCCTATCATAATTACTCTATTCAGCTCTCCAACTTGAAAGGGAATGACCATGTATTAGTATTGTCTTAAATGTTTATATATATATATATATATTGTATTCTAAATGTTTGGCATAGCATTCATAGATTCCCATTAAGGAGAGGTTTTTAGTTTGGTCCCTAGATATCCTTCAAGCTTAAGATTACACTTCCATAAGCCCCTTTCATGATAAATGTGTAAATTTTTCGGTAGAAAAATGTCCCGGCTGAAAGCCCGTTCCTCTTAAATTACAGGCTCGCTATCGCTTCGCCAGGATAAAATGCGGACACCTAAATGGCACGAACGGTATTAAAAATTGACAGAAAGAAAAGGGGTTGAAAGGTCTTAAAATCGCAAAACTAATGGGGCAACCGTCTTACAATAAAAAAAAACAATGAGGCTAAACATGAGGGAGAAAGGGGTCAAGAAAAAATCCCTCAAGTGGAAATCTCCCCTTAAAGTGCTTAGACCATTATCACTTCTTCCTTGCCGCCCTACTTCCCCAAACTGTGTGAGTCCAGGTGTTTTGATTCGCACATTCCTTGAAAGTTGGTTGTTTTTATCGTGTTTCCCTAGGAAGGGGTGTATTTTACAGGCATCTGTATTTGCTGGGTTTGTTCGACTTTCCTCTTGAGCACCCACCCACTCAATCGAGTATTCATACTTCCACGCACTCAGACAAACACAAACACACGCATACTCTCTCTCTCTCTCACACACACACATTCTCTCTCCCTCTCTCTAACACACATACACTATACATCTCTCTCTCTCTCTAACACACATACACACACTCTCTCTCTCTTTCTCTCTCTCTCTCACACACACACACACACACACACACACACACACACACACACACACACACACACCAGCCAAATAGTAGGAGAATACACCTCCGTTCTTTTAATAAGCTAGATTGTACGAGGGAATATGAATACTAAGAACCTTCACGGTGATTGTGGTAAGAGAGAGAGAGAGAGAGAGAGAGAGAGTGTGAGAGTGAGCGAGCCAGAGTAATGGAAAACATAGAGGCAGGAGACAATAACGAAATGACAAATATATAGTGTACATTTATAATATATAGTGTACATTTATAATATATAGTGTACATTTATAATATATAGTGTACATTTATAATATATAGTGTACAATTTATAAGAATAGTTTAGGTCCATTATAATATAAGTGTAACATTTATAATATATAGTGTACATTTATAATATATAGTGTACATTTATAATATATAGTGTACATTTATAATATATAGTGTACATTTATAATATATAGTGTACATTTATAATATATAGTGTACATTTATAATATATAGGTGTAAATTATAATATATAGTGTACATTTATAATATATAGTGTACATTTATAATATATAGTGTACATTTATAATATTATTTATGCGCCATCAACATTTATCACCTTTTTGACGTATTACGAAACTATGCCAAAATCAACGTTATTAGAATTCACACATAATTTAGCCAAAACAGAGTCAACATCACTTTCTTTAAACCGTAATTACTCTGTTCGAAGAATTACAGCGTCTTCTTAACAAATTCATTTATATGTGGCATTACAATATCTGTTGTGAGGTGGGTATTTTGGGGATCTCCCTGTTTCACTTCGTTAGTTTGAAGATTATATGTAGTTTCACTTTTTTCGCTTTGCAATTATATGACGATTCACCCCTTTCAGGTGTCGCTATATATAGGCGAGTAATAGCAAGCCTGCAATTTAGGAGAAACCGGCCATTGGGCGGGACATTTACTAGCGAAAACATGCATATTTTTTGGTTTGGGGGATCATTTTCATATAATATTATATTATTTTCATTATCTTTTAATGGTTCTGGGGATGCAGATTATTTTAGCCTAGGGGCCTACTAACGATACATTACTCGGAAATGGCCGAAAAACAATCAAAATCCGCAATAATAATAAAATACACCATAACAACCTCCATAACTTTGCCCCAGGTGATGTTAAGAATCATTAATGAAGAGTTATATAATGTATTTGAAGCTCGTGTGTATTTGTCATTATCTTGTACACAGCAAACACAGGACGCTTGAGGGAGAGATTTGTATTTATGTGTATCGATATGTTCAATTATCTATTTAATTATTTTTAGTTTCCTCCCAAGACCCTCCTTCGAGATAAATTTGTACATTTTTTGGTAGAACAATGTTATAAATTACAGGCTTGCTATCGCTCGCCAGGAAAATATCGACAGCTAAGTGACAAAGATCTTAAAATCGCGAAGCTAATGGGGCTAATCATGAGGGATCCAGAAAAAACAAACCTCCCCTTAAATGAACTCCGGATGACTTTTGTCTTTCTCTCCTTTTCTGTTTTTCCCTGGCTTGTATTCATTCGACCCCATTCAGCCAACTGTTTTAAGACGTTTATCCCCATCCAGGTGTCGATTTCTTCCTGACGAGCGATCGCGAGCCAGCATTGTATGTAGAAATCCGGCTTCGCCGGAGACATTTTTCTATCGAAAAATGTACAAATTTAGCTTGCTGTCAAAAAAAAATATATATGCTGGATGGGGGTAAACGTCTTAAAACAGTAGGCTGAATGGGGCCGAATGGATACAAGCTAAAGAGAGAGGGAGAGAAAGAGAAAAAAAGCGAGGTGGGCTCCCTTAAATGAAGGTCAGTTATTCAGTCAATGGTTCGGGCAGTCATTCCGTCAATCGATGTATGGTGGTTTAAGGTAGTTAGTGTTCAATCGATGTATGGTGGTTTAAGGTAGTTAGTGTTCAATCGATGTATGGTGGTTTAAGGTAGTTAGTGTTCAATCAGTCAGTTAATATGTCAGTCACATAGTTAGTAACTCAGATAGTCATTCACTCAATAAGTTGATAAGTCAATGGAGCAGTTAGTCACTCAGTATCAGTCACTAAGTAAAGCAGTCAGGCAGTAAGTAAGTTAGTCAGCTAATCACTGAGTCGATTTGTCAATAAGTTAGCCAGACAATTAATCAGCAGCCAGTCTTTCAATATGTCAGTTAGTCAGTTACTCACGCAATCAGTCAATTCATTAATCAATCACTCAGTCAATCAGGCAGTCGGTCAGTCAATCAGGTAGTCGATCAGTCAATAGTTCATACAGTCAGTTAGTAGCCAATCAGTCAGGCAATATGACAATAAGTCAGCCAGTCAGTTAATTAGTTAGTCAATCAGTTAAAAGGCAGTAGTTTATTCAATATATCAATAGGTCCGCTAGTAACTAGTTCAGTCATTCAGACAATCAATTAGGCAGTTAGTAGCCAATCCCAGAAATCCCGTCAAATCAACACAGTCACATTGTACAATCCCCAATATCTACAATGTACAACCAAGGCATAACAAAGGCATACAATAATTGGGTAGTGATTTATCCTTGTAATCTAATATTAGATGAGTTTATTACCACCTCTGGATCTGCTTAAGGGGGGTGACCTGCTTTTTGTTATTTCTGTCCTTTTCTCTCTTTCTCTGGCTTGTATCCATTCGGCCCCATTCAGCCAACTATTTTAAGACGTTTATCCCCATCTAGGTGTCGATTTCTTCCTGGCGAGCGATAGCGAGCCAGCATTATATGAAGAAATCCGGCTTCGCCGGAGACATTTTTCTATCGAAAAATGTACAAATTTAGCCTGCTGTCAAACAAAAATAAAAAATATGCTGGCTCGCTACCGCTCACCAGTAAAAAATTGACACCTGGATGGGGATAAACGTATTAAAACAGTAGGCTGAATGGGGCCAAATGGATACAAGCCAGAGAAAGATAGAAAAGGACAAAACCAAAACAGGTCACCTCCCTTAAAGGCATGTTATTATGGGCACTAATTATCCATTCACTATACCTTCCTTAATGCTCTATTATTGTGTTAAGGGGAGATCTCCACTTGAGGGATTTTTTTCTCGACTCCTTCCTCCCTCATGTTTAGCCTCATTGTTTTTCTAATTTTAAGACGTTTGCCCCATTATTTTGAAGATTTTAAGAACTTTTAACCCATTTCTGTCAATGTTAAGACCTTTCGTGCCATTTAGGTGTCGATTTTATCCTGGCGAGCGATAGCGAGCCTGTAATTTAAGAGGAACCGGCCTTCGGCCGGGACATTTTTCTACCGAAAAATGTACAAATTTATCTTGAAAGGGACTCAAGGGGGTGTAATTTTAAGCTTGATGGAGGTCTAGGGAACAAACTAAATACCTCCCCTTGAGGGAAAGAATGTTGTCAGTCAGGGCTCGATTCTACTCAAAGCTTTTATGACGTCGCATCTTCCTTACGACCTATACATCTTAACTCTTTCAATATCCTGGGAATCACTCTCTTACATACTGCATTTGTCTACGATTTGCTTATTTAATTTAACTTAGAAAGGATCTGCTGGAGTAGAGACCTATTTTGAGATACAGTTTACCGGTTTCTCTACTAGAGGTGTTTCCTAATCTGTATACATTCGTCGAGTGTTAGCAACAAAACCTGAACGGAGACGCCATGTTATTGAAAGGGTTAATATCAGACACACATACTAGCTATAAATAATGACTTGATTACTAGTTTTATTGCTAGGGCATGAGACAATTATATTTAATAATCTGGTAGGTCGAAAGTCTATTATGGCTCTCAATTCGTTATGATTTATGATCACTTTACGTGTGTGTGTGTGTGTGTGTGTGTGTGTGTGTGTGTGTGTCTGTGTCTGTCTGTCTGTCTGTCTGTCTGTCTGTCTGTCTGTCTGTCTGTCTGTCTGTCTGTCTGTCTGTCTGTCTGTCTGTCTGTCTGTCTGTCTGTCTGTCTGTCTGTCTGTCTGTCTGTCTGTCTGTCTGTCTGTCTGTCTGTCCTGTCCTGTCCTGTCCTGTCCTGTCCTGTCCTGTCCTGTCCTGTCCTGTCCTGTCCTGTCCTGTCCTGTCCTGTCTGTCTGGAACCCATGCTTGAGAAAATAAGGAACATTTGTATATACACTTGAAACATAGTGATTTAATTAGGACAACTAGGAGGGACAATTACAACTTCTATCAAGAGTTGAACATGGATCTGCAGACAGAGGTGCTATTCTCAGATGGTATAACTGCATGGCTAATATGTGGCAAAGTGATTGTGAAGGCAAGAGACGACTTAATTTAAGGGGAGGATTTTAGTTTGGTCCCTAGATATCCTTCAAGCTTAACATTACACCCCCTTGAGCCCCTTTCAAGATAAATTTGTAAATTTTTCGGTAGAAAAATGTCCCGGCTGAAAGCCGGTTCCTCTTAAATTACAGGCTCGCTATCGCTCGCCAGGATAAAATCGACACCTAAATGTCACGAAAGGTCTTAAAATTGATAGAAATGGGTTGAAAGTTCTTAAAATCCTCAAAATAATGTGGCGAATGTCTTAAAATTAGAAAACAATGTGGCTAAACATGAGGGAGAAAGGAGTCAAGAAAAAAATCCCTCAAGTGGATATCTCCCCTTAAGGGCTGTGCACATGACAACGTGATATGTGTCAGAGTGTGTGTCAAACTGTGTAAAGGGATTGGGTGATTTTAAGGGAGCCCACCTCGCTCTTGTTCTCTGTCTCTCCCGCTCTCTTTGGCTTGTATTCATTCGGTCCCATTCACCCTACTGTTTTAAGACGTTTACCCCTTTTCCTGGCGAGCGGTAGCGAGCCAGCATATATATACTTTTGTTTTGACAGCAAGCTAAAATTGTAAATTTTTCGATAGAAAAATGTCTCCGGCGAAGCCGGATTTCTCCATACAATGATAGCTCGCTATCGCTCGCCAGGAAGAAATCAACACGTGGATGGGGATAAACGTCTTTAAACAGTTGGCTGAATGGGGCCGAATGGATACAAGCCAGGGAAAGAGAGAAAAGGAGAGAAAGATAAAAAAAAACGGTGACCCCCTTAAGGGAATTGACAAATGGTAGGAGTGAATAATAAAACTATTAAAGGTCTAGATAAATGGGGATCTATCTATCTATCTTCTTATCGATCTATGCTTATCCTCTAT
Source organism: Paralithodes platypus (assembly GCA_032716605.1). Lineage (NCBI taxonomy): Eukaryota > Metazoa > Arthropoda > Malacostraca > Decapoda > Lithodidae > Paralithodes > Paralithodes platypus. The sequence continues at coordinate 61,586,541 of CM064513.1, read as the reverse complement.
CTATCTGATCTCTCTCTCTCTCTCCTCTCTCTCTCTCTCTTTTCCTCTCTCTCTCTCTCTCTCTCTCTCTTCTTCTTTTCTCTCTATCTCTCTCTCTCTCTCTATCTCTCTCTCTCTCGCTCTCTCTCTTCTCTATCTCTTCTCTCTCTCTCTCTCTCTGCTCTCGCGCTCGGTTATCTATCTATCTATCTATCTAGTCTATCTATTCTATCTATCGTCTATCTATCTATCGATATCGATCTATCTATCTATCTATCTATCTACCTACCTATCGATCTATCATCTATCTATCTATCATCTATCTATCTATATATCTATCTATATATCTATCTATCTATTTATATATCTATCTATCTTATCTATCTACCTATCTATCCCTATCTATCTATCTATCTATCTTATCTATCTATCTATCTATCTATCTACTCAGGCCCAATCCCCATTTTTTTTTTTTTTTTTTTAATAGTGATGTATTGGCGGCTTTGGGTAAACATCTTTCCCTTGTTGTGTCCCTCTAGGTCTCCTCTTCTCTTTGTCCTATAGATTGCTGATACTCTCTTACCTCCAACCTTTTATTCACTGTAAACACAAACAAGCCACTTTAACCCTTTCAATATTAGGACGCCTTTCTTCATATTATTCTTTCTAACATTAGACTATTTTACTCCTCTTTGGAAGGCTCTCTAGGAATAGAAAGGGGGTAATGTATTATAAATTAACTCTGACTTTCAAATTTCCATCCTAAACTGAATAAAATCAGCTAATGCTAGCCATAATACAAAGAGGAAGAGTGTCCTCCAATACTGAAAGGGTTATCCATTATATATTTTCTTTATTTTCTTTATTTGTTTTATTTTATTTGTGCAGTGCCTAAGGTGAGTGGAACTGGCCTGTCAGCAAACTATAAATTTGGTCATTAAAACGATATTATAATCCCCATAATAACTACGCGCGTTCATCGTGTATATGAAAATTACATAAAAACTCGTTAGCCTAGTCAATTCAATCCTGTCATTTTAGACATCTGTGTTATCTGGTTTATACGACAAGCTGATAATGTCCAATGACTGTTCGTGAGTAAGTGGACGTGCTCATGTAATGAAGGTATTCGTATAAGTGTATATGCTGGAGGGTGAAGTGTGAAAGAGAGAGAGAGAGAGAGAGAGAGAGAGAGAAAAGGGGGGGGGGGAGGGGGGAGTGTGCGTGCGTGACAGTGTGTGTGCAGAGAGGCGTGCAAGGTTTTTTCCTCTCTGGTGGGGTTGGTAGAAATAACAAGATCGGCGGTTCACCCTGCTATCATCCTGGCTGGTAACCTCTCTGAAATACGGGATTGACTTGCCCGGGAAGCCCAAATTACAGGGCATTTACCTGAAGGTCTTGCATGGTCCGCACGCACGCACGCACGCACGGGCACGCGAAAGCACTAGAGGCGAAAGAGGGGAGGAGGAAGAAGGGGAGGGATGGGAGGGAGGCAAAGATGGAGGGGGTTGGAGAGAGAAAGGAGGTGAGGGATGGGAGAGAAGTGGGGGATTTAGGAGGGAGAGGGGGAACGGGGGGAGTTAGGAGGGAAGAAGAAAGGGATGGAAGAGAGGAGGGGGGATTTGAGGGAGTGGGTGGGTTGGAGAGAGGGAGGGAGGCAATGAGGGGGGGGGGGAGTTAGAGAGGGGTGGTAGGGAGGAAGGATGGGGGAGGTGCTAGAAGAGATGGTTGGGCACATTTTGGTGTTACTCTCGTGCGTGTGGTTTAGGCATGCTTATGATTACTCGCATAGTGCACGCGAAGTAGAGTGTGTGTGTGTGCGCCAACTGTGGTCTCGTATAATTATTTGACAATGTTATAGACACGGAAATTCAAATACAGAACCGTTATTATAAGTAGTTATGTAAACATGCTTATGACTACTCGCTTAGTGCACGCAGAGTAGATTGTGTGTGTGTGAGGAAGAGTGTATGTGAGTATGAGGGAAAGTTTGCGTGTGTGTGCCAACTGTGGTCGCGTATAATTTGACAGTGATATAGTCTCAGAAATCCAAGTTCAGAACCATGTTTATAAGTAGTTCTTTGACCCAAAACCTCATAGGAGTTTTGCTACTCAATATTTTCACACTGAGGGTGATACCGTTTGTAGTATTTTATTATTATTGTCATTCTTATTGTTATGCAGAGACTCAAAAAGGAAGACAGCCAATAAGTCCCCACCAGCACTACACCAACCCAAACACCTGGGACAACACCAACTTCCATCATACATACAGCTGTAATCCAGACAGCTAATGCAGTGCCCCCTCCAGCTCAGTTTTCTTTGTTCCCTTCTACCCCGTTCTCTCTCCCTAAAACAGGTCAAGCCAATCATGGACGTCAGAACTCCGCCCACCCCGAGCACTCATCATGCAGCTGGCAACCTACCTACCTCAACATCTTCTTCCTTGGAAGGTAAATTACCTGGGAATGTCAGCCCAGTGGAAACAAAATACAAGAGCCACCCGAACAATACCAAAAAAGGCCCCTTCTACACCCTAGGACTCAAAGACCATGACAAACCAGAATATGAGCAAGGAGAGAGAGTTAATTTTTTTTTGACAGGCCCTCTCTCCTTACTTCAGCAACCCTTGTTTGGGAGCTACCACCCTCAGCAACCCTTGGGAGGTAACAACGACTAGCCTCAACAACCCTTGAAAATCCGCAACCTTATTCGGAGATCCATGTGAAATCCACCGAGAGTTCAGCAACCCTTGCTCTCCATCAGTGTTTGGCAACCCCTGCACAGGCACAAACCCTGTGACCATTCTCAGCAACCCTTGCGTGGCCACCCCTTATTTGGCTACTCCTGTGAGGTACTTAGAATGTTCAGCAACCCTTGCTCTCCTACAAAGCCCAAGAAAAGTAACAAGAAGAAGAAGACAAAGCAGAAGATGAAACGCAATGAGCAGAGGTCCCCATCGAAGGTGCCTGACAACAATAAGAAGACAGAGCGAGACCTTCACCTTCCTGTTACACCTGGGAAACCCATTCGATAATTCTTCATAGTACATTGGGTTAAATTGTCTGTCTCTCAGAGTCCTTAGTTTGTATTTAATTAGCCTCCGAATAACGTCAAACGCTATCTTAAAATATTTGAAAGCTTCATTAAAATCATTAGTTAACGTCTCTTTTTACAATATTTTAAATATCTTTGATTCTGTATTTTCTTGTCTTACAACATCCATCTATAATTATATATAATATGTTCATAGTCGACCCTGATTTTACACATAAAATAACACACATACTGCTTACGGGCTCTACTATATCATTGTAGGCTAATTTGAATATTATTTTAACCTCTCACCAAAGACTCAGTTCTATCTTTGAGTACATGTCTCCCTCGCTTTATGATTGGATTACGCTCCTGAAAACCCGACCGTAAAGCAAAAAATCCTATAGTGAGCCCTAACAATAATGGCGTGAATTGGGATGCATTTTCGGACCCGCCAAAAACCCACTTCTTGTTCTTGTTAGGTGGACCCGCAGAGGGCTGCTCTCGGGCAGCATGATATGCGGGGGTTGTGCAGGAGAATTATGAGAAAGGGATAGGATCGGGTCAAGGATTAGGGAGATAATGAGTAGTGATCCTATTTCTAAAGGAATGAAGAGTGGGGCTATTAACTATGTGAGATGGGAGGTGATTCCACTCTTGGATGCTGCGGGGAAAAAATGAATGTCTGATTATGTCCGTGGTTGCCTGATATGTGTGGTATTTTAAGTTGTGGCTGCGTCTCGTAAATCGTATGTTTGTAGGGTGTAAATATGTATTTTTATCTATGTCCGCTAGATTGTGATTTTGCATAACATTTGTTGTCTGTGTATTTGTCTTTTTGTTACAAGGGGGTCTAGTTTAATGTCTTTTTTTAGCAAAGTGACTGATGTAGTATGTCTGTAATCACGTATGATCCATCTTGCAGCTTTGTTTTGTATGGCCTCTAATTTATTGATATTATTGTGAATGTGTGGATCCCAGACGGTGTCACAGTATTATAAGTGTGGCCAAACTAGTGATTTGAAAGCTTGAATGTTGATGTTTGAGTTACACTTTGTGAGATTCCTGCGAAGGAAGCCCAGGGCCCTATTAGCTTTTGCTCTGACGCTGCTCGTGTGTGTGGTCCACCTCATGTCAGCTGAGATGTGGACCCCCAAATACTTGTGGGAGGGAACAGTATCTAAAGGGGTATTGTGAAGGTTGTAAGGGAATGGAACGGTTTTACTGGAACGGGTGAAGCAAATATGGTGGCACTTGTCAGGTCTGAACATCATCTGCCACTTGGCCTCCCACTGTTCAAGCGCAGTTAAGTCATCAAACACAAAATCCCATATACATGAAGGAATATATGTTAGAATAATGAAATATCCTCATATATATCTAAAGTGCTTGCAATAACTCACCTATGGAATCTTACCTTTCACTATGTATGCACTCATCTTATTACTTATATACTGTATATATTGTAACCACCAATTATAATCTATGTTAAATATACCTTATAAACCGAAGCCCATATATCTGTTCTAATCTTAGTCTCCCAGGTTATTAAGGACTGCACATTCACACAGATCAGTTTATGCGGTCAAGGACAATTAGTTCCTGTTCAGCATCTTAATTACTATTATAATGATGTATACTTATATAGTACATTTTAATAATTAGTATATTTTCATCTCTATATATATATTTTTGTTATAAGTATATTTGTTGGATAATCCTGGATCAAGTACAGGTGCACTTACACCTGGGTGGATGAGCAACATTCTTCCCATTGCTATAAACCATTTAAAGTAATGTTGTGTCTGGGTTTAGATTCGTATTTGTAATTATTAACACAACGTAATGTGAAGTGTGTGTGTGTGTGTGTGCTGGTGTCTTGGTGACGGCAAATATTTCACCCCATGGCATTCTGTTCTCCATTACTAAAGATATATGGAGTCAGCACTATCCCAATCGACGCTTGGATGTTTATAATGGTGCTTTTGTCTGTATATTTTGTGTTTTAGGGTTTTCATCATTTGTGCCATTTCTTTGCAATTTATCTTCAGTTTGCCCGCTAAAAAACGCCCCGTAGCCTTTCATTCTAAATGTGTACAATTTTCAGTAGAAAAATGTACCTTCCGAATGAGTATTTTCCTTAATACGAAGGCTCGTGGTCCCTTGGTTAGTATAATTCGACATCGGAATGAAATAAAACGTAATATAATCGCCAAACTAATGGAGCGTATTGTATTAAACTCGCTAATTTAACGGAGCAAACTAGGGGAGGTCCAAAAATCATATGGAGTTAACTGTCTTTTTTTATTTAGTGCTTAATCAATTAGAAAACAAAAGCAAAGGATAGCCTTTAAAAAATCACACAACACATTTGTTGGCCAGTGCGATGATATGTATATATATATATATATATATATATATATATATATATATATATATATGTATATATATATATATATATATACCTATCGAGTTTTACTGCAAAATTTTGATCACACGTAATTGTGATTTATATAATATATATATATATATATATATATATATATATATATATATACAGTATATATACTGTATATATATATATAAAATTTTATTTTATTTTTATTTTTAGACATTTTACATATCTATTCTGCATAGGAAAGAAGACTTATTGTTAAGACATTTAAATTACATCAAGTAATGTCTTGAGCACATTGATAGCCTTTCTTATATTCTAGATTAGACAATTTTCTTTACTTAATATTCTAACTCTAGGGATGAAACCTGTAAATAGGACCTCAATATACCCTCTGATTAAAAATAGGTCCTCCTTAAATTGGATAAAATCATAGAACTTTAGCCAGAAAAATGGGTAAAAAGATGGCATCGTGCTGAAGCGGTTAAAAATAGAAAAGGCCCTCCGTAGTCAAAGGGTTAAAGAGAGGAGAGCGGAACTCACGCAAGCCGTCTGTACATACACTAAACGTTTATGGGACAGTTTTGTTCAATCGTTTTTCTTTTTTCTTTTTTCTTTTCTTTTCGGGCATATCCCTATAAAACTAAAATCGTGCATTCCACCCCACCCCCCACGCACACCACATACCGTGCCTTTACACACACACTTGCGCACACACACACACACACACACACACACACACACACACACACACACACACACACACACACACACACACACACACACACACACACACACGGAGTCTCTCATACATACACCACAACACATATGATGCCTCTACACAAACACACACACACACAACACATATGGTACCTCTACACACACACACCACACAACACATATGGTACCTCTACACACACACACACAACACATATGGTACCTCTACACACACACACCACACATATGGTACCACTACACACACACACACACACACACCACACAACACATATGGTACCTCTACACACACTACACAACCCATATGGTATCTCTACACACACACATACACCAAACAACATAGTCATACGGTACCTCTACACACACACACACACACACACACACACACACACACACACACACACACACACACACACACACACACACACACACACACACACACACACACACACACACACACACACACACACACACACACACACACACACACACACACACACACACACACACACACACACAACTTAATTATTCATTAGAACATAATGTCATTATACAGGATATAAGAAATTTTTCGTAAGTAAGTTTTGAAATATATATATATATCGAAGACTTTCTAGTAAGACATTTATCATTCTGGTTCTGAATGTCCAAGCCTCTAATATGACTAACTTGATCTACCATTACCCTTTAGCTTAACATGTAGATTATACCCCCACACCACAATAACCTGTCAAACACTAACAATAAACAATGGTCTTTATTGAGCGGAAGTTGAATATATATAATTGATTATCTAATCACTTATTATTTCCACCCCTTCCCCTCCCAGCCAAATTACCCTACTCTCCGTCCACCCCTTACCCTGCTTCCACTATCTATACCCTCCTTCCACTCCCTAACCTCTCTCTACCTTATGCCCTCATTCCACTCCCTACCCTGCTTCCACCCCTCCACACCAACCCTCCTTCCATCCCCTACCCTGCTTCTACTGTCTACTCTCCTTCCACCCTCGTCACTCCGTACAATTCTTCTATCCCTCCTTCCACTTCTACCCTTCCCCCACCCTCTAACCTCCTTCCACTCATTGCCCTCCTTCCACCCCTAACCCTTCGTAAGATAGTTATCTGTATACTTTCCACCTAAAATCAACAAATTCTACTGAATGGTTTTACGTGTTTTGAGGGCGTTCCCCGGAGGTGATAAATAAAGCATATTTGTGGAGAAAAAAAGTTGTTGATATATATATATACATATATATATATATATATATATATATATATATATATATATATATATTCCTCAACTGGAGCTGGTGACAGAATATAATTATATACAGTTGATAATAATCCCCTAATAGATACTGTAGATAGCGTTTTCGTTGTTAGTGTTAGTGGATATTACAGTTCAAACCTTTGGGAAATTATCACTGAATTCATACACATATACATCTTAAATATAAAGTGAATTGAGTGGTTATCTGTTGTAGTATTATTCTGGCAAATAGAGAATTAATAGACTTCCAGAAGAATTTGGGATTACTTTGACTGTCTTTTATCTGACCTTTATAGCAACTATCTTTGGCAGCCCTCAACTTTCTGTGTCTGTGTGGAAATAACTGATATTACCCTTGGCGAAATGAATATACCGGTACTATAATAAGAAGAAACCTATATTTACATTTAGCATTTTGTCATTAGGAAGACGAAATTCCATATTAGGTTTTCGTGGTGTCAGTCAATCATGTCAACATTATTTATATCTCTCGCATTACAAAAATACTATATATATTTCACCTTTACTCTTCCTCCACCCCTACCCTCTCTCCACTCCCAACCCTCTTTCAACCACCTACCCTCCCTTCACCCCCTACCCTCCCTCCACCCCCTACCCTCCTTCCACACCCTACCCTCCCTCCACCCATACCCTCCTTCTACCCCTACTCTCCTTGTACCCCTACCCTCCTTCACCCCCTACCCTCCTTATCTCCCTACTCTCCTTCCACTCCCTACCCTCCCTCCACCCCTTACCCTCCGTCTACCCCTTACCCTCCTTCTACTCCCTACCTTCCTTCCACCCCCAACCATCCTTCCACCCCTACCCTCCTTCCACTCCCTACCCTCCCTCCACCCCCTACCCTCCTTCCACTCCCTACCCTCCTTCCACCCCTACCCTCTCTAAAGAACAAACCATATGAAGAGCGTCTTAGAGAATTAAATCTATTTCCTTTAACCCAGCGCAGATTAAGGTGACTTAATTCAAGTGTTCAAAATCATCAAAGGCATCGACAATATGAACTGTAGTAAGTACTTCACTATCGACCAAGCTAATTACACGCGGGGAAACGGTTGCAAAATTATTGGTAAATCTTTTAACTCACACGAATCTAAGAATTTCTTCTTCAATCGAGTTGTCAACTTGTGGAATGGGCTTCCCCGAAACGTTAGACTGCATCACCGTTGATTCATTTAAACTCCGCCTAGACAAATATCTCGCATCAAACCCGCGACTGACTGCGTTTGTAAATGAATCACTTTATTTTATCCCCCCCTCAGTTACTAACCCATCTGTCCCCTACTAACTTCCTAATCCTGCCACGGACATTAGTTCCAGGGCAGTAATTCGCTTTCCAATGTTCCCTTACGCACTCTAAACCACTGTTTGGACACTTGATCCTCAGTGTTTTGGAGGACAAGTAACCTAGAAGGGTCACTAGATCTGTTGTTGCTTGATTTCCTTTGTACTCCTTTGTACTCCTTTGTACCCTCCCTCCACCCCTACCCTTCTTCCACCCCTACCCTCCTTCCACCCCTACCCTCCTTCCACACCTTACCCTCCTTCCACCCCTACCCTCCCTCCTCCCCTACCCTCCTTCCACCCTCTACCCTCCTTCCACCCCTACTCTCCTTCCACCCTACCCTCCCTCCAACCCTACCCACCTTCCACCCTTACCCTCCCTCCACCACCTACCCTCCTTCCACTCCTACCCTTCCTTCCACCCCTACCCTCCTTTCCACCCCCTACCCTCCTTCCACCCCTACCCTCCCTCCACCCCTATCCTCCTTCCACCCCCTTCCCTCCCTCCACCCCTACCCTCCTTCCACCCCTACCCTCCTTCCACCCCTTCCCTCCTTCCACCCCTACCCTCCTTTCACCCCTACTATCCTTCCACCCCTACCCACCCTCCACCCCCTAACCTCCGTCTACCCCTTACCCTCCTTCTACTCCCTACCTTCCTTCCACCCCCCACCATCCTTCCACCCCTACCCTCCTTCCACTCCCTACCCTCCCTCCTCCCCTACCAACCTCCTTCCCTCCCTCCCTCCCTCCTCCCCTACCCTCTTTCCACCACTACCTACCTTTCGCCCTCTACTTTCCTTCCACCCCTACCCTCCCTCCCCCCTACCCTCCTTCCACCCCATACCCTCCTTCCACCCCTACCCTCCTTCCACCCCTACCCTCCCTCCACCCCTACCCTCCCTCCACCCCTACCCTCCTTCCACCCTTACCCTCCTTCCACCCCCCTACCCTCCTTCCACCCCTACCCTCCCTCCACCCCTACCCTCCTTCCACCCTTACCCTCCTTCCACCCCCTACCCTCCTTCCACCCCTACCCTCCCTCCACCCCTACCCTCCTTCCACCCCTACCCTCCTTCCACCCCTACCCTCCCTCCACCCCTACTTTTTTTTTTTTTTTTTTTAAAGATTTATTCAGATATGGTGATATGTCCAAAACCGGGCCTTTGTCATTAGACGGCCCACTACTCAAAAACTAACCTGCTAAGCTATTTGACATTTGAGCTCTGTGTAACAGTTCGAACTAGGCTGACCTGCTCAAGCTGAGCTAATATCATCGTGGTGGGGGGGTGTTTTGTACTGTCCGGATGAGTAGGTCTGGGTTGTCAGTCCAGGACTTTCTGATGAGCTGTGTTGCAACCTGGATTGCACTGGCATCTGCTGGATCGGTCGTAGGTATGTTGTTTCCTGCTCTTAGGGGTTCGGTGTCTTCGCACTCCAGCAGCCAGTGAAGGAGCGGTAGGGTTGTGTTTGTCTGACAGTGTTTGCAGTCCCTTGCTTCCGGCCTCTTTAATTGCCAGTTGCATTTGTAGCCGAGTCTGAGTCTATGGATGTTGACTCTTACTGCCCTGGGTGTGTTACTGGGAAGGCTGAGCTGCTGGTAATTTGTTGCATTTCTGTACCAGTTGCATGAGAAGGATCCTCTGCTTGTTAGCCCTCTGTGATACTCCTTGCGGAGCTGGTCTTCCTTGTTCCTGATTTTCGCTTTTACCAGGGAGAGGGATGGTCTGATTGTATAGGTAATTTGGGCTATTTGGGTGGCTGACTTGGCTGCTTTGTCGGCTTCCTCGTTTCCAGCAATACCCACATGGCTCGGAATCCAACTGAAATCTACAGTTTTCCCAAGATTGTCAGGTTGGCTAAGGACCGCTAGTATGGATGTTGTGAGGCGGATGTTGTCTTTGAGCCTGTTGCTTTGGAGGTTTTCCATAGCAGATCTTGAGTCCGTGTGTATAACCACTCGATCAGCAGGGTTGTGGAGTGCATGCTTGCAGGCTTGAAATATTGCGCAGAGTTCTGTTTGGAGGGTGGAGCATCCGTCTGTTGTTCTCCAGCAGTAGGACTGTCCTTCGTGGTAGAAGGCAGCCCCGCATCGTCCAGTCTCCTGGTTGACGGATCCATCTGTATAGTAGACGGTTGCTCCTTCTCCTTCTATCCTCGCAATACTGAGCTCCGCCTCAATCCTTGCGACTAGCGGTTCTTCGTGTTTCTTCACTGTGATCTTGGCAAGTGTGTATGATGAGTTCTTTCTTGCCCAGGGCTGTGTTGGGATATAGTCTGGGTGGGGAAGGTCCTCACCAAGATGTGCGATGTGCTGCATTCCAAACATTTTTAATATTTAGGCTACCCTGCGACTCCACCTTCTGTCCTGGAAGAGATCTGGCCTTTGCCGAAGGGCTGTCGTGATCTTGTCCTTGATGATGCTATATCTTGGTCTCATGTAGGTCCTAGCCACCAGGCACGCAACATTCTTGCGGATGCGCGTCTCGATGGGTGCTATCCCAGTCTCCATCTGCATGTTGGCAATGCGTGTCAAACCAGTAGCACCTAACATTAGCCTAAGTGCTTGGTTCTGAGGAACTTGTAGTTTCTGTATCTGGTCCTTGTTGAGCGCTACCAGGGCAGGCGTTGCATAGTCGACCAGAGTCCGTACAGCATGGGTGTAGTAGAGTCTCAGGACCTCTTGATCAGCTCCTGCGTGGAGACCCGTAAGTGATCTCATGATACGTACTCTGCCGATAGTCCTGGTTCGGAGGTAGTCCACTTGCCTGTTGAAGTTTAGGCCTGTGTCGAACCATACTCCGAGGCACTTATGCTCCCTCACCCATTCTATGTTTTCTCCCTGCACCTGGAGCCTCCGATCTGGATGTTGGTGTTTGATGGCCATGGCCTTGGTCTTCCGTCCGTTGATTTTCAACCCGAGGGCAGCACAGGTCTTCTCTATCAGGCGCAGTGCCCTTTGTGCATTTCTGAGTTTGTTTGGTCCCCGTGCGATGAGCTGAAGATCATCAGCATAGCCAAAGAGATGTACGCCGCGGCCAAACTCGAGGTTTACGAGTGTGACGAGTATCTCCATGAGCAGGTTGAAGAGCAGGGTGCTCAGGATGCCGCCCTGGGGGGTCCCATTTTCAAGAAGCTTGTAGAGAGACTTCTTCCCCTGGAATTTGGCTCTGACATAGCGACCACTGAGGTAGTCTCTGATCCATTTGAGAAGTTGCCCTCGAACCCCTTTGTTGACGAGAGCTTCCAGTATGGCCGCAGGGCTGGCGAGTTCAAAGGCTTTTTCCAGGTCGAGAAACACCACCACTGACTGCTGTGCGTCGATTGTTCCAAGGATGGATGCAAGGTTGTCAGCTGTACCCACCCTGTCAGTGTAGGCGAACAGGTGGTTGTGCAGCGGTCCGATACAGTGTTGCAGCCTCTTTTTAACCATCTTCTCTGCGGTTTTGTTGAGGCAGCTGAGTAGGGTTATTGGGCGTAGGGACCCTGGGTCATTTGGTTTGGGTATTGGTTGTATGTCTGCCTCCTTCCAGGTCGTGGGCAGCCGGCCCTGCTCCCATGACTTGTTTATTAAGTTCAGCAGCATTCTCTGGCTCCCCAACCCGCTTTTGGTGATCATCGTGTAAGTGATGCCGTCCGACCCTGGAGCTGTGTCCTTTCCTGACTTGCAGATGGAGGTCAATTCCTCAATGGTGAAAGGGTGGTCGAATTCAGAGTCGGTACGTCCGGCCTCCTCGATGATAGCTTCTCGTTGGGGTAGGAGTATCAGCTGCTGCTGCTGCACGGCAGGTGGGAGCTGGATTGTGGCAGCCCGACCAGCAAACAGGCCCACTAGTCTTTCTGCCTCTTGCTGTGGCTCCGGGTGTGTTGGCTGCTTTCTTGTTCTTTTCCCTGAGGCGGTGCGGATTTGTCCCCAGAGATCAGCTAGGTTGGTGTGAGCATTCAGGGCCGAGCACCATTCGAGCCATTTCCTCCTCATGATTGCTCGAAGTTGATTATTTGTGATGCTCACAACTGCTTGTAGTAGTTCCCTGTTGTCGTTGGTCCTGTTCCTCCTGTAGAGCTTTCTTGCAGCGTTGATCCTTGCATACAGCTTTTGAACATCCTTGTCGTAATACCAGTGATCCTTGTATGTTCTGTTGCCATTCCTCATTTGTGGGCAAGCCTTGTCCGCTGCTCTATGTATGGCATTGACCAGGTCTAGTTCAAGGACTTCGAGGCTGGCATTGGGTGAAGGGTTGTAGTTGATGCTCCACTCGTCCATCACTCTTTGGAACTCTTCCCAGTCAGTCATTTTCATGTTCCATTTGGGAGGAGGGGGGGGTGGCTGTGGTGGTTGTAGTCTGTTGATGATTGTGAGTATTGCGAAGTGGTCGCTTGTGAGTGTGGGGTGTATCTCCCAGTGGGTGTTGGGAAGCAGGTCCGTTGATACAAAGGTAAGGTCAAGAACTCCTCCTTGTATGTGTGTGGGTTCTGAATTGTTAAGGATTGTTATCTCAGGGTTGAGGCTTAGGATGTCGATTATGTGGGTTCCATGTACATTTCTCGTAGCATGTTGTGGGTTTAGGAGGAGATGGTGAGCGTTGAAGTCACCCCCTGCTATGACTTGTTCATAGGCAGCGAGGTTCAGAAGTTCTCCTATTTCTAGCTCTCCCTCATGCTGTCTGTAGATATTGTATGCTGTAATTTGCACATTCCCAATTTGTACCTCGACCCCGAGAGATTCGACTTTGTCGCCGCAGAAAATTGGGTTCGGGATTTTCCTGGATGATAATTTGTTGGAGACCAGCGTAGCGAGGCCCCTATGGTCGTCATCTTTGGGTAATGTGTAGAGAGTGTACCCTGAGATGTTGAAGTTTTTTGTAGCAGGGAGTAGTGTTTCCTGTAGTATGAAGATGTCGATGTGTTCTGTACCAGCTGCTGCTCTTAAGTTGTGTGCTTGCGCTCGGATCCTTCGGACGTTCCACTGTAGTATTTTTAGAGAGTTGTCAATATCCATGATGTTGATTATTGTTGCCTGTTGTAGAATTCTGCTGTCCTTCCAAGGAATGTTCTTCCCTGAAGTGATTGGAGTCCTCTGTTTCTTCATTGGTTGTTGTACTAATTTCTCTGCTGTCGGTGGTTTCCGTGCGGAGCGTTTTTGTCTTGCTTCGTGTTTTTATTGCTGGTGTGCTAACTGCGTTTCCCTGCTTCACAGTTTTGCTTGTGGTGTAGTGCTCAGTGTGTGAGTTGACGCTCGGTTTGTCTGTTGCGTGAACTTGGCCTGGCACCACCGTATCGATTAGCCTGTCAACGTGGTCTTCCAGGGTTTGCGTGTCCATATTGCTACTAAGGATGCCAGCAAGCCCCAGCAGGAGCTCCTTGAGCATGGTTGTTGTCATTGTTATTGACTTTTGTACATCAGGTTGAGGCGAGACCCTGTTGATATCTTCGTTGTTGTGTAATGGTGCTTGGTGCGCCAGCGTATCTTCTTGTGTTGGTCCGTATCTGTTAAGCTCTGGGAAGTCCTTCTGGGTTGGTATAGCATCTGCCTTCTTTGACTCCTCTCTTATTCTCCAGGCGTTCCTTGTTGGGGGTGCAGTCAGTATTTGCTTGTCTCTGCGGAGCTCATGTTGTTGGAGACATTGTTTTACGCTCTCTTTCCTCACCTTACATCTGTGACTCCATGCGTGGTGCGAGTTACTGCAGTTGGGGCATTTTGCTGTCGTTTCCTGATGATTCTTGAATTTGTCTAGGCATGTTTCTGTCTTGTGTGGCCCTGAACAAATGCCACAAATAAAAGGCCTGTGGCATGAGTTTTGGTGATGGCCATACTTCTGGCACCTAAAACAGCGTATTGGTTCAGGGGAGTAGGGTCTGATGCTGAATATACCGTAAGTGCGTAGTTCAATGTGGTCTTCTTGCAGGGGTCCTCTTACTGTGATGATGACTTGTCTGGTAGGTATCTTTACTCTCTCCCCTTCCTCGTTTTTGTTGGTGATGGTGCATCTTTCGGCTCTTGTAACTTGTGGGTGCCTGCATAGCAACTCTGGTTCAAACTGAATTGAATATTTCATCACTACTGCCTTCCACAGTCTGTCTTCCACAGTCTGTCTTCAGGTAGTATTTCGCTTATGTTGATGGCTTTTGCTCCGAAGCTGTTGAGGTTTTCCATAACTTTAGCTGCCTCTTCATCCTTGGCGATGATTATGACCTCTTTCTTGTCATTTGGCTTCACTAATATGTTCAGATCTAGGTGTCTGATTTCCAGCTCTTGTACAACGTGCATTCCTGTTGGGAAATCCTCGCTCGGTTGAACTCTGAATTTCCTGGCCTTTCCTTGGTTATGTACTTCCTCATGTTCATTCTGGGTGGCTTCTCCAATTCTCACCCCAGTTCTCTTCAGTCTGCGCCTCTCCTTTTTGTCCTTCTTCTTTTGGTCGGTTGCATTCCAGGGGGCTCCCTCCACGTTTTGGGATGCTTCATCCTCTGATTCACTGTCGCTGGTCCCTCTCCTTTGATTCGATGGTTCTACCATAACTGGATGGTGGGTAGTGGGTGGTAGAGGCAGCGGTCACCCATCCAACTACTAACCAGACCCCCAGCTCCTTAACTCTGATTGGCTGAGATCTCAATAGGACCTTGTAGATGTAGATTGAAGATTATTCCGAATATCCTGATTATTCCATCTTTCTCCTGAAGGTGCTGAAGGTCTTAACACCTTACGAGCGGCCTATGCGGTTTATTTATATGTACCGCCCAGCGGGGTGTTTTTAGCCAAAATAGGGCTGTTTACGTGATCATTTTCATGCCTAAATAAGACCCAGAACGTAAAACAAGTACCTATCCCTGAAAGGGCATAAACAGAGCTTTCGAATGACACCATAACGATCCTTTTATGATGGCTAGTTTTCTTGCAATAACCGTGCAACGCGAGTGCAAAAAGCATGTAATTAGCCACTTTCCCGATACAATTCCTTATATAGCGAGTGAGAGAGGGAGGAGGGAGCTGGGATTCGTGTCAGTATGTTCGCCGCGGTGGTCTGGAGCAGTCATACGCTCGCTACTCTCCTGCCACCACTTGTCTCTCTCTCTCAGCAACATTACGTGCTGAAATTGCCACTCGAGTTATGTCGAGCGCCGCCACATAGTCCAGCTTTATTTAACTCGACTTATGTGGTGAGCCGCTAATTAAGGGTTAAAGGACCTTGAAGTGTTCTGGAAGCTGCAGGGGCATAAGCAGGAGGCTACAGCTGCAGGGGTGATTTCCAGGACTGCTGGAGAGAGAGATGTGTGCTCCTCCTCCCCTACCCTTCTTCCACCCCTACCCTTCTTCCACCCCTACCCTCCTTCCATCCCTACCCTCCTTCCATCCCTACCCTCCTTCCACCCCTACCATCCTTCCACCCCTACCCTTCTTCCATCCCTACCCTCCTTCCACCCCCTACCCTCCCTCCACCCCTACCCTCTCTCCACCCCTACCCTTCCTCCACCCCTACCCTCCTTCCACCCCTACCCTCCCTCCATCCCTACCCTCCTTCCACCCCTACCCTCCTTCCACCCCTACCCTTCCTCCACCCCTACCCTCCTTCCACCCCTACCCTTCCTCCACCCCTACCCTCCTTCCATCCCTACCCTCATTTGAGCATAAACTGCCCATGCAAGAGCTACAGACAAAGGACAAGTGGGCCTATCAGCCAACATTTTGTGAACCATACTGTCAATTATGGCATGGTTTCTCTCACATAACCCATTACTAAAAGGACTTTCAGCAGCAGTGCACATGGATGTGATGTTTAGATTTTCACACATATCTCTGAAGTCTTCATTCGCAAATTCACCTCCATTATCAGACAAAAAAAATCCAGGTGACCCTAAGCCAGTGCCTATCCACTTCTCCATAATCTGATTAATAATGCTTTGCCTGTCCTTCCGATACAACACAGATGAAATGCTAAATCTAGTTGCCACATCCACTAAATGCAAAATATATACACCTTTCTTCTTGTCCCACTCTTTGAGATCCATGGCAACTACCTCATTAAAATCTCGTGCCAGAGGAAGGCACACTACAGGCTTAGATGGAGTCCTCCTATATTTTTTGCATATGTCACAATTTTCACTGACCTCATCTATTAAAATCTTGTATATTGGATCTGTAATACCTACATCGTTAATTAATAACTTCAATCTATGACTTGAAGGATGAGCGAACTGCCTGTGGAGTTTCAAGACAGTTTTCTTTTTATCCACATCCTCTCCTGTGGCTGTGAGAACTTGTTTTACATCAATAGATTTACCATGCTTCATTATGGGTACACAATAATGTCCTGATGATGTATACTGAACAGGAACATTCTTACCAAATATACTTATCTTGTCTTTCTCTAGATCTAGTATTACTCTAGCCTTTTTCATAGAAGATTTACTTAAAAGGAGTGGAATATCACTATTTACTACGTCAGTTTTATGCATACAGTATTTCCCAGCAATGAAACATGGAACAACTACTTCCTTCAGTGATCTTATTTCTCTTCCATCACCAAATTTGAACCAAGTTTTGCCTTTAGATTCTTTTCCTTTACTTAGCGCTTCTTCATCAAGTGTGCCCAGATAAAACTTCACCCAATCCTCACCACAAACTGTGGAGGTACAGGCACAGTCCAAGATCGCACAATTTAATGATTCCCCTACCATACCTTTAACGTTAACGTTCAATACCTGGCAATAATCTACTCTTGTGTCCAGTTCCTTAGGGTTGTTGGACTCTACTTCAAACACTTGTCGTGGACGTCTCTCTGGGCACTTTCTTGCATAGTGGTATGTCAAGTCACAGATCCTGCATCTTGTTGGATTACCCTGACCATCCAATGGTTTTCTTCTCCAGTTGTCGCCTGTAGTTGACGGCCGGTAGTCTGTGCGTCCTCTTCCTCGTCCCATACCTCGCCGAGGCCATCTTGCAATACTCTCACCCCGATTTCCATTGTTGGTCCACTTGTGATATGGGGAACCAGTTAGTAGAACGTCTGCAGTTGTAGATTCCATCTTCACAGAAATGCCTGGCACACCAACGTCTCTCGGTAGTACAGTCTGCTTACCAAAAAACTTGACAAGAAATATAGATGCTTGTTCAAGCAGAGAATCTTTCTTCTTGAAGTCAACGCCAGTCACCACCAGCTGCCGGTCTTTTTGTGATAAACAAGCACAATCCAACAACTTGAATGCCAATATAGGGACCGATATGTCTGTGCCATACTTCTTCACTCTAGCATAAAGTTTCTTATACTCCATTGTGTAATTCTCCATTGTCACTGCTTCGTTCTTCCTGTGTTTATCAAATTCCGACCATGCTTCATATGCACTAACTAATTCATCTTTTGAATAAACCCCATCCAGAAACGAAAGGAGTTTGTTGATCCCATCTTCTGCATCCAGAGTCGCTATATCCACTTCACTGAACACTTTGTCCCTCACTGAACTGCCTTCAGGAAATGACAGGGCAACTGCTAAACCTTGCTGCTTCTTGCTCAGTTTCGTGATTTTAGTCCAGGCTTCTATCTCGACTTTCCACCGATCATATGGCGTTGAAGAACTAAAAGCAGGTGGGTTGTTGTATCCTTGCGAAACTGTCTTGTTTTCTGCCATGGCGCCGTTGTATAAGACTTAGAAGTTCACACAGGACTGGGCCGTCGGTGTTGAGATCATGAGATCATATATACCGGGTACTGTAGTTGCTACGACGTCACTTATAGATGACAACTACTCCTCCACTTCTATATCTCCACTGAACTACGCTCTGCTACCATGTTCAGTTCAATGGAGGATAAGAGAAGACCACGTCGTTGACCATAACTATTTATTAATCTTTAGATACAGATAGCGTACTTGACAGCATGGAAGCTACTGTCCAACTGCTGTTCCCATTCCTTAATCCTGCTCATAACACTTGACGAAATAAAGTGAAACTGACGAAACACATATAAATACATGAACCATAATGGAATACATGAACACATAAATGAAACAATGTAAATGATGGGATTCATAACTCTAAGCTTATGAACAAGTGAAATAAGCAAAGGAATTCATATGAAGCAGGAAGATGAACTAAACCTTTTACTAAATAAATCAATTCAATATAATATAACATGTAGATTATATTCGAACATAGTTAACACACTTATCTTTGGCCTTTATTCGTTAGGTAGCCAAAATCCAATATTAAGTTTGGGGTGTCAGTCAGTCGCAACACCATATATAATCATCGTTCACAATACATACATACTATAAATATTCAACTTTCACGGTACGAATACATGTTTTCAATTTATTCTGACTATTCTGAAGTACTACGCTTTGAAAACCGTGTTCTATAGTCCGTTCATTCTAGATTGGGCAGAAATCGTAATATCTAATCTCTGCAACTCAAAAAGGGCTAGAGCAAATGAGCAGTCAATTAATACACATACACACATATTAAATATTTCCTATTTGTTAGAAATATTAGCTCGAATACTCTAGTCCTTTTTTAATTATGAGAGGTTATATGATACGATGTGTGTCCAACCTACAATGAACAGACTATAGTCAGGAGGTATACAATATAGGTAACTCGAGTATCTCCATTAATACATAGCTAAAAAATATCCTAATATTTGCAGTGCCAACATGATATGACAATTTCAACAGACAAAAACGAAATGTTAGATCAGTATTATCAGTCTTTTTAAGATAATAACCCTTGAAGATTTTGAGCTTCACAGTCTACACAGAAACATTTGAAACCAGGTTTTTTAAGGGCCATGACCTTGATGTCATCATCATTCATGTCAATAAATTTGACATGAAAGAATGTGCCACAAGAATAGCAGCCCAACGACTTTGCCTTCCATACCACCTTGCCCCAAATACAACTCTGGCTGCCTGTTGTCATCATCAATTAATAGTAAAAAAGAACAGCAAAGAAAAAGAAAGAAGCTCCTTGGGGTAAAGCTCCAGGCAGGGCGGTCCCCATTACTGTCACCCCTGGGGTCCAAAAATAAAGCCAAACTAAACTATTTATGAAAAAAAAAAAAAAAAAAAAAAAAATGAATATATATATATATATATATATATATATATATATATATATATATATATACAGTATATATTATGGGATGAGTGCGTAGTCACCATAAGCAGGTGGGACATGACTTGATTACCTCCTTTGGAAAGGTAGACCAAAATGTCCAGGGTGTCGTAAAATATTGCTGAAAATATGCAAGATGATAGTGTGAAAACTTTTACCTTTGTTTTGAGCTTATATGTCATCGAGATTCACGTCACTTGGAAGACTCCATTGGTTAAGATACTGCCTCTATGTAAAGCCTTTCATTCTGAAAACTTCAATGGTTATACTATTTTAGTTAACCGAGGCAATTATTTCCTTAACAATGAATGCTCTTTACAGCATGTGGGGGATAACTTGGGTGAGTTATCTAGTCTGGTACGCCAGGGATACTACATAATATCCAGGTTATCACAGTTAACTGCCCGGATCGGCCATCACAAAAGTTCACATACTCCAGGTTCTTATATACTACTAGGTTAACTAAGGAATGGGATATAAGAAGACTGTCCATCCGTTTCGACCTGCCCGAAAATCAAACCCGGAACCTTTCAAATGGGAGTCGGACGCATAACCAATGCGCCAAATGTAAAAATGCATTGCCACTATTCAACTGTGTGAATGACCACGATTTATTTTTAGCTAGCGATGCGTGAATATTTGAGCAACTCGGGACAATTTATATAACTATATAAATACAGCAAAATTAGTCTAGCCATGATATTTCAGGTGAACCAGTTCCGGGTGTTTTTTACTATTGCATAATATATTTATGCTCTATAAGAAAGATGGATAAATAAATATAAATATGACGTATGTTTTGCTAACTATAGAATGCAAAACACTGGTATCCTATTAATAGTTAATCGTTTATCATTAGTAGATGACTTTAGCACAAATGTTAATTAAACAATGCCATATTGTGTTGTTCCATTATTATGTTAGTATGGTAATCTACTAATTGATGTTAACTAGTTGTAAAAAGCGTTTTGAAAGAGTTTATTATTGAAAAAATGTGCATCCAAAAATTCTCAAGTATATTTATATTTATACACATCAATTAATATACAAACAATTAACGCCAGTAATTTGTCTGTATAACTATAATGATGAGTATACAAATTGCTGGTGTGAGCTAACTATGTATTTATTATACTGTATGTCTATAATAATGGATGTACTTCTGTAGGAATACTATTACTACTAATACAGTACCATACTAATACTATTACTACTAATACAGTACCATACTAATACTATTACTACTAATACAGTACCATACTAATACTATTACTACTAATACAGTACCATACTAATACTATTACTACTAATACAGTACCATACTAATACTATTACTACTAATACAGTACCATACTAATACAGTACCATACTAATACTATTACTACTAATACAGTACCATACTAATACTATTACTACTAATACAGTACCATACTAATACTATTACTACTAATACAGTACCATACTAATACTATTACTACTAATACAGTACCATACTAATACTTTTACTACTAATACAGTACCATACTAATACAGTACCATACTAATACTATTACTACTAATACAGTACCATACTAATACTATTACTACTAATACAGTACCATACTAATACTATTACTACTAATACAGTACCATACTAATACTATTACTACTAATACAGTACCATACTAATACTATTACTACTAATACAGTACCATACTAATACTATTACTACTAATACAGTACCATACTAGTACTATTACTACTAATACAGTACCATACTAATACTATTACTACTAATACAGTACCATACTAATACTATTACTACTAATACAGTACCATACTAATACTATTACTACTAATACAGTACCATACTAATACTATTACTACTAATACAGTACCATACTAGTACTATTACTACTAATACAGTACCATACTAATACTATTACTACTAATACAGTACCATACTAATACTATTACTACTAATACAGTACCATACTAATACTATTACTACTAATACAGTACCATACTAGTACTATTACTACTAATACAGTACCATACTAATACTATTACTACTAATACAGTACCATACTAATACTATTACTACTAATACAGTACCATACTAGTACTATTACTACTAATACAGTACCATACTAATACTATTACTACTAATACAGTACCATACTAATACTATTACTACTAATACAGTACCATACTAATACTATTACTACTAATACAGTACCATACTAATACTATTACTACTAATACAGTACCATACTAATACTATTACTACTAATACAGTACCATACTAATACTATTACTACTAATACAGTACCATACTAATACTATTACTACTAATACAGTACCATACTAATACTATTACTACTAATACAGTACCATACTAATACTATTACTACTAATACAGTACCATACTAATACTATTACTACTAATACAGTACCATACTAATACTATTACTACTAATACAGTACCATACTAATACTATTACTACTAATACAGTACCATACTAATACTATTACTACTAATACAGTACCATACTAATACTATTACTACTAATACAGTACCATACTAATACTATTACTACTAATACAGTACCATACTAATACTATTACTACTAATACAGTACCATACTAATACTATTACTACTAATACAGTACCATACTAGTACTATTACTACTAATACAGTACCATACTAATACTATTACTACTAATACAGTACCATACTAATACTATTACTACTAATACAGTACCATACTAATACTATTACTACTAATACAGTACCATACTAATACTATTACTAATACAGTACCATACTAATACTATTACTACTAATACAGTACCATACTAATACTATTACTACTAATACAGTACCATACTAATACTATTACTACTAATACAGTACCATACTAATACTATTACTACTACTAATACAGTACCATACTAATACTATTACTACTAATACAGTACCATACTAATACTATTACTACTAATACAGTACCATACTAATACTATTACTACTAATACAGTACCATACTAATACAGTACCATACTAATACTATTACTACTAATACAGTACCATACTAATACTATTACTACTAATACAGTACCATACTAATACTATTACTACTAATACAGTACCATACTAATACTATTACTACTAATACAGTACCATACTAATACTTTTACTACTAATACAGTACCATACTAATACAGTACCATACTAATACTATTACTACTAATACAGTACCATACTAATACTATTACTACTAATACAGTACCATACTAATACTATTACTACTAATACAGTACCATACTAGTACTATTACTACTAATACAGTACCATACTAATACTATTACTACTAATACAGTACCATACTAATACTATTACTAATACAGTACCATACTAATACTATTACTACTAATACAGTACCATACTAATACTATTACTACTAATACAGTACCATACTAATACTATTACTACTAATACAGTACCATACTAATACTATTACTACTAATACAGTACCATACTAATACTATTACTACTAATACAGTACCATACTAATACTATTACTACTAATACAGTACCATACTAATACTATTACTACTAATACAGTACCATACTAATACTATTACTACTAATACAGTACCATACTAATACTATTACTACTAATACAGTACCATACTAATACTATTACTACTAATACAGTACCATACTAATACTATTACTACTAATACAGTACCATACTAATACTATTACTACTAATACAGTACCATACTAATACTATTACTACTAATACAGTACCATACTAATACTATTACTACTAATACAGTACCATACTAATACTATTACTACTAATACAGTACCATACTAATACTATTACTACTAATACAGTACCATACTAATACTATTACTACTAATACAGTACCATACTAATACTATTTTGTTTCACAAATTAGTTTGCATGTAAGTAAATTACTATATGACTTTAAAATTATTGAATAAAGAAATATGATATCAATTATGAGTAATTTAGTTTGATATAAGTTGATATATAAGACGCAACAGTATTCAAGGCAAATTATAAATGTTTATTCAAATTCTTCAAATAGATGAAGTAATTAAAAAAACACTCTATATTATGCCAATTTATACAAATAAAACAAGTTGGTGACCAAGGTGCACCTCCTCAAAGTGCTTTACTACATCTTTAGAGCTACTTTATATTTATTAACCCTTTCAGTGTACCATTACTCTGTTCATATATATAATCTGGCCACCAGTAGACAATTTTACTCGGCTACAAAGGCCCTGTAAGAATCAAAGAGGTAAATTAAATCTAAACTAGCACTCTGACTTCCAAAATGCCTTACTAAACTGAGTAAAACCATCCACTGATAACCAGGATAAAGAGGAAGAGAAGTGGCATTGTAGACTATACTGACAGGGTTAAGGGGGGTCACCTGCCTTTTGTTCTCTTTCTGTCTATTTATCTCTTTCTCTGGCTTGTATCCATTCGGCCCCATTCAGCCAACTGTTTTAAGACGTTTATCCCCATCCAGGTGTCGATTTCTTCCTGGCGAGCGATAGCGAGCCATCATTGTATGGAGAAATCCGGCTTCGCCGGAGACATTTTTCTATCGAAAAATGTACAAATTTAGCTTGCTGTAAACAACAATAATATATATATGCTGGCTCGCTACCGCTCGCCAGGAATGGAGGTAAACGTCTTAAAACAGTAGTCTGAATGGGGCCGAATGGATACAAGCCAAAGAGAGAGGGAGAGAAAGAAAAAAACGAGGGAGTATCACACATGAGATTTTATCGTCAATTTTCGAAGATCAAAATTTTTCAAGCAACATTTCGGGGATCATTTGCACCGGTAACGGAAACTAGAATAAAGATATATATTACTTTAGGAAACATAATTATATAAACAAACAAGTTTACCTTAAAAGTTTCTAGGCCAATAAAATTTGAAGGAAATAGCTTCCTCTATTTTTTTTTTTTTTTTTTTTATAAATTTATTAATTTATTTTTTGCCTTATTGTCGACTCAATGTTTATATATAGACACTAACAATATTAACTTTCAATTTTATTAACTTTTTTAGTATAGTTTCGTAGACTAGAATCTGGATGCAAGTATAATTGCGTATTATGATTTGATATTCCTGTATTAATCATATGTCAATTAGTGAATACTAGATAACACCACCTTATTATACGCGATGGTAATATTTGCAATAGGAAAATATAAGAGGTCCGAGTTTTTGTAAGTGTCTGTACAGTGGCGCTAATAAGTCATGTCTCAGCTGTCATTACGTTTGGCTCGCTCTGTGCTGTATTATTGTCTGTCAGATGTTGAACAGGGTGGGTAAGTGTAGGAACATGCTTTTATATCTCACTCGAAACGAATAAATCAAGGTTTAGACATTGCTGATACCAATTATTGATCGAAATATACATGGTGCCGAGACATAACTTATTAGCGCGACTGTACCTCGGACACAAATTTATGACGTACCGTAAGTTATTTATAGACCTGCAAATGTACCCAGCTAACACTGTTCTCAATGTGTTGACCTTTCGGTATTCTATGTCGCATTCTTTCATGTTTCTCCTAGATGGAATTATAAGATACATTTACCTTTGAAAGGGCATCCGGGGCTCGGAAGGATAATTGATATGTATTATACCTCCTACATTGATATGTATTATACCTCCTACATTGATATGTATTATACCTCCTACATTGATATGTATTATACCTCCTACATTGATATGTATTATACCTCCTACATTGATATGTATTATACCTCCTACATTGATATGTATTATACCTCCTACATTGATATGTATTATACCTCCTACATTGATATGTATTATACCTCCTACATTGATATGTATTATACCTCCTACATTGATATGTATTATACCTCCTACATTGCAGGATGATCTTTCTAAGCTGCTTAACATTGTCTAGTGTTAACAAGAATGAAATGTAAAGAGGCGCCGTAGTTCTGAAAGGCTTAATTGATTAGTCATCCCCCCCCCCAAAAAAAAAATCTGATTGGGGAGATTTTAGACACCAATCGAACAGGGCAATCCCCAGGGGAGGCCTCATAGGCATGTGCTAAGGAGTTGCTGGAATCCCAGTTTCATTTGTCTGGCCTCCCTCACTGTTTCTATTTGTGTCTCACCTACACACAGAATAATCCAGCTAGCTCTCACAAACACCACCTCCTACTATATATTGCACTACACTAAACAAGCACAACACACTTCATTCCACACACCAAACAAACTATTTTTTGAAAATGTCCACCAACCGCCCTTAATTCTGTCACTCGTTCAACTTTGGGGGAGACACTTGTTACGGACAGCTTTGCCTTTTGTCTCCCTCATACACATATAAAAAAAAAAAAAAATCTGACTTACACAATCAGTTTTAGCCGCGGCTGTATTTGAGATAAACCATTGCGAAATAATAGTTCAATTCCATGTTGACATTTGATATAATTTAATAGCTATTACTCTTGATTAGTCATACATCTCAAAACAACATGGTAACCTGAATAGTATTCCAGACTTCGATACAATTGACCACTGAAACTAGAGCGTCACACGTATACAGATATCAACGGTCAATGTCCTTGCAGTGACTCAGTATCTTGTACAAATATGTTTCATGCAAAAGTAAATAACACATATCTCTTAAGAGGAGATTTCCACCTGGAGGATTTTTTCTGGAGCCCTTTCTCCCTCATGTTTAGCCCCATTGTTTTTGAGATTTTAAGAAGTTCGCCCCATTAGTTTGGCGATTTTAGGAACTTTCGACCCATTTCTGTCAATTTTAAGATCTGTCGTGTCATTTAGGGGTCAGTTTTTTTCCTGGCGAGCGATAGCGAGCCTGTATTTTAAGAGGAATCGGCCTTCGGCTGGAAAAAATTTCTACCGAAAATGTACAAATTTAGCTTGAAAGAGGGTCTAGACTCTAGAGGGTGTAATTTTAAGCTTGATGGAGGTCTAGGGAACAAACTAGAAACCTCCCCTTAACCCCTTCTGTACCGGCGACGTCTTTAAGATGTTTATTCTAGTTATATTCAGACGATTTTGTGGAGTCTAAGAAGGATCTGTGGTAGTAGAAAGGGTCAAGAGAGATAGTCCGAAGCTTGTACATTGCTGAAGGAACTTGTAAGGTGAATAGCGGCCTGAATAAAGTGAACAAGACGTCACCGGTATGGTTTGGGCTGACATAATGCAATAACGTGTAACAGGTACTGGACTCCGATACAATTTCGCTGCTAAACCTACTCGTGTGACGCCAGCTTTAACCCCAGGTATACGATCAGGTGTATCGGAGTCGCTTTATCGGATTCTAAATATACTAAAGAAAAGACTGCTACTCGACTAATGTTATACTTTTCACTTTGACGTGATTTTACAGTGTGTAGCTTAAGGGGAGGTTTTTAGCCTGTTCCCTAGACCTCTATCAAGCTTAAAATTACACCCCTAGACCCCCTTTCAAGATAAAATTGTAAATTTTTCCGTAGAAAAATGTCCTGGCCGAAGGCCGGTACCTCTTAAACTACAGGCTCGCTATCGCTCGCCAGGATAAAAATCGACACCTAAATGGCACGAAAGGTCTTAAAATTGACAGAAGTGGGGTGAAAGTTCTTAAAATCGCCAAAATATTGAGGCGAACGTATTAAAATCTCAAAACTATAGATCTAAACATGAGGGAGAAAGGGGTCCATAAAAAAAAAGATCCCTCAAGTGGAAATCTCCCCTTAACAACAACAAGAACACGCACCTAGACTCCGACTGTACCGGCGACGTCTTTTTGAAGTATATGCTAGCTATAATTAAACGAGTGTGGGCAGTTTAAGGAGGATCTGTGATAGTATGAAGGGTTGAGGGGAGATTTCCACTTGAGGGATTTTTTTTTCTTGACTCCTTTCTCCCTCATGTTTAGCCCCATTGTTTTTCTAATTTTAAGACGTTTGCCCCATTATTTTGACGATTTAAAGAACTTTCAACCCATTTCTGTCAATTTTAAGACCTTTCGTGCCATTTAGGTGTCAATTTTATCCTGGCGAGCGATAGCGAGCTTGTAATTTAAGAGGAACCGGCTTTCAGCCGGGACATTTTTCTACCGAAAAATATACAAATTTATCTTGAAAGGGGCTCAAGGGGGTGTAATCTTAAGCTTGAGGAATATCTAGGGACCAAACTAAAAACCTCCCCTTAAAGGAGATAGTTCGAAGCCTGTGCATTGTTGGAGGCCCTTTTAAAACAGAATAATGTCGTCAAATAGTAGTCAAAATAATGTTAAAAGGACAGCACCGGTACTGAAAGGGTTAACACACGAATATATTACCCACATACTAAAACAATAGGCTCCTTAACCCTTTCAAGCTCCAATACGCGGTTCTGTTCTGTTTCTGGCTGCTATTAGACGATTTTATTCAGATTAGTAACGGTATACGGAAGTCAGAGGGTTGATTGAGATAGTATTCACCCTTTTGATACCCACAGATCCTTCCTAAGCTGCATAAAATCGTCTAATGATAGCCAAAACACACTGTTAAAACGCGTCAGAGCTTCAAAGGGTTAATTACTGTGGATAGCAAATTCTATGAGTGGGGCCTTGGAGTTGCACGCGTGACACCCAGTTTACATTTTCTTTCAGTCACCTGCTTTTGTTCTCTCCTGTTCTCTCTTTCTCTGGCTTGTTTCTATTCGGCCCCATTCAGCCTACTGTTTTAAGACGTTTACTCCCATCCAGGTGTCAATATTTCCCTGGCGAGCGGTAGCGAGCCAGCATATATATATATTTGTTTTTTGACAGCAAGCTAAATTTGTACATTTTTCGATAGAAAAATTTCTCCGGCGAAGCCGGATTTCTCCATACAATGCTGGCTCGCTATCGCTCGCCAGGAAGAAATCGACACCTGATGGGGATAAACGTCTTAAAGCAGTTGGCTGAATGGATACACGCCAGAGAAAAGGAGAGAAAGTTTTTTTTTAAAGCCGGTGACCCTCTTAATTACTGTGGATACCAAAGTGTATGAGTGGGGCCTTGGAGGTGCACGCGTGACACCCAGTTTACATTTTCTTTCGGCCACATATTCGAGGCCAGAAATATGCCGTACTTGTGATATACTCGCTTTCTGACGTCACCTCCTGCCTGTATCAAGATAAAGCAAGGCAATCAGTGGTAAGTACTGTGTAATTCTCTGGCCGGGTGCAATACAGAGCTGGCAGTAAGAAATAGTGGTCATTTGTTTCTGTGAAGCCAATTTAATTTCATTTTAATTTAACCCCTTCACCAAGATGACAATATTTCGATCATATTCTGGTTACCATTGGAATAATTTAGTTAGCTTATTATCTACCTCTAGGCCTACGATCTCAATAAAGTCTCTACATAACATAGGTTCTTCTTAAGGGGAGGTTTTTAGTTGATTATCTAGACTTCCATCAAGCTTAAAATTATTCCCCCTAGACCCCCTTTCAAGATAAATTTGTAAATTTTTCGGTAGAAAAATGTCCCGGCCCAAGGCCGGTTCCCCTTAAATTACACCTAAATGGCACGAATGGTCTTAAAATTGCCAGAAATGGGGCGAGGGTTCTTAAAATCGCCAAACTAATGGGCGAACGTCTTAAAATATCAAAAGCAATGGGGCTAAACATGAGGGAAAAAGGGGTCAAGAAAAAAATCCTCCAGGTGGAAATCTCCCGTTAAACTGTGTACAATTGTCTACTATTAGCCAGATTTAAAGGTAAAAAGGCGTCATCGTGGCGAAGGGGTTAAGTTAATTTATTGTTGACAATACAGAATGTATACCCAAAGACCAAACAGTATATCCTGTACCAGTATTCCCGAATGCATACCCAAAGACCAAACAATATATCCTGTACCAGTATTCCCGAATGTATACCCAAAGACCAAACAATATATCCTGTACCAGTATTCCCGAATGTATACCCAAAGACCAAACAATATATCCTGTACCAGTATTCCCGAATGCTTATTACGAGTATACAGACATGAGCGTACAGAGAAGAGAATATCACCAAGGGTACCAAAATGGCGGATGTTCGCCGATCTTGGTTACTATAGGATCGCTAGGGTGCAAGAATGACCAATGTCCAAAAATGCCAATTAGGATTCGACCCGCTAAGATCATTTATTAACCCCTGCTGTACCGGCGACGTATTTCATATTTGATGTCAGCTAAATTTTACCAACCTGATGAAGCTTAGGAAGAATATATGGAAGCTAAAACATTAATTGAGATAGTTTGTAGCCTTCTTATGGGTAAACATCATTCCGAAGCTGAACAAAATCGTTTAATAATTGTCAGATTATAATGAAAAGGACGTCACCGGTACTGAATGGGTAAATATATGTGAGTTTCATTGGTAAAACGGTCAAAATGCTCCCCCAATAGTAGGCTTCGTACACTGTTGAAGGAGGAGATTGCCTCATTTGTCATTACATAACACACATCTTTAACCCTATCTGGTGCAAAGTGGGTCATTTTGGAACCGCCATGTTTCACTCCATTGGTTTGGAGATTTGAAATGTCTTTTTGTTTTCTTTTTTTCCCCCCAAGGGGGGTCTTTTGAGGTGTTTTTCTTAGTCTAGGCCCTCTAGGGGGTACTAGAAAATGGATTGGTTGGAAATAGCAGCAGCGATCAAAACCCTCAATAATAATATACCAAAATATCATAATAATCCCCGAGCTGTTGAACCAGAGAGTGTTAATAATGCATCAATCAGCCTTTGTTGATATTCTGCAGTCAGTCGCCGGATAATTGTGACATCATTAAATATTTTGCGTACTGCTTGTGCGTCAGTTACAATGTCGGATGTTGAGAGAATACAAGAGTAAGGTGTACAAGTTAATTATTTATAGTTGTGTTGGTTGATATGCATGGGTTATTAGTCACAGGTACAGTCGGGCTAATAAGTGATGGCTCGGCACCAATTATGTTTTGATCAATAATTGGTATTAGCAATATTTACACATGATTTATTCTTTTTGAGTGAGATATACCAACATGTTCCTACACTTACCCACCCAATTCAAAACCTGACAGACATTAATACAGCACAGAGCGAGCCAAGCGTAATGACAGCTGGGACATGACTTATTAGCGCCACCGTACAAGAACAATGCATAAACAAATACTCTTCAGTATGATGGTGTAAGTTATATTGTATTCATTATAGGTGTATATCTAGCTTGGGAAGTACCTCTGCGATTCAGATACTAATGGGATAAATGTATATATCAAAATGTCAATGCAGTCCTATTATTTCACAGGTTCTTCATAAGCTGCATAATATTGTCTGATGTCACCCATAATACAATGCACAATGCTTCTAACATTTAGAAGAGGTTAAAATATGATCATTGGTAGATGTAATGTTGTAAATGTTCTAAGGATCTTGGTTTCGTGTGTGTGTGTCCGTGGGTGTGCCTGTGTGTGGGGGGGGGGGGCTTCAGTTTGTCTCTATGTAGGTGTATGTTTGTATGTGTATATATATTATGTGTGCGCCCGTGTATGTGTGTTAACGTAACCGCTGTACGTAAACCCGTTACGTACCATCTCGTTCATAAGTCGTGACCCACCCTCATCATATTCACCTTCCGTTATTTATACCGTAAAAAGAATAACAAATGTCCTGAGCGTACATGAACAAAACCCGTATATTTAAACTTTGCTCAGTTAGGGTGGGTGTGGAGAGAAGGGGGAAGGGTAGAGGCACCAACACAACAGAAGAGTACAGGCAAAATCAATAGTTCCCCGAAAACCTTGATGATAAATAGTGTGAGATTTGTTAACCCCTTCTGTACCGACCCTGTTCTTTTGACTATATTCTGGCTACCAGTTGACGAGTTTATTCAGTTTAATAATTAAGGGCCTCCAGCAATTAACAGGCTTTAAAATATCTAAACGTAGCAAGAATAATATTTGTCGCCGGTAAGAGGGACATCTACTATACACTTCTACACTTGTATAAATAGTACTATACCCTGTTCCAAATAGGTAGGCCAGATATCATGAACACTAACCTCTGTAACTGAAATAGGACTTGAGCAAATGGGCTATACATTATCACACCTATTCCCTGGCGGACTCTTCCCAGTTGGTAGAAATATTAGCTCGATTACTCAAGTCGTTTGTGAGTTACCGAGGTTAGTGTTCAAGAGTTTTGGTCTACTTATTTGGAACATGGCATAGCCATAGTTTATCAAAAGCACCGGAGGATTGTTAGGGAAACGTTATAGAAACTTACAAGTAGGCAGTTGATTAGAAATATATTGGGCTAACTGTTGATTGTTATTAAACAGTTGCCAAAATATCAACCTGAGACAAGTGTGGTGCCTGATTGACTTAATCTGATTTTTGTCACATATACAGTATATATATTTAGTTTGATGTTGAGTACAATATTATTAGATTATCCCTTTGCAGTAATGCTTGTGGAATTGGGTAGGATCATATATTTTCAATTATACCAAGCAAAGTGGTAGAAACTGTCTATTTGAAAACACAAATGAAAAGGCTGAAGAGTTTAACAAGTTTTTTGCAAATGTTGGAAAAAAAGGATTCGATGATACGCAATACGCAAGATATGGCAACACCGCTCCCCAACCCCATAATTATACCCACACCTCTTCCTCACCTCACTCAAACTAATACCACATTATTTCGACCTGAGCCAGTCGACCCCAATACTATTATTCTAACCATCAAACATCTTCACCAAACTAATTCCTTCGGTTCTGATAATATAGCGCTCAAATTCATAAAAGACTCTCTTAACGTAATAATATATTATCTTAGTCATTATTAATACATCCATAGTCACAGGTAAATTTCCTTCATCCTGGAAACATGCGCTAGTTACTCCATTGTACAAAACTGGAGACCCTAATAATACTAGTAATTATCGCCCAATTTCTCTTCTCCCAATTTTTTCTAAAATCATCGAGAAGATCGTTGCTAACCAACTCGTTAATTTCTTAGAAAACAATAACATTATATCAAACTCACAACATGACTTCAGACCCAAACTCTCTACTGAAACAGCACTCACAGTTATCACAGACAAGATTTATGACAACATGGACAACAAACACATATCCCTCTTAACCCTCTGTGACTTGTCTAAGGCGTTTGATGGTGTAAACCATAATATTCTTATTAAAAAACTCCTACAAAATAACATTGACTCTTTCTGGTTCGAGGATTACCTCTGTGAAAGAATACAGTCCGTCCGCATAAATAATACTATTTCCTCCATAGCAAAAACCCCTTCCGGAGTCCCTCATTTAGGACCAATTCTCTTCATTATTTTTGTCAATGATATACTAAAATACATAAAAAATTGCCTACTAGCACAATATGCTGACGACACACAGTTCCTTCACAGTGGTCAATTAAACGAATTAAATAATCTAATCGCTAGATGTGAAGAAACTTTACGGATTGCAAATGCTTACTTCCAAGAAAATGGTCTATTGCTGAAAACCAAAAAGACTCTGTGTATCTTCATAGGAACACGTCAAATCATATCAAAAATACCAAGCAACACCACCATTCAATTCGGTGATACCAAAATCCAACCATCCATCCACGTAAAAAACCTTGGTGTTCATTTGGATCAGTATATGACCTTCAACAAACATATAAACCAAACAACAACAACAGTAATGGGGGCCATATCCATATTATACATAAATAGAACAAAACATTATTTTGATAAATCAACTCGAATCGCAGTTGTACAATCACCAGTATTAAGCATTCTGAACTACTGTAATATGATTTGGGGGACGACTAATGCATCACTAATCACGAAGGTTCAAAGGTTGCAAAACTTCGCGGCAGGAGTCGCAGATGGTAAAGCTAGGAAGTATGATCACGTTACACCCATTTTCAAAGAATTACAATGGCTAAGCATAAAGAAACAAATTACTTTTACTTCAGTAGTAACTATTTTTTTTAAAGTCACCCACCACTACCCAGATCACTTCCTACCTTTCCCAACTGTTAACAATATTACCGATAGTAATACAAGACAACGACACAATCTTTATGTCCCCAGAACCAAGACTGACTCGGGAGCCAGAGCTGTCTGTAACAGGTCCTAAGTTATGGAATCAACTACCATCGGATATCAAAGAGGCAAATACCGTACATGCATTTAAATCAAAGTTGAAAAAGAACTTATTAAATAATACATAATCTAAATATCGGGCCTCATTGTTCTCTATGGTAATATCATGTCCTATATATTCTTATTCATATTTTTATGACTGTATATATGTGGGTATTTCAATATAGATACATATAAACTATAGGCCTATACAGTCAAACAAATATGAATGTGTGTGTAAAAGTATGTAAGTCCACGCACATATTTATGCAATGTATATACAGTATTCAATATGTCCTTATTTTGCAGTATATATTTATGAATGTATTCAAGTATGTATATATGCTTCTATTAATATCTACAGGATTGTATGCATATATATGTAGATATGTTGTATGGGTATGTACTGTATGTAATGCGTATGTGCGTATCTATGTGTATGTATATGTATGTGTTTGTGTATATATACAGTTGTATCCATGTGAGCATGTATGTATAAGTGTGTATGTATGTGTATGTATATATATGTATATGCATGTGGGTATGTGTGTGTATGTGTATATACGTATATGTGTGTGGATGTATAATGTGTGTATGTACGTATAAATGTATATATACTGTATGTGTGCGTATGTGTATGTACGGTATATGTATGTATAAATATGGGTGTATGTATGGGCATGTTGGTATATACTGTATATGTATGTATTGCGTGTATATACTGTATGCATCTGAATGTGTATGTACAATCTAAGTGTATACCTTATACCTAAGTTTATACCTAAGTTAATACTTAATGTACACTTAGTACTTGTAATTATGAGCAGAATAACCACTTTTAAGTGGAAATAAAAAATGTATTATTATTATTAATTTTGTTATTATTATACAGCATTTATCCCAGGTTCAAGTCTTAGTAACTGGTCCTTCAGATGGGCTTTAGCCATTGATAGTTGCTCCTGTTTCATATATTTGTTCTTTCTTGCTGCTCATTTTATTGTACCTCAGAAATACAGAGACAACTCAGCTGGTTCTTAAAAACAATTCCTCTTTTCAATACCACACCTCAAGCACATTACACTTGTTATGGTTTATTCATTAGTTTAGTCAAGTACATTGGGGTGTGTAATTGATGATTAATGTTAAGAACGGGGTGTTACTTATATGCACGCCCAGTATATATAACAAGTGTAATGTGCTTCATGGCCCTGTATTTGGACACAGTTACTGCTCCCAACACTACCACATATTATATATCCTGGAGGGGTGAGGTGACGCTGGAGCCTGGGGTTCCCACATAACTGTAGTCTTGCAGTTGAGAATTCATCCCTCTGATCTCATTTCTAGGCATGCCCCACTTTTATATGTGCAATTGTCATACACACAAGCATATCTGTCATTCATGCATTTCTCTTAAATTAAAAAAAAAAAAAAAAAATTAGTGGCTTAACCCGGGAGCTGCCGGGAGACTCATAAGAGTTCCCCGGCGCA
Source organism: Paralithodes platypus (assembly GCA_032716605.1). Lineage (NCBI taxonomy): Eukaryota > Metazoa > Arthropoda > Malacostraca > Decapoda > Lithodidae > Paralithodes > Paralithodes platypus. The sequence continues at coordinate 61,551,050 of CM064513.1, read as the reverse complement.
CTGCGGGGAGACTCTTATGAGTGAGTGAAAAACAAAATCAACTTTTGACATCGAAAAAAACATATATTTTTTATTTTTATTTTTTTATTTTTTTATTTTTGTTTGGCCCCTGGGCCATGCAAAATCTCAGTCCTCTACCTCCCCTCCTTCCCCACTTTCCTCCTCTCCTTCAGTTATCACCTATTTTCCCTGTTATTCCCTTATTCTGAGGTATATTTTCGTGCTAACATTAGCGAGTTGCAAGCAGGGTGTTGTCATCACTGATGGCAAGCGAGTGCAAGAGAGAGAGAGAGAGTATCGATCGACTGTGTCTCAGTGGCCTTGGGGGAAATTGGCGGGAAAGCAGATTGCCTCACCCATACATTATACAACTCGCGGGCTATATCTCCGATTTTGACCATCCAAACGCTGTTTTCACTCGTTTTATTGTTGTTTCAGGTTAATACCTTTATAATCAACCCATAATAGGCGCATATGGATAAGTATTAATGCTATTAATGGCACAATGAATATTTTAGTGACGGAAACACCTCAAATACGTCAGCACAGGGGGACGTTTCCAATTACCCCCATGCGCACTTCAGAGGTTAATGAACTGGTCTTGTGCTAACTACATCAGTTGATCGCTTGGTTAACGCTTAAGGTGGTTTTAAAGTGCCTTGGAAATTGCCTATACGAGGATTACATTATTTTGTAGTCGTATATATGTCATAATTGACACGCAGATTTTCAATAATTTTAGTAAATCGTATGTACAGTATGTATGTATGTATGTATATGTACAGTATTTATATATGTATGTACTGTATGTATGTACGTATGTCATAAGGTATAATATAATTTACATTTTGAGCACGACCTTACATATGTGAAACCAAATATTACTTAATCAAGTCTAAAATATTCTTATGTACTGTTGTTGTCATGATTATTAGAACACCTCTTGAAGAATCATATAAAACGTTGAATATGAATGACTTAATTCACTAAGCTTAATGTTTTAGGAGTAGCTCGATCAGTTTGTGAAACTACTTCCTCAGTGTACCATAATTGCGACTCCTTAAATTATAGACATGTCATAAACAAAAATCGACCACCCTCCGAGGCGGGGTTTGAGGGGGTTTGTTTTGGTGATATGGGGAGCTATTCTTTTTAACGGGGAACTGCAGTATTTTGGGGTCGTGCTCTCTGATGGTTATTTTGGAAGGGGGTGATTGGGCCATTTGGTGGGGTTGGAGGTTTCGGCTGTGGTATAACATCCATATTGAAAATTCGGCATTACTGATACACGGAATATAGATTAGTCTTTGAATATACTGTGTTGGTGGTGTAATGGTTTAGAACTTTAGATGTTATGTTCTGCATGTGGTGTCCCGAGTTCAAATCCCGGGAGGACCATATGCTTTCATTAGTTATTCAAGTGTATTGAGGTTTATAATTGATGATTAGTGTTAATAACAGGGTGTAACTTAATATACATTCTACATAATCAATAATAAAATATCACCCCGTCCAATAATTGATGCACGAAAATGGCGCCCACAGAAAATGATGGCCAATCTCTCTTCTTACAAAATCTCTGCGGTCCAGCACACACAAATAAGTATCGGCAGTTATTCTGTCGCTACGCTTTAAGGGGAGATGGTTCACTTTTTGGGCGATTTTTGCATGTGTTCATTATTGTTCTAGTTTCCTCCCTAGACCTCCATCAAATTTAAAAAAACATCCATTAGATCCCCCTTCTAGATTAATTTGTACATTTTTCGGTAGAAAAATTTCGAGGCCGAAGGCCTGTTCTTCCAACATTACAGGCTCACTTACGTTCGCCAGGGAAAAAATCGACACCTAAATAGCACGAAAGGTCTAAATATTGACGAAGAAATGGGGCGAAAGATCTCAAAATCGACTAACTAATGGGGCAAACATCTTAACATCTGAAAACTAATGGGGCTAAACATGAGGGAGAAAGTGGTCCAGAAAAGAGGCCCATCCCCCCTTAAAACAGTTGACGTAACATGTTGATATTATACCAAGTGCATCGTTAATTTGCCTTCCAATCCACGACTCGCATCAACCATCTGATTTACGATAGTTAGTTAGTTAGTTAAAATAGGACTTCAGAGGCTATCAACCCTATTGGATTATTGAGCCAGCACACTGTAAGTCAAGAATAACGTCAGGACTGGAGCCTCTCTGCGAAAACTCCAGTCCCTTGTTTACGATATGTTATACACTTTACATTTATACATTCTGCACTGTACACTCTAGGACATAAATCGTGGCCTTAAATTTTTGAAACTGTGCCGAACTGAATGAATCTTTCTCATGTATGTGTTGTCCTAATATTTACACTTCAGAGGCTCGTTTATGCTGTTATAATGTTTCTGTTAGGCCAACATTTGAGTCTTACATTGTGCATGGTCAAAATTTGTAACCCCACTAAATATCTTAAAATAATGTTTCCTTTATTGGTATGATAAAAAAAAAAATATATATATATATATATATATATATATATATATATATATATATATATATATATCCTAAACCGCACTCAATTAACTTAGAATATAAAACCATAAAGTTTGTTAATGGAAATGTCGGAGGGTTAATTCAGTCTCACAGGTTCCTTGAAACTTAAGGAGATCTTTTGTATATTTATTTGTTTGTATTTTACTTTTACTTTAGTTTCCTCGCTAGATAAGTGAGTGAATCCGAAACACCTGGGGGTCAACAAACTTTCCCTGGCTGGACGGACATCTCGGGGACCCACAAAGTCTCCTGCCCGCGTCCTACTCCCTCGGGGGTATGTAGGCGCTCTCGTTATCAGCAGGATCGGTCTATCGATCCATTAGGATAATATTTAGGTATGTGTATTTTTAGCCTAATTGGCTGCCCGCTTGAACTAAACCGATTGTATTTTGTGTGGGTGATCTTTTTAGCGCACCTTTTGCAAGAAGTGCCTTTTACACCCAATACATGTATCGCTTTTCGACCTCCAGGTGAATTGGATTCACACAGTGGCAGGTTAGGGGAACGAACCTTTGTCGTTCATAGTACAGTTGCCTAGACATGAATGTGGGACACATGCTCAAGAGAGCTAACCGAATGTATTTACCTCAACCGCTTAATGCATAGTGTTTGCCGTAAATGATATGTCTGTCATACAACCATAATATATAAGGCTGAATTCATAAACTCACCATTATGGGGAGATTTCCACTTGAGGGATTTTTTTCTTTGCCCCTTTCTCCTTCATGTTTAGCCCCATTGCTTTTGAGATTTTAAGAAGTTTGCCCCATAATTTGGCGATTTTAATCACTTTAGCCCAATTTCTGTCAATTTTAAGACCTTTCGTCCCATTTAGGTGTCGATTTTTTCCTGGCGAGCGATAGCGAGCCTGTAATTAAAGAGGAGCCGGCCTTTGGCCGGGACATTTTTCTACCGAAAAATGTACAAATTTAGCTTGAAAGGGGGTCAAGGGGTTGTAATTTCAAGCTTAATGGAAGTCTAGGAAACACACTAAAAACCTCCCGTTAATCTATATATCTGTAAGAGCATTCAATCCAACCACTCATTCATAGCACTTATCCCAGATTCGTGTGTTTTCAACTGTTCCTATTAATCCCTTTAGATATGACGAGTTTTCATATTATATTTCGGCTCTAGATATACTGTTTATTAGACGATTCTTTATAATTTAGGAAGGATCTCTTTCCAATACACTAACTTATTTGTTGTTGAAGCTGGCCACCAACCGCTCGCGCTGTCACCACTTTAACGTTGGGTAAGTCACTTGTTGCAGGCAGCTTTGCCTATTGTCTCCCTCATACACATAGACAAAAATAAAAATTATAAATGTGTACTAATTAAACTTCTGATTTCCAAAAATGCTTTCTAAGCTGAATAATATCGTCTAATGGTAGCCATAGTAAGAGTAAGAAACGCATCAAAGTATATTGAAGAGGTTAAGGGGAGTCTGGCCGTTTGTTTGGTCTATTACTTAATTTATTCATATATTTTTTTAGTTTCCTCCCTAGACCTCCATCAAGCTTAGAAAAACACCCCTTAGACCTCCCTTCAAGATAATTTTTTAAATTTTTCGGTAGAAAAATTTCCCGGCCGAAGGCCGGTTCCTCTTAAAATTGCAGGCTCGCTGTCGCTCGCCAGGAAATAATCGACACCTAAATGGCACGAAAGGTCTTAACATTGACAAAGGAATGGGGCGAAAGGTGTTAACATCGCCAAACTAATGGGCCGAACGTCTTATAATCTCAAAACTAGTGGGGCTAAACATTAGGGAGAAGGGGGTCCCGAAAAACGGTCTGCCTCCCCTTAACTTAGTAGTGACAAAGAGGGTCCTGGCACACGGATTGATCGGCACCTTCTTGATTCCCTGTGGCTCTCTATCAGCTTCAAGAAGGCCCTCTATTCCTTCAATACGAAAATACCTCACCAGGCTATCTTTGCGGAGGTGAGAGCTGCCCCCTCGAATGGTCTGCTAGATTTGTTCTCACTCAGCGTCTGTATAAGGGACGAAAACTACGCAAAACAAACAAAAAAAACATGTAGCCAGAATAGTCGGATAGATAGTCAGTGGTTTGATAGTGATACTGATTGAGGTGTAAATACAATCAGGTGCGCATTATAGGTTTGATAACTTCTTTATCAATTTTAATATAACAATAATTGAGCGATTTTATATAGTAGAGGAATGACCGGTCGAGGTTGATCATTATTATTACCCCCTTTAATTCCGAAAGGCTTTTTATAAGCTGAATAATTTCGTCTAATATTGGCCAGATTGAAATGAAAATTACGCCATACTATTAGAGAGGTAAATAGTAATGTGTCTAAACAAGGGGTTTGATACTATATAATTATCAAAGCGTATTTCAAAAGTTGATACAGTCCACAATAAATGACCCCTTCTGGCAGCCCATTCCATCCGATAACGATGCAGTTGATAACGAAATGCTTAGCTCGATACAAATACACCACCAAGCATGACGTGTGACTGGGTCTTTAGGTTGGATTGTGTGGGATAGAGTCATTAGGCTGAGAGCGTGAGGTGGATTACCCTCACGCAATATAGGGTAGCTCATGCGTTCACAATTGTTGGCAGAGAGAGAAAGAAAATGTTGTATGTATGTACAGTCTACGACAGAACTGCTAGCATGGCCTGAGGCAATGTGTTAGTTCACTTGCCTTTTAATAAAAGGGGGCGGGGTTAATATAGAGGTTGGAAGGAGGAGGAGTCAAACGTGTGTGGGTGTGTGTGTGTGTGTTCTAGAACAGCACGCAGAATAAGTTTATTTTAACATAACACACAGGCTATATTATAAGATTAGCCCATGCCGGATCACACATAAGTAACACACATCAGGTGTTGCGTTATTTATGGAATTTAATATACAGACAATCAAGTTTCTATCCTTCGCACTTCCCATTCCCCCCTCCTCCCCTTCTCTCTGCTGCCTTCCCCTGTCTCCCCCCTTCTCTCTTTTTCTCTCCCCCTTCTCTCTCCTAACCGAACATATAAATTTCCTCATCATCGTGTTCAAAGCTGTCCATAAAAATTACTTTTGTGTTTCAATAATACTGTTCTTTTTACCTTTACTGATTCTCAATTATTAACTCGTATTCTATTCATTACCTTATACAATTTGTTATAGAAAATAAAATAGATATGCTCCGTTGCAACATCACTCAAAGTTGCCAACCTTGACGTCCTGGTTAGTGTGAACAATCGTATAAATATATGAGTAATTGAAACGGGATGTTACAATCCATGCATCAAGATAAGTTGGATCATATTGTAATCTAGCTTGGACCAAATTGTAACCAAGTATAGATATCATAAAGATAAGATAAAATCAGCTCAGTTAGAGCAAACACTTTAGATGAGCCGAAATGGGTTTCTTTGTAATAATTTTGTTTTGTTTATATTAGAGTAAATCTTATTTGTTTCCATACCACTAAACACAACACTGTGGTTGACCAATTCATAATCTACCTTAACATGTAATATAACACGCTATGATTATTGCATTATACTTTTCTCAGTGGATTCTTAATTACTAGCTTAATTACTGTGGCTTCCCACTAGCAGTAAACAGTTCGGCGCTACCCATTGTAATGATTTACTATAAAGTAATTCATCGAATTGAACAATGAACGATAATCCAATCAATCTGGTTATGTTGTTTTAAAGTTGATATAAATAGTTTAGCCTTTTATATTTTTACTTCTAATTGTTTAAATTATCCTCCAAACATAATTAAAAGTATACTATAGCTCTGTGTATGTTACCTTGAATTGTCTTTAATATTTATTATTTCACCATCATTATGTTACGGTGAACATTGGAAACACACACACATTATATAATATATAATTATAAAGGGTTCTTAACCCTTCCTACCCGGGCTGCCTTAGGTAAGGACAGCGCGGCTGAAGGGCCGCTACCCGGTATGCCTTACCTAAGGCATTTGCTTGAAAGCATGCTTTAAATTTTACTTTGCGGGGGCGATCGTAGCGCCACCAAGCCTCAACTACCACGCTTATCAGTTCCTACGTTGCCGCCATTGCGAGCTACAGCAAAAAAATTAATTCCGACGCGTCCGATACTGTGCAATCTCCTGCGCGTCCCAGTGCTACCCCGCTTGCAACATCTACGCCTCTGCCAACCGAGAAGAAAAAGAAACTAAGGAAAGTGAAACGTTTGCTAAGTGATAGTGCAATACAACGTGAACTTTTCAACCAGGATTTGAGCAGTGGTGAAATCTCTGTGGACAAAAACCTCTATATTCAGAGTAGAAGTGGGAGCGAAATTGACGATTTAGTGGGATTTGGTGCTGATGACAATGTTGATTTATTTGAGGGGGGTGATAGTAGCGATGATCCTGATGTGGAAGTGGTGGAGGAAGGTGCTATTGAAGTACCAAGTGTGCTAGAGCCAACCCCTTCGCCTAGTTTCGTAGGTCAGGGTAGGCCTAGGCCTAGCCCTAGCCCTAGCCCTAGCCCTACGCCAGGACCTTCCCCTTTGCCTGCACGTACGCCCTTGAAAGTGGGTAAATACTTCTATAAACAGTCTTTAGTGAAAAGTGCAGCCAAGAAAGCACGCAGGGAGGCAGAAAAAGTGAGGGAAGGCGTAGATAGTGAGAGTGACACCGACCCAGGCCTAGCAACCACCCGCATTCCTTTGTCCCGACGCCTCGACCCGGGACGCCGGGAGCGCCACCCACAGCCCTCGGCTTCATCTGTCCCTCAGGATGACCAAAGGGCCTCTACAAGTGCGCCATTGGCCTCCCACAGTGTGTCACCACAGGCCCCGCATCGTAGGTCCTTATTTCCTGCGGAAAAGTCCACGGCTAGCCGCAAAAGGAGCCCAACTACCGAGGCCGAGGCTCCCATTGCTCAACCTCCCGCAGCCCCACGCCGCTGACGCCCGGTCTATTCTTCACCAGAGTTGTCTCCTGAAGAGGATGCTGACGACCCCAACATTGCCCCAGATGACCTGACGTCGCCTGAGGAAGAGGATAACGAAGAGGAAGAAGAAGAGGAAGAGGGAGTCCCGACAAGAAGAGTCAAAGGGCGAGGTCGTGGACGTGGTCAGCCTGCCGACGCCGCTGCCCCTGGGCCTGGGCCTGGGCGTGGGCGTGCAGGGCGTCCGCCTGGGCATCCGCGTGGCCAAGGGCGTGTGCCAGGGCGTCCAGGGCGTGTGCCTGCTGCAGCTCCACGTCCTCGTCCTCGAGCTGCTGAAATGTTTGTGTGGTCAGATGGGGCAGATTTTGTGCCAGATTTTCCTGCCTTTGACGAGGTACAACAGGGTTCTGGGGTGTCACCAGCATATCCCTGTGGCCCAAATACCACCCCCAGTGAACTTTTCTGTGGCTTCTACGACAATGAAGTCATGGAATACCTTGTCAAAGAGACAAATAACCACCAGGCTATCTGTTCAAACTTTCTTGGCAGGAAGACCAGTGCCAAGATGGTGGCATGGAGAGCTCTCACTGTGGCAGAATTACATGTGTTCTTGGCACTCACAATGCTGATGACACACATAAAGAAGCACGTTCTGGCCGACTACGGGATAACTGGCGACCTCACAACGACTCCAGCATTTGGCAAATTCATGTCAAGGGATAGGTACTTCGACATCCTCTCATATTTCCACATGACAAATAACATGCATGTCCACGAGCCCAACACACTCTGGATGATCAGGCAACTGTATGACATGATACGTCATCGGTTTTCCACCTACCTGATTCCATTTCAGAAGCTGTGCATCGACGAGTCTCTGGTCCTGTTCCGTGGTAGGCTGCACTTCCGACAGTATATCCCGTCAAAGAGACACCGCTTCGGCATCAAGCTCTTCGTCCTCTGCGACTGCAAGATGGGATATGTGCTCGACTTTATAGTCTACAGCGGCAAGGGTGGTGAGGTGCAGATTGACCCCCTCATTGGTTTTGGCGGTGCTGTGGTAAAGAGGATGATGGAGAGGTACTTCCATGACAACCACGTCCTCTATACCGACAATTATTACACGTCGCCTATCCTCGCCAAGTACCTCCATGACCGCAAGACCGGAACTGTCGGCACAGTGAAGGGGAAGAGGAAGGGCATGCCAGCCAACCCCTCCAAAACTAAGAAGACGGACATCTTCCATAAGAAGAGTGGCCCCATTCTCTCCATCCACTGGCATGACCAGCGCAAGGTCAACCTCCTCACCACATGTCACAAAGCAGAGATGGTCCCCACAGGGAAGGTGGACCGAAAAACGAAGAACCCTATCACAAAACCAGCTGCTGTTCTGGACTATAACCTGAACATGCGCCTCGTCGACAAGTCCGACATGCAGATGGGCTTCATAGACTGCCTGCGAACATCTTGCAGGTGGTACAAGAAGTTTGTCCTGCATACAGTAGATATGTCTGTCCTCAACGCGTACAACATCTACCGTTTGAGGAGACCAGTCATCAAGTACAAGAGCCTGCGGACCTTCCAAAAGCAGCTGATACATGAGCTCCTTGTAAAACATGCGGGTACACCAGGGAGGCCACTACAAGGACCAGGCATGATGGACAGAATAGGGTGTGCCGAGTTCTTGAGAAAGCACCAGCTCGTCGCCCTTTCCTTTCCATGGTCCTAACAGCCGAATAAGAATGCAGAAGAGGTGCTATGTGTGCACCCGCACAACTCGACGACCAAGCAAACCCACAAAAACCACTTGGCAATGCCTCGAGTGTCAGGTGGGACTGTGTGCTGGCACCTGCTTCAATGATTTCCACACTCTGGCAAACTATTGAAGTGTAAGTGACAGTGATAGTGACACTCAATAATAATAATAATAATATAACTAAGTATAAGTGAAAGAGACACATAAGTAATAATAAGTGCCTTCAGAACAATATGAAAAAGTGAAAGTGACACTAAAATATATATTCCTAACAATAAAGAAGTTAAAATTACACTATCAATTACCATAGTCCAGTATAAATAATCATAACTACTATAATAATGACTATAAAACTAAGTCTAAGTGAAAGAGACACACACGTAAGTAATAATAAGTGCCTTCAGAACAAATTGAACAAGTGAAAGTGACACTAAAATATATATTCCTAACAATAAAGAAGTGAAAATTACACTATCAATTACCATAGTCCAGTATAAATAATCATAACTACTATAATAATAACAATAAAACTAAGTATAAGTGACAGAGACACAAATTACTTCAGAAAAATATATTTATTGAGTGAAAATATCATAATAACAATAATATATGGCATAATAAACAATAAAACACTAAAAAATCGCTTCCCGCCATAATTCAAGATTTATTTCCAAACATTCTTCATCACGATATCACGATATGTCTAGAGTCACTCTAGTAAAAAATAGAGTGACTCTAGAAATATCGTGATGAAGAATGTTTGGAAATAAATCTTGTTAATATGTCGTTCGTTCTGTTTCTTGCCACCTTCTTCATACTGAAAATAAGATACCCTGGAGGTAAAAGGGGATTCTTCAAGATTAGCAAGGTTCGTCTAGACTTTTTTTTTTTTTTTTTTTTCGTAGTCTAGACGAACCTTGCTAATCTTGAAGAATCTCCTCTCCGGTGCACGGTAGATCTGTAGACAAATATGGACGAGAAACGTGAAAGGCTAACGTGGACTGGAGAAGGAACACTTCACCATTTTTTTTTATTTTTTATTTATTTTTTTTTTCTGTGATTGAGGGAGGCAAAAGGCAGAACTGTCTATAGCGAGTGCCTCCCCCATAGTTGAAAGAGTGACAGGGCCAAAATCAAGGAACGTTCGAGCCAAAATGCCTGGACACACGGAGTTTGAAGCAATTTAAGTCATAGGAAGAGGGAAAGACTTATTCTGGGAGAGAGTTCCAGAGCTCAGCTGTTGTATTTTGCATTACATTTAGTTACTTTCATTTTCATTATGATCTGGAAGGCTTTTCACAGTGATTGATGCAATGTTATGTAATAGGTAAATAGACACATGTATTATGATAAATACATTTAGGATACATAGACATTCATATTAGTTTTCACCAACCCACCAATGAACTTACAAATAATCCTAATTAATGAAATCAATCAGTCTACCAGAAAGACCGATCACACTCGCAGATTGGAGATTATTTCACAATGGCACAATATTGCGATTAATATATATGGAAAAACCTGTTTTAATTCCGTGGGAAATACTCCTACCGTTCATACAAACATCACAGACTAAAAGAGCTGCACATTTAAATAGTTATCGATGCAAATAATTGACTGCTAGTGAATGTTTTGCGCCCAAACGCATAACGCAACAGCAATAATATTCTACTAATATCGACAATATTAGCTACCAATTTTGTAGCATACCTCCATACATATATTTCACTGTGAATACGTGTGTGTGTGTGTGTGTGTGTGTGTGCGTGTGCGTGTGCGTGTGTGTGTGTGTGTGTGTGTGTGTCGGCAACCGACGCAACGTTTATTACCGTTCGCCTCACTGTTGTCGTTCATATTCTTGTTGGACTGAATCAACCGAAACTTTTCAGAGAGAGAGAGAGAAAGGGTACAAAGAAAAACAAGCAACAACAGGTCATGCGACCCCTCGAGGTTACTTGCCCTCCAAAACACTGCTATTCCAAGTGTTGCAACAGTATTCCGGAGATAATGTGGGAAAGATATGAAAGGAAGTGCTGCCCTGGGGCAGGGGAAATTATATTAAGATTAATTAGGCTATTGAACGAACGCTACTAAAGAAAATATTTATTCAATTACAAATGCACTCAACCTTGGGTTGAGAGCAAGGTGTCTAGGTGAACTTTGAAGGATTATTGTGCAGCCATTTCCCCGCATGTACTGTAGGTTGATTGGTCAATCGTAAAATATTTACTACAATTCATGTTGTCAGTGCCTTTATTGATCTTGAAAACTTGAATATGGTCACCTCTCAATCTGTGCATGAATATAAATTGAGTTCTTTAACCCTCTCACGAAAATAGGACGCAGAGGTTGCCAGATTAGCAATAAGAAATAGATTGCTCTCACTGTTATAATTACCTCTCCAAAATTAGTTTTCTGCCCACAGCTAACTCAAAGACAACTGCAGAGGTTGAAGTAAACAAACTAAAGGTTTATAGATACCCCTGACGGTAACAAAGGCTTTAAAGTATCCCTAATAGGCTCAAAAATCGCGTCAGGATGTGAGAGGGTTAAGACGTTCCTCGTATGGTTTGTTCCCAAGACAGGTTATCATCTTGGTAACTCTACGTTGAACTCGTTCCAATTTGTCTATATCTTGTTTATAGTAAGGGCTCCAGAACTGAACGCAGTATTCCAAAAGTGGGCGGACTAATAAATTGTAAAGGGTGAGGATATTGTCTTTTGATTTATGTTCAAATGATCTACCTATGAAACCTATAATTTTGTTTGCCTTCTTAACAACTTCAGCACAATGTTGACTTGGTTTTAAGTTACTGGATATTGTTACTCCTAAATCGGTTTCTCTGTCTACACTCTTTAGCTGGGTGCCATTCATTGAGTAATCTGCTTTTTCATTGCGGTATCCTATATGAAGTACTTTACACTTATCTTCGTTGAAGCACATTTGCCAGATTTTAGCCCAATGTGATAGTTTGTTTAGATTGTTTTGCATATCTTCAACATGTGCATTTGTCAGTACGGTACTTGCAATTTTTGTGTCATCTGCAAACTTTGAGATTGTACCAGTGATAACCTTCATCTATGCCGTTAATGTAAATTAGGAAAAGGACTGGCCCCAGCACTGATCCTTGAGGTACACCACTAGTTACATTGGTCCACGTTGATGCTTTCCCATTAATAACTACTCTTAGTTTCCTTTAACTAAGCCAATTTTCTATCCACTGCAGAACGCCACCTTGTTTTCCATGTACTTTTAATTTCATCACTAACCGTCTGTGTGTATCTTTATCAAAGGCTTTCTGGATATATAAGTATTTAATATCTACAGCTTTACTTTCGTCATATAGATTTAGGATCATGGAAGAAGTCTAAAAGGTTTGTTAAGCAGGAAAGTTTTTTGCGAAAACCATGTGTGTCTTTTAGTATATTATTTTCCTCCAAGTGATTAACGAGTCTGTTTCTTATTATTGTTCCTAGTAGTTTGCATACTACTGAGGTCAAGCTGATTGGACGATAATTGCTAGGCAAGGATTTGCTACTTTTTTCAAAATTGGTGTTGCGTTCGAAACTTTCCACTCATCAGGTATTTCGCCGGTTTCCAAGGATTGGTTGAAGATCAGCGTCAGGGGTTTGCAGAGCTCGCATTTAGCTTTTTTAAGAACTCTAGGAGACATCGTATCGGGTCCAGGTGATTTGCTTTCATTGAGGTTATCTAAACATCTCATTACCTCTGCCTCAGTAATACTGATATATCTAAGAACTTCCAAATTGTTTGTCTGTACTGGCTGTACTGTAGATATGTCACTTAGGTCTTCTGATGTGAAGACTGATGCAAAGAAGTTGTTGAGAGTATTACTCATTTTGGCATCATCATTGGTAAAATCTCTATTTTCATCTACCAAGGGTCCAATCGTTGAACTATGAAATCACCACTTTCTTCTTCCTGATGTAACTGTGGAATTCTTTAGTCTGCAACATGTAACTCCAAAGTGTTTTTACTTTGTGTAATTAACCTTTTGGATTTACGTCGCAGATCTCTGAAGGCCTGTCTATTTTCATCGTTATCGGAGGTCTGTAATCTCTCATGAGCATTCTTTTTAGCGAGAAGACATACAGATATTTCGCTATTCCACCATTTAGGTTTGTTATTATGTGCAGATCTTCTGTTTTTATTTTTGGTATGCACTCGTGTATTGTGTTCGTGTAAATTGCTGTGAACAAATTTTCATGATTGGTGTATCTCATTATTATTTAGAAAACTCCAATTGGTTTCATTACATTTTGTTCTGAGTTTATGGAAATGTGCTCGCTTCAAATTTACAACTTTCTCATTGCTGGTATTGAGTTTATTGCTATTAAATTGTATACTGAAAGTGATCGTACAGACAGAGAGAGAGAGAGGGGGGGGGGGGGTAGCAGAACGGTTTATAATGTCTGGGTGATTGTCAGTGTTCGGCAGAGGTCCTCAATGCTTTGCAATGTATTTTAGTCATGTAAATACACGTGCGCACATACAATCTTTATGTCCCGTCTTGGGTTCGACCTCTTATGACCTCACGGTATATCGGATATCATAGCTAAGACGGTGTCCTTGGTGCTCAAAGTTCTATTCTTGGTCGGGACATAAGGATCTATTTAGGTCTGCACGTTTGTATGTACGCGGGTCGTCCTGTTCGAGAGTTACGAGCACAGTTATCAACAGAGGCAATCATTTATCATTTATTTACCCTACAATATACATAATGTAAAGTGGTTAGATGTTAAGGGCGTTGTAGAATATATGATATAATATAATGCCGCGATCATGGCATTTCTGCCAATATGTATACATATCTGGTTGGAAATATGTAGCATAAGTAAATAATGTATTTATAAGCTAACATTAAGTTTCCACAGAAAATCATGATCATAGTATTTATGAAATCTAGAGAATAGTGACTTATCCTGACACTCTCACCATGTGGAAATAAGATTATATAATACTACTGTAGGTGTGGGTTATTATAGACGCGTGTGTAAGTACTGTAGGTGTGGGTTATTATAGACGCGTGTGTAAGTACTGTAGGTGTGGATTATTATAGACGCGTGTGTAAGTACTGTAGGTGTGGGTTATTATAGACGCGTGTGTAAGTACTGTAGGTGTGGGTTATTATAGACGCGTGTGTAAGTACTGTAGGTGTGGGTTATTATAGACGCGTGTGTAAGTACTGTAGGTGTGGGTTATTATAGATGCGTGTGTAAGTACTGTAGGTGTGGATTATTATAGACGCGTGTGTAAGTACTGTAGGTGTGGGTTATTATAGACGCGTGTGTGTAAGTACTGTAGGTGTGGGTTATTATAGACGCGTGTGTAAGTACTGTAGGTGTGGGTTATTATAGACGCGTGTGTAAGTACTGTAGGTGTGGGTTATTATAGACGCGTGTGTAAGTACTGTAGGTGTGGGTTATTATAGACGCGTGTGTAAGTACTGTAGGTGTGGGTTATTATAGACGCGTGTGTAAGTACTGTAGGTGTGGGTTATTATAGACGCGTGTGTAAGTACTGTAGGTGTGGGTTATTATAGACGCGTGTGTAAGTACTGTAGGTGTGGGTTATTATAGACGCGTGTGTAAGTACTGTAGGTGTGGGTTATTATAGACGCGTGTGTAAGTACTGTAGGTGTGGGTTATTATAGACGCGTGTGTAAGTACTGTAGGTGTGGGTTATTATAGACGCGTGTGTAAGTACTGTAGGTGTGGGTTATTATAGACGCGTGTAAGTACTGTAGGTGTGGGTTATTATAGACGCGTGTGTAAGTACTGTAGGTGTGGGTTATTATAGACGCGTGTGTAAGTACTGTAGGTGTGGGTTATTATAGACGCGTGTGTAAGTACTGTAGGTGTGGGTTATTATAGACGCGTGTGTAAGTACTGTAGGTGTGGGTTATTATAGACGCGTGTGTAAGTACTGTAGGTGTGGGTTATTATAGACGCGTGTGTAAGTACTGTAGGTGTGGGTTATTATAGACGCGTGTGTAAGTACTGTAGGTGTGGGTTATTATAGACGCGTGTGTAAGTACTGTAGGTGTGGGTTATTATAGACGCGTGTGTAAGTACTGTAGGTGTGGGTTATTATAGACGCGTGTGTAAGTACTGTAGGTGTGGGTTATTATAGACGCGTGTGTAAGTACTGTAGGTGTGGGTTATTATAGACGCGTGTGTAAGTACTGTAGGTGTGGGTTATTATAGACGCGTGTGTAAGTACTGTAGGTGTGGGTTATTATAGACGCGTGTGTAAGTACTGTAGGTGTGGGTTATTATAGACGCGTGTGTAAGTACTGTAGGTGTGGGTTATTATAGACGCGTGTGTAAGTACTGTAGGTGTGGGTTATTATAGACGCGTGTGTAAGTACTGTAGGTGTGGGTTATTATAGACGCGTGTGTAAGTACTGTAGGTGTGGGTTATTATAGACGCGTGTGTAAGTACTGTAGGTGTGGGTTATTATAGACGCGTGTGTAAGTACTGTAGGTGTGGGTTATTATAGACGCGTGTGTAAGTACTGTAGGTGTGGGTTATTATAGACGCGTGTGTAAGTACTGTAGGTGTGGGTTATTATAGACGCGTGTGTAAGTACTGTAGGTGTGGGTTATTATAGACGCGTGTGTAAGTACTGTAGGTGTGGGTTATTATAGACGCGTGTGTAAGTACTGTAGGTGTGGGTTATTATAGACGCGTGTGTAAGTACTGTAGGTGTGGGTTATTATAGACGCGTGTGTAAGTACTGTAGGTGTGGGTTATTATAGACGCGTGTGTAAGTACTGTAGGTGTGGGTTATTATAGACGCGTGTGTAAGTAATGTAGGTGTGGGTTATTATAGACGCGTGTGTAAGTACTGTTGGTGTGGGTTATTATAGACGCGTGTGTAAGTACTGTAGGTGTGGGTTATTATAGACGCGTGTGTAAGTACTGTAGGTGTGGGTTATTATAGACGCGTGTGTAAGTACTGTAGGTGTGGGTTATTATAGACGCGTGTGTAAGTACTGTAGGTGTGGGTTATTATAGACGCGTGTGTAAGTACTGTAGGTGTGGGTTATTATAGACGCGTGTGTAAGTACTGTAGGTGTGGGTTATTATAGACGCGTGTGTAAGTACTGTAGGTGTGGGTTATTATAGACGCGTGTGTAAGTACTGTAGGTGTGGGTTATTATAGACGCGTGTGTAAGTACTGTAGGTGTGGGTTATTATAGACGCGTGTGTAAGTACTGTAGGTGTGGGTTATTATAGACGCGTGTGTAAGTACTGTAGGTGTGGGTTATTATAGACGCGTGTGTAAGTACTGTAGGTGTGGGTTATTATAGACGCGTGTGTAAGTACTGTAGGTGTGGGTTATTATAGACGCGTGTGTAAGTACTGTCAAGGAAATGTGTACTCTATGTTAACTTACCATTGCTCAGTTTAGGAGCAAGATTTTCAGCGAACTATTTATATTGACTATACACGTGAAGTCGTCCCCTACCATATAATATAAGTCGTCCCCTACCATATAATATAAGTCGTCCCCTACCATATAATATAAGTCGTCCCCTACCATATAATATAAGTCGGTCCCTACCATATAATATAAGTCGTCCCCTACCATATAATATAAGTCGTCCCCTACCATATAATATAAGTCGTCCCCTACCATATAATATAAGTCGTCCCCTACCATATAATATAAGTCGTCCCCTACCATATAATATAAGTCGTCCCCTACCATATAATATAAGTCGTCCCCTACCATATAATATAAGTCGTCCCCTACCATATAATATAAGTCGTCCCCTACCATATAATATAAGTCGTCCCCTACCATATAATATAAGTCGTCCCCTACCATATAATATAAGTCGTCCCCTACCATATAATATAAGTCGTCCCCTACCATATAATATAAGTCGTCCGCTACCATATAATATAAGTCGTCCCCTACCATATAATATAAGTCGTCCCCTACCATATAATATAAATCGTCCCCTACCATATAATATAAGTCGTCCCCTACCATATAATATAAGTCGTCCCCTACCATATAATATAAGTCGTCCCCTACCATATAATATAAGTCGTCCCCTACCATATAATATAAGTCGTCCCCTACCATATAATATAAGTCGTCCCCTACCATATAATATAAGTCGTCCCCTACCATATAATATAAGTCGTCCCCTACCATATAATATAAGTCGTCCCCTACCATATAATATAAGTCGTCCCCTACCATATAATATAAGTCGTCCCCTACCATATAATATAAGTCGTCCCCTACCATATAATATAAGTCGTCCCCTACCATAAATATAAGTCGTCCCCTACCATATAATATAAGTCGTCCCCTACCATATAATATAAGTCGTCCCCCTACCATATAATATAAGTCGTCCCCTACCATATAATATAAGTCGTCCCCTACCATATAATATAGTCGTCCCCTACCATATAATATAAGTCGTCCCCTACCATATAATATAAGTCGTCCCCTACCATATAATATAAGTCGTCCCCTACCATATAATATAAGTCGTCCCCTACCATATAATATAAGTCGTCCCCTACCATATAATATAAGTCGTCCCCTACCATATAATATAAGTCGTCCCCTACCATATAATATAAGTCGTCCCCTACCATATAATATAAGTCGTCCCCTACCATATAATATAAGTCGTCCCCTACCATATAATATAAGTCGTCCCCTACCATATAATATAAGTCGTCCCCTACCATATAATATAAGTAAGACCGTACCATATAATAAAGGTCGTCCCCTACCATATAATATAAGTCGTCCCCTACCATATAATATAGTCGTCCCCTACCATATAATATAAGTCGTCCCCTACCATATAATATAAGTCGTCCCCTACCATATAATATAAGTCGTCCCCTACCATATAATATAAGTCGTCCCCTACCATATAATATAAGTCGTCCCCTACCATATAATATAAGTCGTCCCCTACCATATAATATAAGTCGTCCCCTACCATATAATATAAGTCGTCCCCTACCATATAATATAAGTCGTCCCCTACCATATAATATAAGTCGTCCCCTACCATATAATATAAGTCGTCCCCTACCATATAATATAAGTCGTCCCCTACCATATAATATAAGTCGTCCCTACCATATAATATAAGTCGTCCCCTACCATATAATATAAGTCGTCCCCTACCATATAATATAAGTCGTCCCCTACCATATAATATAAGTCGTCCCCTACCATATAATATAAGTCGTCCCCTACCATATAATATAAGTCGTCCCCTACCATATAATATAAGCATAGTATCTAAAAGGGAATAATATATTATGTTCTTGAAACATTCCTTGGAAGAATTGCTATATAATGCAAACAACAAAATTATGGTATTCGCAAAAACAAAGTGGATATATTCGTATCATTTTCTTTAAGGCCCAAACACATATTTTAGGTGAAATAAAGCATAATGGCGACAGAATAACACAGGATCCCAGATAACTCAACCAGTAGATCATTTTAACCAGTAGACCTTAACCAGTACAATCAAATGTATCCTAATTTCTACTACAAGCCTAACCCAACCAAACAGTATTGGTTGAGTTGTCACTGGTTCAGACTTATTGGTTGAAGGGTCTGGTCACTCCATATAACATATACTATAATATATTGTAGGGTGTATCGTATGGCAGTTTGGCTGTGAGTCTGTAATCAATGGCAATACCCTCAATGTGTTTAGAGCCGTAAATAAATCGGAGTGGAGTGGTGCAACCTATTTCATCTCGCTCTCTCTCTCTCTCTCTCTCTCTCTCTCTCTCTCTCTCTCTCTCTCTCTCTCTCTCTCTCTCTCTCTCTCTCTCTCTCTCTCTCTCTCTCTCTCTCTCGCTCTTACTCTACCTCTCTAGCTCTCTCGTTCTCTCGTTCTCTCTCTCTCTCTCTCTCTCTCTCTCGCTCTCTCTCTCGCTCTCTCGCTCTCTGGCTCTCTCTCTCTCTCTCTCTCTCTCTCGTTCTCGTTCTCGTTCTCGTTCTCTCTCTCTCTCTCTCTCTCTCTCTCTCTCTCTCTCTCTCTCTCTCTCTCTCTCTCTCTCTCTCTCTCTCTCTCTCTCTGCTTCCTTAATGTTCTATATATACATTTCGTTCAATGTTATTGTGTTCATATCAAAATGTTGTGTTTAATCCTTCATGGTGTGTTACTCCTTCTATTTAGTTTAATGTTGGTGGATAAGCTACAAACAGTCCTGTAAGGATAATTAGATCTGCTGCTGCTTGATTTCCCTTTACTTCTTTTGTGCACACCGTCAGGTATTACATAGCAATAGCAGGCATTGTCTTGTACCGTCTATTTCACATTCACGAACCTCTTGTACCTCTCCGTCATCATCTATTATACTCATGTAATCATATTAAGGGGAGACTGACCGTTTGTTTGGTCTATTCATTCATGTATTGGTTTAGTTTCCTCCCTAGACCTTCATCAAGCTTAGAAAAACACCCCCTAGACCCCCTTTCAAGATAAATTTGTAAATTTTTCGGCAGAAAAATGTCCCGGCCGAAGGCTGGTTCCTCTTAAAATTGCAGGCTCGCTATCGCTCGCCAGGAAATAACCGACACCTAAATGGCACGAAAGGTCTTAAAATTGACAACGAAATGGGGCGAAAGGTGTTAAAATCGCCAAACTAATGGGCCGAACGTCTTATAATTTCAAAAGTAGTGGGGCTAAACATTAGGGAGAAGGGGGTCCTGAAAAACGGTCTGCCTCCCCATAAGGAAGTACACGCACTTCTACCCATTAATCAAACAGTATATTTCTCCCCCTGCGTCACGTACTCTCTTCACTCAGTCTCTATGCATTTCTGAACGGACCAATAATAATAATTACTATTTATATTGCCTTTTCTTCTCGTTCTGTTTTGTTTTTAAATATAAGGGAATATTTCTCGTCAGTTATTTTCTGGGCATGCTATAAAAACATATCTATCTATTGTAGAGCTCGCCACCTGTAAGTTGCACCTATGAGTGCGTCGGCTTTAGGTATTTTGCATAAGGTTAACTCCCCTAGACAGGTTGCCGACCAAGGATGATGAGTTCCAGCCACCCGTATTCGAGTAACGGGTATTATTTTGACAATTTTCATTATTTATTGCAGATTCAATTTAAATTATTTCTACTCAATTGTTTTTCATTCTGCATTTAACAAAAAATACTGTCTAAAGAATGAAAATACCAACTTTCAAGTGCATTTTTACTATTACTTAAACAAGAATATATTTGAATAAATTACCCATTCACTCATTTCACCACCATATTTTTTGTGTTCAGCGTTAGGTTGTTATTTTTCTATGCAGTGTGTATATGCTTGGTGTCCATGTTCAGCGTCGCAGAGTGATCCTAATGCTAAAGAATTCCTGGCAGTTTTGAGAAAAAAAAATACCAGTTTAATATATCTATTATATTAATTGAGTCTCTTGTTTTTCAAGACTTTTTTCCGAACTGCCCCTAGAAAATTATATTCAGTGTCTAGGAAATGAGTATCACAATATCCCTTCCCATGTAGAGTATAGATCAACCTAGTTCACACCAGTGCCTTGCCTTATATTCATATTATGGGGGGTGACCTGCTTTTTGTTATTTGTCCTTTTCTCTCTTTCTCTGGCTTGTATCCATTCGGCCCCATTCACCCAACTATTTTAAGACGTTTATCCCCATCTAGGTGTCGATTCCTTCCTGGCGAGCGATAGCGAGCCAGCATTATATGAAGAAATCCGGCTTCGCCGGAGACATTTTTCTGTCAAAAAATGTACAAATTTAGCCTGCTGTCTAACAAAAAAAAATATGCTGGCTCGCTACCGCTCACCAGTAAGAAATTGACACCTGGATGGGGATAAACATCTTAAAACAGTAGACTGAATGGGGCCAAATGGATTCAAGCCAGAGAAAGATAGAAAAGGCCAGAACAAAAACAGGTCAGCCCCCTTCAACTCACCCACGCTACTCCTATTAGAATATATTAGTGTGACACTATACAGGTGCCCATGGTGTCTGTCTCACTCCACGTCTTGCCCGAGATTCTTGGCTATTGTTTCACTGATCAACCTCATTAACCCACACAGTACCAAGGACGTCCCTTACATTATATTCTGGCAACTGCTAGACGATTATATTCAGCTTAAGAAGGACTTGTAGCACTATTAAGGCTTCAAACTGTCTCGACCAACTGTTTGTTTACTACTACAGATCCTTCCTAAGCTGCATAATATCGTCTAACCATAGCTATAACACAATAGAACACACGTCGCTGGTACTCATAGGGTTAACACCAACGCGCTAACTGCACGTCCTATCTGTCTGCCTGCGTCCCCGTGTGCGTGGCTACAGGTGCACACATGTGTACATAGTCAGGTAGCCATTTGGGTGGTCCAGTTCGACAGTTCATCCTAATGAGAGTTTTACAAGAAGGATTATTAGGACCAAAACAGCGCATAGCTTCCTAGACTACTCTGGTTATTCAAATATAAGTAATGTTGTGTTTTGTATAATTATGTTATGATTATATTGGTGACCCTAATTTTGATATAATAGAAGAAATCGTGTATAAACCTTGCATTCATAAAACTCATATAATCGTGCATCCAGGTATCTGTGTCCCGAATAGCCTATTGAATTACTTAGTTGTGCTTAACCCTTTGAGGATTATGACACGTTTTAACAGTTTGTTCTGGCTAACACTAGACGATGTTATGCAGTTTAGGAAAGATCTCGAGCAATCAGACTGGTTAACATGATCTAAATTAACGCTCTAACTCCCAAAGATCCTTCCAAATCTTACTAAATTCGTCTAATAATAGCCAGAATAAAGTGTCAAAACGTGTCATGATCCTCAAGGGGTTAATAATAAGAAAATACCAATAATAATAGATAATTTGCTTCCTACAGGGCCTTTTAAATCTGAGTAAATTGGTTTAATACTTACTAAGGTATAGTGTAAAAGTGCCTTAGTTCTGAAAGTGTTAAGCCAAGTAAAATAATTGATAAAATGTTATTAAAGTGAGATGAGTTAATGGGTTAATCTGTCAATGCTCTTTTGTTATGTCCAGAAATCCCTCTTAACTTTCACTATTATCTATGACACACTTTAAAGAAATATATATATATAAATAAGCAAAACGAATTACGCCCATGCCCCCTTAACTTTGTCACACCATAAACAAAACAGGATTCGTCTCTACCAGCTGATATGGCTCGGTAGTTTGTTCGTCCACATTTGGGTTTAGTCGGTTTTTCGTCCCTACCTACTTTCAACTCTGGGGGAGGCACTTGTCACAGCCTTTTGTCTCCCTCATTCACAGAAAAAACAACAAAAACATTGAAGAAAGAAATCAAACTAACGCAAGCATTACTAAAATAGTTGCGGTTATCGGATTAACACATAAATATGCTTTCATTGCACCTGACAATGTCCATTCCTTTAAGGGAAGATGGTCAGTTTTTCTGGACCCTCTTCTCCCTCATGTTGGGCCCCATTAATGTTCAGATTAAAAAACGTTCGGCCAATTAGTTTTGCGATGTTAATACCTTTCCCCCATTTCCTGTATCAATATTAAGACATTTCGTGTCATATTTTACTGGCAAGCGATAGCGAGCCTGTAATTTAAGAATCGGCCTTCGGTCGGGACATTTTTCTACCGAAAAATGTACAAATATATCTTGAAGGAGGATCCTGGGGTTGTTATTTTTAGTTTGATGTAGGTCTAGGAAGGAAACTAAAAAAATAAATAAAAAAAAAACATAAAAACAAAACAAGAAAATTGACCAAAAAATTAATCATAAGATATTGCTTTCAAGTTCTCTTACAAACTCTCCACTTGCATTTAGTATTGCATTTTACTGTAGCATTTTCTTCGCTTACCTAAAGTTTCTCCATTTGTCTGATTGCTATTTTCTGCGATATAGTGTTTTGTTTACAATCATGCTATGGCTTACCTATACTCTCCAAGGAACGCTTAATAAATATATAATTCAGTTTATTGAGAAAGCCATTATTATATTTTATTATTTTTATTAATCTCACCACCACACCCCCAATGAAATTAATTAAAGTATATATGATCCACCGGGATTCGAACCCGGGTTATCACACACATATTTTTGCCACCTTAACCATTACACCACCAGGACGGTTAAAGGTTTATGCACACGCCTACGACTTATTATCCATTCTCGAATACTGGATATTAATCTAATCATGTTCATATTCCCAACCGCACTATGGTAGCCTACTGTTTAAGTGAGAGGAAAGAATATTCATGGGGCACAGATCATATAGACCGGCCTCTCGAAGAAATATCCCTAATTTATGTAGTTATTGTAGTTAGTATTCAGATATAAACATTTACAGTGTATATATATATATATAGTTGTTTTTTCATTGAACTCACTTCCGTATCAAACATGAAGCAAAGTTACGAAAAATAGCTCTGAAGGAAATAAACTGTAATGTCGATAAAATACACGGCTGAAAGGGTTGGCCACTCAAAAATTACCTCTTATCCGTTTTCTTCTAGATCCCCTTAGAGAGAACGGGATGCTTTGAGAGATGGGGAACTATTTTTTATAAGAGACTTTTCAATGGCCGTGAACACCCACACACACACACACACACACACACACACACTAATAGGCTACACACACACTCACACATACACCACATACATACATCCCTCAGAGTGTTGAGGTTTTGGGTAATTGTTTAGTGTATGGCCTCCTCCTAAAGAAAATGGATTTTTGAGCACAGACTAAACCAAATGTTCACTTCTGTATTTACATAGCTGGTCATTAACCTAACCTAACCTAACCTGGGAATGCTGGGGGCTGCTGCCCCCAGACCCCCGCTGATCTTGGGTTGAAAAGTGATAAAAAACACATATCTCTTACCTCATTATTCAAAGTTTTGTATTTGGTTTAATATACACTTCCCAGGTCATTTGGACAGTTCTATTGCTTCTATATATCATATAATACACCATAGAATACGTTTTTAATAACTAGAAAAAGAGGACTTCGATTAAACAATTACGAGGTTTTGTACTGTAGATCCAATTAATATCAATAGCTTAGTAGCCTGGAGGTTGTTTTATACGAATAATTGGAATTGGTGTGTTTGTTTTAATTTTACCGCATTACCAATATAATACATTCAGATGATGTGTTTAGTGTCTCTGTGTGTGTGTGATAATGTGTTAGTTGTTGAAAGAGTTGCATGGTCCATTTAAACCATACTATGAAGCATAATTATGAGGTCTACAGTAAGTGTAAGCAGTATTTTAACCCAGTCTGAAGGGGAGATGGGTCGTTTTTCATGACCCCTTTCTCCCTCGTGTTTAGCCCCATTAGTTTTGACGTTTTAAGACGTTCGGCCCATTAGTTTGGCGATTTAAACACCTTTAGCTCCATTTCGTTGTCAATTTTAAGATCTATCGTGCCATTTAGGTGTCGTTTTTTCTTTTCTTGGCGAGCAATAGCGAGCCTGTAATTATAAGAGAAATCGGCCTTCGGCCGGGACATTTTTCTACCGAAAAATGTACACATTTATCTTGAGGGGGGGGGGGGTTCTTTTTTTTTTTTTTTTTTTAGTTTGAGGGAGGTTTAAGGAGAAAACTCAAACAATATATTAATTAATAGACCAAAAAAAACAGCTACTATCCCCTTAACTCAGTGGTTAAAGTGCTGGTCATTTCACGCTTTATGGTAGAAGGCGCCTATACTTTCGTTGAAATCCATAGGAAAGACTTTGTAAAAAATGTAAGCCACAAATGTATTAATGTGTTAAAATATCAACGTACTGTACTGTACATACTATGTACTGGAACCCCATCATGCGTAATGAATGAAAATATATACCGCTTCTGTAATGCTGGAGGGATAGTGTATATCATTGTGAAATAAATATCCTTGTTAAATAAATAAACACCCATAAGTTACAAACCAATGAAATAATTCGTTGTTGGCCTAGTTTTTCCCTTGCATCTTATTTGCATGCAGTAGAACACTGCAATATTGACATATTGTCATAGATCTTTGTCTACAGTTCTTGCCCTAAATGCCACATTGTTTATAGTGTTAGGTAGCAGATTTATTTTAAAATGTGAGGAATAAAGGCCACCCTTATAATATATACTGTATCACAGGTTCGAATCCCGGTGGATCATATACTGTATATGCTTACATTAAATTAATTTGGAGGTGTATGGTGTTGGGGTGAAATTAATAAAATATAGATATACAGTATATACGTATATACCCCCCCCCCCTCTCTCTCTCTCTCTCTCTCTCTCTCTCTCTCTCTCTCTCTCTCTCTCTCTCTCTCTCTCTCTCTCTCTCTCTCTCTCTCTCTCTCTCTCTCTCTCTCTCTCTCTCTCTCTCTCTCTCTCTCTCTCTCTCTCTCTCTCTCTCTCTCTCTCTCTCTCTCTCTCTCTCTCTCTCTCTCTCCCATTGTTTCATTGTCCTTAGTGGTTGAAGGTTAACACCTGACCAGATCCTCCAGCCCTGGTCAATTCCCAGACCCCTACTACTCCTACCTACTCACCACAATACACACTCTATCTATCTATATGCTCAGGCCCAATCCCCAGCTTTGGGGGTAGCCAAATACACACGGCTAAGTCAAACCTCTATAATTCCTTATTCACCTCTAGTCCAAACTATTTACAGTTCTCAAGTGCAAATTCCCTCATAATGGCAACTTTATTAACTACTTCCACGATTTTGAAGGGAATTTAAAACTGTTCAGAGCTGACGGAATTCACCTCTCCCACTATGGCACCATATGGTATTCTAGTAAGATTATCAGCAAAATATATAAATTCCCCCAAAAAAACTATCTCCGGTGTAAATGCAGCTGCTCCTACCTTCTTTCCCTATTCCTTCTCACCCATCCCCTTTCTCTCCTCCTTCCCACCTACACAAAGCCTAACCCCCGCCTCTTCCCCCCTCCCTCCCCCCTCCGCTAACCTCTCCGCTGAACTTCTCATTCCACCTTCGCCCTTCACACCTCGCCACTCTCCCTCCACACTCCCTTGCTCCCCTCCCTCCTCCACCCGTCTCCCCCATCCTCATCCACCCCCTTCCCTCCCTCCTCTCCCACACCCTACCCTCGCACTCCCAGCGCCTAGGTAAACGATCAGGTCCACAGAAAGGTCACCCCATCAGCCCCAGATCAGTGAACCAGGTCAATAGAGCCAGGTGTGCATAGCCCAAGGCAATTTAGCCAACCCGATTCCCTCGCTCCGTCACTAGCTCAGGTCAAATTCGTCAAAAAACGTATAAGCTCTATGCATCCACCAAAAGTCTCTTTGCTGACAGAATCCACTATGAATATAAAGACTACGAATATATAAACTGCTGAGTCTTTTGAGAAGATCAATATACTGTACTTTAATGCGAGAATTCTATGTAATAAAATATACTAACTCAAACTTATGCTACTAAAAGAAGACAATTAAATTCATATAAATTACTTCACCAAAAGTTTTGACATCGTGAACTTGGACTTTCAGAAAGCCTTCGACAAGGTCCCACATTTAATATTGCTACAGAAAGTCCAGGGCTTAGGAACATATGGCAAAACTTACGAATGGATTAAAAACTGGCTAAGCGAAAGAAAGCAGAGTAGTTATTAATGGTGTGGAATCATCATGGACTCAAGTGACTAATGGAGTCCCTCAGGGCTCCGTTTTGGGTCCAATTTTGTTCACAATATACAGTATATCAATGGTATCAATAATATAGTTTCGAAATTTGTGGATGGCACCAAGATAGGATGTGCAGTAAAGTCGGAAAGCAATAGAATCAGTCTGCAAACAGATCTAAATAAAATCACATAATGGTCGGAGAATTGGCAAATGCTTATAATGTTAACAAATATCAGATATTGCAAATAGGCTCCAAAAACAATAAATATGAGTATTACATGAACGGAGAGAAAGTTAATAGCGTAAAACAGGTAAACGACCTAGGAGTGCATATAAATGAAACCCTAAAATCTTCAAACCAATGTACGGCAGCAGCTAATAAAGCAGAGCATTAGGCTTCACCAGAAGACATATTCATTATCACAGCAGAGACATAGATATGCCATTATATAAAGGTATAGTGAGACCGCATCTAGAGTAAGCTGTGCAGTTCTGGTCTCCCTACCTCATAAAGGACATTGTAAAGCTGGAATCATTGCAGCGAAGAGCAACTAAATGTATCCCTTCTCTAAGAAATAAACCATATAATGAGAGACTAAGATAACTCAATCTATTTTTCCTTAAGAAACGGAGGATAAGAGAACAACTGATTGAGTGTTTTAAGATTCTAAAAAGATTCAGTAACATTAACCCCGAAAAACGATTTAAAATAGCCAAAGAGAGTTCTGCAAGAGGAAGCAAGTTAAAATGTATAGGTAAGAAAGCTAACCTAGGTGGATGCAAAAACAACAAATCTTCAATCACAGTATAATTAGTGAGTTGAATAAGCTCCCAAATAAAGTAATAGATATATTGTCTCAATAGATGCATTTAAAACAAAAGTCTAGACTCATACCACAGAGAAACTGGCATGGAGTAGGTAATAACCAATGATAGAACGATGTGGTAGTAATGAACACTGCTTCCAGCTGAAGAGAGCTAACTGAGGGGAAAAACAAAAGCAAATGTATATATTACTACAGGTGAAGGTTTGCATGAAATTTCTTTACCATTTCTAACTTTCTATACAATTCCTTCAGGCGGTTTCCAAGATCTGCAAGGTTAGTCACTTCTAACTGTCTTCATGTACGGCAATTCTCGCTACCAAGAATACACTTGACACCTCTGGTGGACGCTTTTGAACTAGCGCCAGAGCTACGACTGTCGACATCAACAATAATTAACACCTACACAGTATACGACTACACGAAATCCTTATAAAGTATAGTAGTCATGGGAATGTCCGTATGCAGCTGATAATGACTACAAACATAATTTTAAGCTGATTAATTATCATATGAAAAAGGCGCGAAAATACCTGCTGACTTTGTATTGTAAATATACGTTATGTATGGGTATGGGTGACTTTAAAATATAATGAACAACAGTATGCATAGGCTATGATATGTGTCAGCTACAGAAATTTAGACAGACCGCTTATACTAAAGAATTGTTGAAAGAGAGAGGGTGCAGAGATCCGCGACATATACAATTTCCCATGATGCACTGTGGTAAACATTGCGTTTAGCTCCTCTGTCGGCCACTTTTGGCATTTGTTGGTAGGGAGAATTGCCGGAGAGTGGGGAGAGAGCCTTCTTCTTTGCCATCCTTTTCTTCCACTTCCCTTTACTCACGGTTTAGCTATCTCTACTAGAATGTAATCCTGAATACCTCGCTGAGATCGTAAGGTCTGTGTGGTCAGTGTATCTATGCAAATCTATGTAAATTCTCTCTCGTTGCTCTTTCACCAGCGTGTTTACATTTGGCCGTTATGGAGTGTTTGGCCTCCCTTTTTTATTCATACGCTTGTTTGAGGAAGATTTCGTGGTTCGGTTCATAATTATTATATAGGTTTATATATTTTTCCTTTTTGAGAGGTGGATGAAATATGTCTGTTTTTCTGTTTGTCTTTTTCACTTTCTCTATTTATATATTCATCTCTATATTCATATCGTATTTTTCATAGTGTATACTTGAGGTATTTGTGTTTACTTTGGTAGCCATCATGTTTACTTTCCCATTTACTACATTGTGAACGTCAATGCATTTATTAGCACTTGATCGCTTGGTGTACACAATAAAAATGAGTACAAAGGAAAACATACAACATATTTGTTCCTTACGAGCCTGCTTGTAGATAATATTAACCTTTGTGGAAGAAACAAAGAATATCGTAGTATGGAGGGAGCTATTTGTTTATTGGTGCAATTAATCGGGGGGGGGGGGTAAAAGCAAAATATGGATGTATTAGATTGTTCTATCTTTTGACAGTATACATGACTTGTGACTTACTACGTATTTCATTCCATAAGTTTACAACTCAATCGAACAAACGATTGGTTTCACGTGGCAAAGAGGCTTTCCAATGAGTTTACAATAATTCCCTCAAGTGTAAATAGAATGATCAATAACCCAGGGGCGCCCAAGCCCAGCAGTTGTTGTCATAGTGCAGGCATTTTATTATTATTTCTTCCTGAATCGGCGGATTTAAGAGATATAAAAGCCTATCTGCTGCTGCATGTATAATCCACCTGAATTTTAATAGATTTATACCAAAATCAACGTTTATGTAGGTGCACAAAACTCTCATTACAGTACTGAATTGGCTGACATAGTTATACGTTATGTAAATATGCAATATACCTATAATTGATAATGAATGTAGGTTAACTCTATCTGCCGATAATGTCAGCTCGACTGTATTCTGGAAAGACTCATTTGTGTATCTGTTTGACTCTGGTTACACATATTTACCTATAATAGTGAACGGACATAATTTTAACACCCTTATCATTTTAACACCCTTATCATTTTAACACCCTTATAATTTTAACACCCTTATAATTTTAACACCCTTATAATTTTAACACCCTTATAATTTTAACACCCTTATAATTTTAACACCCTTATAATTTTAACACCCTTATAATTTTAACACCCTTATAATTTTAACACCCTTATAATTTTAACACCCTTATAATTGTAACACCCTTATAATTGTAACACCCTTATAATTGTAACACCCTTATAATTGTAACACCCTTATAATTGTAACACCCTTATAATTGTAACACCCTTATAATTGTAACACCCTTATAATTGTAACACCCTTATAATTTTAACACCCTTATAATTTTAACACCCTTATAATTTTAACACCCTTATAATTTTAACACCCTTATAATTTTAACACCCTTATAATTTTAACACCCTTATAATTTTAACACCCTTATAATTTTAACACCCTTATAATTTTAACACCCTTATAATTTTAACACCCTTTTAATTTTAACACCCTTTTAATTTTAACACCCTTATAATTTTAACACCCTTATAATTTTAACACCCTTATAATTTTAACACCCTTATAATTTTAGTATACTAACACTAGAGTTGAATTTAATGGGGCCTTCTTCCAAAGATACTCTAGTTTACAAATGTGATAGTTCTCTGCCCTGTCATACAACATATATGTACAGTATGTGGTAACCCAGGGTCGAATCCCGGTAGGATCACATGCTTTAGTTAATTTCACTGGGAGGTGTTCGGTGTTGGGAGTTAAATTAACAAATAAAATTATTCGTACGAAATCGCCGAGGAGTGCTGTGGTACGACGACACAATAAGAAATAAATAGACAATCCATCCAATTGGTCCTGGCTTACATCCTCTCATATCCGGTCTTACAACACAAGTCCTTACTAATGTCTGAGTGAGATTAAGGCAGATGATAAGGAAAGACCTCCGTGGATTGTACAGTATGATGTTTTTTTTAACCCTTTCAGTATCGGTGATGTCCTTATAATTATATTCTGGCAACTATTACACTATTTGATTCAGCTTAAAAAGGGCCTCCAGCAGTTAACAGGCTTTGAACGATCTCACTTGACGTTGTTCACGACAACAGATCCTTCTAAAACTACAGAAAATCGTCTAAATATAGCTACAGTAAAATTAAAAAGACGTCGCCGGTACAGAAGTGGTTAAGGTTAGGTATGCGTGACAGGCACTTACGCTTCCCTGCTTATATTGTAGCGAGAGGGAGGGGGAGGGACTATTTTGATGGTCACGTGTCTAAATTATTGTATAGCCGGCATTGAAAAAGTTTGTATTTTTGCCATAGTATCTTATATCCAACCAATTACGTTTGTAAGTTGAACATTCGGATGCATATCTTCAAATGAAGTTATGGCAACACATGTCGGTACTATATAATATTAGAAAAAAGCCAAATCCCTTCTTTCCAATAAAGAAGAACTTCCAATTAATTACTAACGAGTTACTAACGAGTTACTATAGGCACAGTTCTCAAAAATATATCAAAATTTAACAATAATAATAATGCAGTTGTCGGACATCTTAACCTTACTACTGGTGTCCCTATTATGCGATCGATCGTATAAAACAGTTTTCTGAGTTTGCAGTCTGTTCCGGTATTGATTAGACAATGACAAACATAAGAACCATCTTCAAAGCCATTAGACATGCTTCACAGTATAAAACAATTGCGCTTACAAACGGCATCAACTAAGCCAAATTAAAAAATTTACACAAAGTGAATAAACATAGACATATAACTAAAACATATTCAAATCGTCATACATACGGCAGTGTTTCAGTCACGTAGTTTACGAGGGGGCTGCCCCTCATATGTTTCCAGCAGAAATACTGTACTGTATATAGCCTACATTATTTTATACTGTATAATAAAAAAAAATAATATTTTGATAATATACGTTACCTTTGATCTTGTCTATATTTTTTTCATAAACTTTATGATTGAGGAATCACACTCTATATTTGTACTTTATGCCTTATATTGCTGACCCTGCTCTCAAACTACAGGTGGCCTTATCTCCACTTACCGTGGTCAAATAAGTAGATATTTTCCATTTTCAATAGTTTTAGAACATGTAAATTATATTATTGCAAAAATAACAGAAAATAAAATCCACCAGCCGCCATCAATGTCACAGCTTGCTATATCCCAGAATGCTGTTAGGGTTAAATTATGAAATACATTAAATGTATATTGATTAACTACTTGCTAGAGTCTTTTTTCTAGAAATATTAACACTCGAAAATTCACTTACTGTATGTACTGTACAATATTCACAAACATGAGTAGTTGTTACTGAACACGAGCTATTATCATTAAAAAAAATATAGAAACAAATCATGGACAGTAATTTAATGAAGCAATAAATATAAGCACAACAAGGTTGACATAAACACTAAAGTCATGTGAGACAGTGGGGTATACTTTGACACAAGTTGGTCACAGGGGTCTATGGTGAGGGGTCAGACACTGCTAACCTTCACACCCCTACAGCCCACCGAACAGTCACAGATTATGTATGTGTGTGTGTGTTTGTGTGTGTTTTTTTTACTCTGTGTGTGTGTGTGTAAACTAGGTGTATGTATTGTTGTTGTGATTGTATATTTATGTGTGCGAGTGTGCTTTGTTTAATGTTTATGTGAGTGTAAAATGTTGTATATGGCTTGTGCTATGATTGTGTATTTATGTGTGTGTGTATATATGTATGCATGTATGTAGCTATGCATATTTATGTGTGTGTGTGTGTGTGTGTGTGTGTGTGTGTGTGTGTGTGTGTGTGTGTGTGTGTGTGTGTGTGTGTGTGTGTGTGTGTGTGTGTGTGTGTGTGTGTGTGTGTGTGTGTGTGTGTGTGTGTGTGTGTGATATAGGCTAGTGTTGGTAAGCATCGTTATTGAGTCAGGACATATATTGCATGACAGACTGAGTACCATTCTGGGAAAATAAATAGAACTTGTCACACAAAGTCCACGCTTATATATTAGCATTTGAAGTGAAAGAAACATTATTTTGAAATGCCAGTGGCTGCTCTAGTAAATAGGTGTTGTAATTTGTGAAAATTCAATAGTTTCGGAAACGCCTTCTTATTAATGACATACTTCACGTTTTGTTATTATTAACTCTTAACCGCCGGGGATGTTTGTAACTTCTACTACCTGCCAGGCGGGCATATTTACCCTAAACGAGCTTCATTCCATGCTCTTTTTCATGCATAAAAAAGAGCCAGAGCGTAATACAATTATGTATCCGTGAAAGGGCGATAATATAGCTTTCCAATGACACCTGAATCATCCTTGTACGACCACGGGTTATCCTGTAGCGATTGCGCAACGAGAGGTGAAAACCCCTAAAATACGGTAATTTCCCCCGTTTTTTCCTGGTCTCGCGAGGCCGTGGGTGTGGAATGTTGCAGTGGGGAGCCCAGTCGCGGCACTAGCGACGTGCCGAACGGTCAGAGCCCGCCTATCGTCCTCCCAACGCGTGGACTCTCTCTCAGAGCCGATAATGTGCTCAAAATCCCATCCGACTATTGTCGGGCACCGCAGGGGAGGCCATTATTCTTTCGGCCGACATATGTCGGGCCCCGCGGCTTGAGTGTTAATAATATTATAATATTATTATTATTTTTCTTAATATTATGAACATTATTATTATTATTTGTAATATTGTTATTATTTATTATTTTGGTGTGCAACAGAATATTAAATCAAGGCAGTCTATCTTCAATATCACTGCTCTGGACGTGGAGACATTGAAGACGCTGAGAGAATAGCGTGCTACAAGTCTGCCTTTTATCCAATCCATAGGCACCTTCTTACTTTCAGCTCATGTCCCAGGATTTCCAACCCCATAGTTGCTGATATGTCCTTAGAAATATCTACTGAGATAGAAGAGCACCAGGAGGGACCTTTAGAAAACGAACCACATCTTTCATCAACAAAGAAATTCTTAGCATCAAGGACAATGGGATACAGAATGCAGTGTTCCCAAAAGAAGTGGAAGACACACAAAAGCAACATTACCAAAATCCCAGAAATCCCTGCACACGCCCAGAAAAATGCTACAGTCTAGAAAGGCACCTCAGACACCTCAGACACCCTCACCTCACCTCCTACAGTGAACAGTAGCAGAGTCACACAAGAAATGGACAAGCATAGTTAAGTGACAAAAGCAATACATAACAGCAGAGAGACACATGAAGCACACAAGTACAGCCAAGGGAGACATGCAATGCCAAACTCATTATCTTGGACTAGCTTTCCCAAACTTAGACATGAAGAGGAACTACATTGCATCATAGAAGGACTGCTTAATGAAATACAGATAATACATGGCCAGACATTTTGCCACCATCTCCGCCAGAAGGGACTACAGGGTTCCATGAGAGCATTATTTGGAGATTTGTAGTGGGACTGCTCACTTATCATCCGCAAAGATCTAATCTCTCCATTGTTGAGAATCAACCAGTCTACGTAATTAGTACATTGTTTGAATCTGTACATGACACTTACTTCAAATATGGTTACCCAGGCTAAACAACCGATACCAGCAATATTGAGTATTGTATTGAGTATTGTTCACATGTGTGGGGTGGTTCCTCTCACACCGCTCTCCTAGACAAAGTTGAAAGGAAGGCCTTTCGTATCATTAACTCCCGTCCACTCACCAACTCTCTGAAGTCTCTCTCTCTCCGCCGCAATGTTGCATCTCTCTCGCTATTCTATCGCTACTATAATAATCAGTGTTCCTCAGAGCTATCCCAGTGCATACCAATCAAGTACCCGGAATCAAGCCAAATCTGTTCTTCGACTTGCCAAACACTCTTTCATCAATAATAAATGCACTGAACTATCCAACTCTAGCATCTAGCCAAAAACCTCTCCAACAATTTCTCTTCCTCGTCTTTCCCTCCCCTTTCCCACTCTGATGGCACAACCATCACTTCTTCCTCTGACAAAGCTAAACTCTTCGCTCAAACTTTTGCTAGAAACTCCACATTGGATGATTCCGGTGCTATTCCTCCCTCTCCGCCCTCCTCTCTCTTACTTATGCCTAATATCCTAATCTCTTCTAAAGATGTACTTTCTACCCTCTCTGGGCTTAACACTAATAAGGTGTACGGTCCGGACGGTGTTCCTCCTGTTGTTCTCAAAAACTGTGCTTCCGTGCTGACTCCCTGCCTAGGCAAAACTCTTTCGTCTCTGTCTATCCTCTAAAGTCTTCCCTTCATGCTGGAAGTTTGCTCACATTCAACCTGTCCCAAAGAAGGGTGACCGCTCTCAACCCTCCAACTATCGTCCAATTGCTCTTATCTCTTGTCTTTCTAAAGTTTTTGAAACTATTCTTGCTTCCAAATTTCTTAAGCATTCTCTTCTCATAATCTGCTCTCAGATCGCCAGTATGGCTTCCTTAAGGGTCGCTCTACTGGTGATCTTCTTTCATATCTTACTAACTCTTAGTCATCCTCCTTTCGGGACTTCGGTGAGACTTTTTCTATTGCACTAGACATATCGAAAGCCTTCGATAGAGTCTGGCATAAATCTTTAATTTCTAAACTACCCTCCTTCGGTTTCTATCCCTCCATCTGTGCCTTTGTCTCTAATTTCCTTTCCGGCCGTTCCATAGCCGCGGTTGTGGACGGCCATTGTTCACTTCCTCACCCTATAAACTCCGGTGTTCCTCAGGGCTCTGTCCTATCTCCTATTCTCTTTCTAATTTTTATAAATGATCTCCTTAACTGTACCTTAATTCCCATCCATTCATACGCAGACGACTCAACCTTGCACTACTCCATTAGTTTTTCAGAACGCCCCAGCCAGCAATCCCTCAACGACAAACGTAATGAAGCCATAGAACTCTCAAATTCTGATCTAAATACTATTTCCAATTGGGGCAGAGAAAACCTTAACTTTAATGCTTCCAAAACCCAATTTCTCCATCTATCTACCCGTCAGGATCTCCCAGCGGACTATCCCTTATTCTTCAACAATACAAAAATCAACCCATCTTCTCGGTGTCTCTTTTTCTTCTGCTCTCATTTAGAAGGACCATATTACCAGTCTTGCTAAGGCAGCCTCCCAGAAGCTGGGTGTGCTCAACCGCCTTAGGGGGTTCTTTTCCCCTGCACAGCTTCTTGCTCTGTACAGGGGCATAGTGCGCCCTTGTATTGAGTATTGTTCACATGTGTGGGGAGGTTCCTCTCACACCGCTCTTCTAGACAAAGTTGAAAGGAAGGCCTTTCGTATCATGAACTCCCGTCCACTCACCAACTCTCTGCAATCTCTCTCTCTCCGCCGCAATGTTGCATCTCTCTCGCTATTCTATCGCTACTATAATAATCAGTGTTCCTCAGAGCTATCCCAGTGCATACCACCTCCTTTACGTAGGGCACGTGGTACCCGTCTTGCAACTCAATCCCACCCCTCCTCTGTGCAACTCTCCAACCCAAGAGTGAAACGTTACTCTCAAACTTTCTTCTACTCAACAGCTGAGCTCTGGAACTCTCTCCCAGAATCAGTCTTTCCCTCTTCCTATGACTTAAATTGCTTCAAACTCCGGGTGTCCAGGCATTTTGGCTCGAACGTCCCTTGATTTTGGCCCTGTCACTCTTTCAACTATGGGGGAGGCACTCGCTATAGGCAGTTATGCCTTTTGCCTCCCTCAATCACATAGAAAAAAAATAATAATAATAGCCACAGGTTTACTCAATTCCTGTTTATAGAACCCTGAACCATACCTATCTATAATCGGCATTGTCAAGTTTACAACTGACATTACCCATTATTGGATTAACCACCAGACAAGTTTACAACTATCACTGCTGCTGAGCTTACAACCAGTAACGTCAAGTTTGCAAGCATATGGAATGGCCTGCCTAGCAATATTATAACCTGTAGCACTATTGAAACCTTCAAAAATCGCCATTAACTCCCAACTGAATGCATTTCCAGATGAATAACAAGACATGCCCACATTACCTCACTTTCTAGAATAGTTATACCGGAAGTACGATAGTTCTGTTTTCTTAATTTTCTGTTGAGTTCCATGTAAATTTTCCATTCTACAAGGGAAATATATATCCTGTCCTTTATAAGCAATCTTTAAGATGCAAGCAACCTCGTAAGAATCAGTAGATATGTTATTCTTTACATTCGACAAATTTGGTGAGTCCCTAGAATCCGGCAGGTGGTGAAAAAAGTACTGCGCAATCGCCTAAAATGTCGTCGGGTACAAGGTAAACCCTACGACTACGCCGGACTACCCCCTTTACCTGCCCTGCGGACCACCCCTGGAGACCCCTATAAGGTCACTGGGGTGGATTATAGTGGAGCAATCCCTATTAAAGACTCACCTGTTATTAAGGCTTACATGAACCTATTTACCTGCGCTCTCACTAGGTCAATACACATTAAAGTAGTCACCAATCTCACATGGGATAGTTTCCTCCATGCTTTCAGGAGATTTTGCAGTCGACAAGGATTTCCCTGTATCATCTTGAGTGACAACGCAACTACGTTTATTGGGGCCTCTAGGTACCTATCTGATATCTGCAATCACCCTAAGGTTCAGTCTCACCTTGGCAATGTGCAGTGTGAATAGCGTTTTTTTCCTGCCAGAGCACAATGGTTCGGTGCTATCTGGGAGAGAGCCATTGTCATTGTCAAGGTGGGACTGAAGAAGGTATTGGGACGTGCTCTCATTGCTTTAGAAGAGTTGACAACTCTACTCCTGGAAATCGAGAAAACAGTAAATGACCGTCCTCTCTTTTATGTTTCGGGTGACCTAGAGGTTCCTACCCCAGTCACACCCTCAGTATTGGTGCGGAGACATCGGTTGCGGGATCTTCCTAAGGAAAGTGAAGTGGGGAATGAGATTGAGGACCCGAACTACATCAACGAAGATATTATCTCAGCCAGATACCGGTATATCCATAAATTGTCGCAGGATGTCTGGAAACGCTGGTCTAATGAGTATCTGGTGACACTCAGGGAGGCACATAGGAATAAAATTCGACCAATTAACGGTTGGTGGCTAAATATCAGTGATGTCGTCACTATCCATGATGAGGGTCCTCGTGGTTTCTGGAAGTTGGCCATATTACAGAATTATTAGCCGGACGTGACGGTGAAGTCAGAGTGGCTAAAATTCGCACAAAGTCGGGCATCTTCATGCGGCCGACTATCTGTTTTACCCTCTTGAAGGTGATACCTCGGAGACGTTGCCCAGAGTCGTTCCCATAGTGGCAACTTCAAACGGCCATCCTGTTGACGAACCAAGTGGACATCCTCATCGACAGCCGGCTCAAGCATCCTCCCAATTATGGCGGGATAAATTAGCCTCCGGGCTGTTGTAATTGTTGTACAAACTCGGTGGCGGGAATATGTCCATACTTTTATTCCATGAGCATGGACAGTGAAGTTTAAGTGTATTAATAAGTAGTAAGTTTGTAGGAATAAGAATCATAATAATATGATTTAGTTTAAATGGGAAGAATATTGAATTATGTTCTGTATTAGATATTAAGTAGTAATATCATTCCTATAAACTTTGGTAATTAATTAAAGGAAGGGAAAATATCTCCCGACCTGTCTGCGCATTTGCGAAAATGCAGGGCTCCCGCAAATTTGACTGGGACCCGACACTCTTGCTTCAATCGCCACCGCCTACAGTACTATTGCTCTTGTTCTCTCATCCCATTCCATTAACACGCTAGTACTAACCTTAACGTATCTCCACCGATTCACTGATCATCTATGATCATCCTCATTATGATTTAAGTTTAGAGGCCCCCCTCTGTCCTTATTGTTTTCATTAATTTCCTCTTTGTTCATC
>CM064513.1:61489913-61512368 GCA_032716605.1 Paralithodes platypus | reverse complement strand
CGTATATACCCCCCCCCCCCCTCCTCTCTCTCTCTCTCTCTCTCTCTCTCTCTCTCTCTCTCTCTCTCTCTCTCTCTCTCTCTCTCTCTCTCTCTCTCTCTCTCTCTCTCCCTCTCTCCTCTCTCTCTCTCTCTCTCTCTCTCTCTCTCTCTCTCTCTCTCTCTCTCTCTCTCTCTCTCTCTCTCTCTCTCTCTCTCTCTCTCTCTCCCCCCATTGTCTCATTGTCCTTAGTGGTTGAAGGTTAACACCTGACCAGATCCTCCAGCCCTGGTCAATTCCCAGACCCCTACTACTCCTACCTACTCACCACAATACACACTCTATCTATCTATATGCTCAGGCCCAATCCCCAGCTTTGGGGGTAGCCAAATACACACGGCTAAGTCAAACCTCTATAATTCCTTATTCACCTCTAGTCCAAACTATTTACAGTTCTCAAGTGCAAATTCCCTCATAATGGCAACTTTATTAACTACTTCCACGATTTTGAAGGGAATTTAAAACTGTTCAGAGCTGACGGAATTCACCTCTCCCACTATGGCACCATATGGTATTCTAGTAAGATTATCAGCAAAATATATAAATTCCCCCAAAAAAACTATCTCCGGTGTAAATGCAGCTGCTCCTACCTTCTTTCCCTATTCCTTCTCACCCATCCCCTTTCTCTCCTCCTTCCCACCTACACAAAGCCTAACCCCCGCCTCTTCCCCCCTCCCTCCCCCCTCCGCTAACCTCTCCGCTGAACTTCTCATTCCACCTTCGCCCTTCACACCTCGCCACTCTCCCTCCACTCCCTTGCTCCCCTCCCTCCTCCACCCGTCTTCCTCATCCTCATCCACCCCCTTCCCTCCCTCCTCTCCACACCCTACCCTCGCACTCCCAGCGCCTAGGTAAACGATCAGGTCCACAGAAAGGTCACCCCATCAGCCCCAGATCAGTGAACCAGGTCAATAGAGCCAGGTGTGCATAGCCCAAGGCAATTTAGCCAACCCGATTCCCTCGCTCCGTCACTAGCTCAGGTCAAATTCGTCAAAAAACGTATAAGCTCTATGCATCCACCAAAAGTCTCTTTGCTGACAGAATCCACTATGAATATAAAGACTACGAATATATAAACTGCTGAGTCTTTTGAGAAGATCAATATACTGTACTTTAATGCGAGAATTCTATGTAATAAAATATACTAA
This sequence comes from Paralithodes platypus, assembly GCA_032716605.1. Classification (NCBI taxonomy): domain Eukaryota; kingdom Metazoa; phylum Arthropoda; class Malacostraca; order Decapoda; family Lithodidae; genus Paralithodes; species Paralithodes platypus. The sequence goes on along the minus strand of CM064513.1, from coordinate 61,511,181 downwards.
CTCAAACTTATGCTACTAAAAGAAGACAATTAAATTCATATAAATTACTTCACCAAAAGTTTTGACATCGTGAACTTGGACTTTCAGAAAGCCTTCGACAAGGTCCCACATTTAATATTGCTACAGAAAGTCCAGGGCTTAGGAACATATGGCAAAACTTACGAATGGATTAAAAAACTGGCTAAGCGAAAGAAAGCAGAGTAGTTATTAATGGTGTGGAATCATCATGGACTCAAGTGACTAATGGAGTCCCTCAGGGCTCCGTTTTGGGTCCAATTTTGTTCACAATATACAGTATATCAATGGTATCAATAATATAGTTTCGAAATTTGTGGATGGCACCAAGATAGGATGTGCAGTAAAGTCGGAAAGCAATAGAATCAGTCTGCAAACAGATCTAAATAAATCACATAATGGTCGGAGAATTGGCAAATGCTTATAATGTTAACAAATATCAGATATTGCAAATAGGCTCCAAAAACAATAAATATGAGTATTACATGAACGGAGAGAAAGTTAATAGCGTAAAACAGGTAAACGACCTAGGAGTGCATATAAATGAAACCCTAAAATCTTCAAACCAATGTACGGCAGCAGCTAATAAAGCAGAGCATTAGGCTTCACCAGAAGACATATTCATTATCACAGCAGAGACATAGATATGCCATTATATAAAGGTATAGTGAGACCGCATCTAGAGTAAGCTGTGCAGTTCTGGTCTCCCTACCTCATAAAGGACATTGTAAAGCTGGAATCATTGCAGCGAAGAGCAACTAAATGTATCCCTTCTCTAAGAAATAAACCATATAATGAGAGACTAAGATAACTCAATCTATTTTTCCTTAAGAAACGGAGGATAAGAGAACAACTGATTGAGTGTTTTAAGATTCTAAAAAGATTCAGTAACATTAACCCCGAAAAACGATTTAAAATAGCCAAAGAGAGTTCTGCAAGAGGAAGCAAGTTAAAATGTATAGGTAAGAAAGCTAACCTAGGTGGATGCAAAAACAACAAATCTTCAATCACAGTATAATTAGTGAGTTGAATAAGCTCCCAAATAAAGTAATAGATATATTGTCTCAATAGATGCATTTAAAACAAAAGTCTAGACTCATACCACAGAGAAACTGGCATGGAGTAGGTAATAACCAATGATAGAACGATGTGGTAGTAATGAACACTGCTTCCAGCTGAAGAGAGCTAACTGAGGGGAAAAACAAAAGCAAATGTATATATTACTACAGGTGAAGGTTTGCATGAAATTTCTTTACCATTTCTAACTTTCTATACAATTCCTTCAGGCGGTTTCCAAGATCTGCAAGGTTAGTCACTTCTAACTGTCTTCATGTACGGCAATTCTCGCTACCAAGAATACACTTGACACCTCTGGTGGACGCTTTTGAACTAGCGCCAGAGCTACGACTGTCGACATCAACAATAATTAACACCTACACAGTATACGACTACACGAAATCCTTATAAAGTATAGTAGTCATGGGAATGTCCGTATGCAGCTGATAATGACTACAAACATAATTTTAAGCTGATTAATTATCATATGAAAAAGGCGCGAAAATACCTGCTGACTTTGTATTGTAAATATACGTTATGTATGGGTATGGGTGACTTTAAAATATAATGAACAACAGTATGCATAGGCTATGATATGTGTCAGCTACAGAAATTTAGACAGACCGCTTATACTAAAGAATTGTTGAAAGAGAGAGGGTGCAGAGATCCGCGACATATACAATTTCCCATGATGCACTGTGGTAAACATTGCGTTTAGCTCCTCTGTCGGCCACTTTTGGCATTTGTTGGTAGGGAGAATTGCCGGAGAGTGGGGAGAGAGCCTTCTTCTTTGCCATCCTTTTCTTCCACTTCCCTTTACTCACGGTTTAGCTATCTCTACTAGAATGTAATCCTGAATACCTCGCTGAGATCGTAAGGTCTGTGTGGTCAGTGTATCTATGCAAATCTATGTAAATTCTCTCTCGTTGCTCTTTCACCAGCGTGTTTACATTTGGCCGTTATGGAGTGTTTGGCCTCCCTTTTTTATTCATACGCTTGTTTGAGGAAGATTTCGTGGTTCGGTTCATAATTATTATATAGGTTTATATATTTTTCCTTTTTGAGAGGTGGATGAAATATGTCTGTTTTTCTGTTTGTCTTTTTCACTTTCTCTATTTATATATTCATCTCTATATTCATATCGTATTTTTCATAGTGTATACTTGAGGTATTTGTGTTTACTTTGGTAGCCATCATGTTTACTTTCCCATTTACTACATTGTGAACGTCAATGCATTTATTAGCACTTGATCGCTTGGTGTACACAATAAAAATGAGTACAAAGGAAAACATACAACATATTTGTTCCTTACGAGCCTGCTTGTAGATAATATTAACCTTTGTGGAAGAAACAAAGAATATCGTAGTATGGAGGGAGCTATTTGTTTATTGGTGCAATTAATCGGGGGGGGGGGGTAAAAGCAAAATATGGATGTATTAGATTGTTCTATCTTTTGACAGTATACATGACTTGTGACTTTACTACGTATTTCATTCCATAAGTTTACAACTCAATCGAACAAACGATTGGTTTCACGTGGCAAAGAGGCTTTCCAATGAGTTTACAATAATTCCCTCAAGTGTAAATAGAATGATCAATAACCCAGGGGCGCCCAAGCCCAGCAGTTGTTGTCATAGTGCAGGCATTTTATTATTATTTCTTCCTGAATCGGCGGATTTAAGAGATATAAAAGCCTATCTGCTGCTGCATGTATAATCCACCTGAATTTTAATAGATTTATACCAAAATCAACGTTTATGTAGGTGCACAAAACTCTCATTACAGTACTGAATTGGCTGACATAGTTATTACGTTATGAATATGCAATAGTGATAATGAATGTAGGTTAACTCTATCTGCCGATAATGTCAGCTCGACTGTATTCTGGAAAGACTCATTTGTGTATCTGTTTGACTCTGGTTACACATATTTACCTATAATAGTGAACGGACATAATTTTAACACCCTTATCATTTTAACACCCTTATAATTTTAACACCCTTATAATTTTAACACCCTTATAATTTTAACACCCTTATAATTTTAACACCCTTATAATTTTAACACCCTTATAATTTTAACACCCTTATAACCTTTTAACACCCTTATAATTTTAACACCCTTATAATTTTAACACCCTTATAATTGTAACACCCTTATAATTGTAACACCCTTATAATTGTAACACCCTTATAATTGTAACACCCTTATAATTGTACAACCTATTAACACCCTTATAATTGTAAAACACCCTTATAATTGTAACACCCTTATAATTTTAACACCCTTATAATTTTAACACCCTTATAATTTTAACACCCTTATAATTTTAACACCCTTATAATTTTAACACCCTTATAATTTTAACACCCTTATAATTTTAACACCCTTATAATTTTAACACCCTTTTAATTTTAACACCCTTTTAATTTTAACACCCTTATAATTTTACACCCTTATAATTTTAACACCCTTATAATTTTAACACCCTTATAATTTTAGTATACTAACACTAGAGTTGAATTTAATGGGGCCTTCTTCCAAAGATACTCTAGTTTACAAATGTGATAGTTCTCTGCCCTGTCATACAACATATATGTACAGTATGTGGTAACCCCAGGGTCGAATCCCCGGTAGGATCACATGCTTTAGTTAATTTCACTGGGAGGTGTTCGGTGTTGGGAGTTAAATTAACAAATAAAATTATTCGTACGAAATCGCCGAGGAGTGCTGTGGTACGACGACACAATAAGAAATAAATAGACAATCCATCCAATTGGTCCTGGCTTACATCCTCTCATATCCGGTCTTACAACACAAGTCCTTACTAATGTCTGAGTGAGATTAAGGCAGATGATAAGGAAAGACCTCCGTGGATTGTACAGTATGATGTTTTTTTTAACCCTTTCAGTATCGGTGATGTCCTTATAATTATATTCTGGCAACTATTACACTATTTGATTCAGCTTAAAAAGGGCCTCCAGCAGTTAACAGGCTTTGAACGATCTCACTTGACGTTGTTCACGACAACAGATCCTTCTAAAACTACAGAAAATCGTCTAAATATAGCTACAGTAAAATTAAAAAGACGTCGCCGGTACAGAAGTGGTTAAGGTTAGGTATGCGTGACAGGCACTTACGCTTCCCTGCTTATATTGTAGCGAGAGGGAGGGGGAGGGACTATTTTGATGGTCACGTGTCTAAATTATTGTATAGCCGGCATTGAAAAAGTTTGTATTTTTGCCATAGTATCTTATATCCAACCAATTACGTTTGTAAGTTGAACATTCGGATGCATATCTTCAAATGAAGTTATGGCAACACATGTCGGTACTATATAATATTAGAAAAAAGCCAAATCCCTTCTTTCCAATAAAGAAGAACTTCCAATTAATTACTAACGAGTTACTAACGAGTTACTATAGGCACAGTTCTCAAAAATATATCAAAATTTAACAATAATAATAATGCAGTTGTCGGACATCTTAACCTTACTACTGGTGTCCCTATTATGCGATCGATCGTATAAAACAGTTTTCTGAGTTTGCAGTCTGTTCCGGTATTGATTAGACAATGACAAACATAAGAACCATCTTCAAAGCCATTAGACATGCTTCACAGTATAAAACAATTGCGCTTACAAACGGCATCAACTAAGCCAAATTAAAAAATTTACACAAAGTGAATAAACATAGACATATAACTAAAACATATTCAAATCGTCATACATACGGCAGTGTTTCAGTCACGTAGTTTACGAGGGGGCTGCCCCTCATATGTTTCCAGCAGAAATACTGTACTGTATATAGCCTACATTATTTTATACTGTATAATAAAAAAAAATAATATTTTGATAATATACGTTACCTTTGATCTTGTCTATATTTTTTTCATAAACTTTATGATTGAGGAATCACACTCTATATTTGTACTTTATGCCTTATATTGCTGACCCTGCTCTCAAACTACAGGTGGCCTTATCTCCACTTACCGTGGTCAAATAAGTAGATATTTTCCATTTTCAATAGTTTTAGAACATGTAAATTATATTATTGCAAAAATAACAGAAAATAAAATCCACCAGCCGCCATCAATGTCACAGCTTGCTATATCCCAGAATGCTGTTAGGGTTAAATTATGAAATACATTAAATGTATATTGATTAACTACTTGCTAGAGTTTTTTTTCTAGAAATATTAACACTCGAAAATTCACTTACTGTATGTACTGTACAATATTCACAAACATGAGTAGTTGTTACTGAACACGAGCTATTATCATTAAAAAAAATATAGAAACAAATCATGGACAGTAATTTAATGAAGCAATAAATATAAGCACAACAAGGTTGACATAAACACTAAAGTCATGTGAGACAGTGGGGTATACTTTGACACAAGTTGGTCACAGGGGTCTATGGTGAGGGGTCAGACACTGCTAACCTTCACACCCCTACAGCCCACCGAACAGTCACAGATGTATGTGTGTGTGTGTTTGTGTGTGTTTTTTTTTACTCTGTGTGTGTGTGTGTAAACTAGGTGTATGTATTGTTGTTGTGATTGTATATTTATGTGTGCGAGTGTGCTTTGTTTAATGTTTATGTGAGTGTAAAATGTTGTATATGGCTTGTGCTATGATTGTGTATTTATGTGTGTGTGTATATATGTATGCATGTATGTAGCTATGCATATTTATGTGTGTGTGTGTGTGTGTGTGTGTGTGTGTGTGTGTGTGTGTGTGTGTGTGTGTGTGTGTGTGTGTGTGTGTGTGTGGTGTGTGTGTGTGTGTGTGTGTGGTGTGTGTGGTGTGTGTGTGTGGTGTGTGTGTGTGTGTGATATAGGCTAGTGTTGGTAAGCATCGTTATTGAGTCAGGACATATATTGCATGACAGACTGAGTACTATTCTGGGAAAATAAATAGAACTTGTCACACAAAGTCCACGCTTATATATTAGCATTTGAAGTGAAAGAAACATTATTTTGAAATGCCAGTGGCTGCTCTAGTAAATAGGTGTTGTAATTTGTGAAAATTCAATAGTTTGGGAAACGCCTTCTTATTAATGACATACTTCACGTTTTGTTATTATTAACTCTTAACCGCCGGGGATGTTTGTAACTTCTACTACCTGCCAGGCGGGCATATTTACCCTAAACGAGCTTCATTCCATGCTCTTTTTCATGCATAAAAAAGAGCCAGAGCGTAATACAATTATGTATCCGTGAAAGGGCGATAATATAGCTTTCCAATGACACCTGAATCATCCTTGTACGACCACGGGTTATCCTGTAGCGATTGCGCAACGAGAGGTGAAAACCCCTAAAATACGGTAATTTCCCCCGTTTTTTCCTGGTCTCGCGAGGCCGTGGGTGTGGAATGTTGCAGTGGGGAGCCCAGTCGCGGCACTAGCGACGTGCCGAACGGTCAGAGCCCGCCTATCGTCCTCCCAACGCGTGGACTCTCTCTCAGAGCCGATAATGTGCTCAAAATCCCATCCGACTATTGTCGGGCACCGCAGGGGAGGCCATTATTCTTTCGGCCGACATATGTCGGGCCCCGCGGCTTGAGTGTTAATAATATTATAATTATTATTATTATTTTTCTTAATATTATGAACATTATTATTATTATTTGTAATATTGTTATTATTTATTATTTTGGTGTGCAACAGAATATTAAATCAAGGCAGTCTATCTTCAATATCACTGCTCTGGACGTGGAGACATTGAAGACGCTGAGAGAATAGCGTGCTACAAGTCTGCCTTTTATCCAATCCATAGGCACCCTTCTTACTTTCAGCTCATGTCCCAGGATTTCCAACCCCATAGTTGCTGATATGTCCTTAGAAATATCTACTGAGATAGAAGAGCACCAGGAGGGACCTTTAGAAAACGAACCACATCTTTCATCAACAAAGAAATTCTTAGCATCAAGGACAATGGGATACAGAATGCAGTGTTCCCAAAAGAAGTGGAAGACACACAAAAGCAACATTACCAAAATCCCAGAAATCCCTGCACACGCCCAGAAAAATGCTACAGTCTAGAAAGGCACCTCAGACACCTCAGACACCCTCACCCTCACCTCCTACAGTGAACAGTAGCAGAGTCACACAAGAAATGGACAAGCATAGTTAAGTGACAAAAGCAATACATAACAGCAGAGAGACACATGAAGCACACAAGTACAGCCAAGGGAGACATGCAATGCCAAACTCATTATCTTGGACTAGCTTTCCCAAACTTAGACATGAAGAGGAACTACATTGCATCATAGAAGGACTGCTTAATGAAATACAGATAATACATGGCCAGACATTTTGCCACCATCTCCGCCAGAAGGGACTACAGGGTTCCATGAGAGCATTATTTGGAGATTTGTAGTGGGACTGCTCACTTATCATCCGCAAAGATCTAATCTCTCCATTGTTGAGAATCAACCAGTCTACGTAATTAGTACATTGTTTGAATCTGTACATGACACTTACTTCAAATATGGTTACCCAGGCTAAACAACCGATACCAGCAATATTGAGTATTGTATTGAGTATTGTTCACATGTGTGGGGTGGTTCCTCTCACACCGCTCTCCTAGACAAAGTTGAAAGGAAGGCCTTTCGTATCATTAACTCCCGTCCACTCACCAACTTTCTGAAGTCTCTCTCTCTCCGCCGCAATGTTGCATCTCTCTCGCTATTCTATCGCTACTATAATAATCAGTGTTCCTCAGAGCTATCCCAGTGCATACCAATCAAGTACCCGGAATCAAGCCAAATCTGTTCTTCGACTTGCCAAACACTCTTTCATCAATAATAAATGCACTGAACTATCCAACTCTAGCATCTAGCCAAAAACCTCTCCAACAATTTCTCTTCCTCGTCTTTCCCTCCCCTTTCCCACTCTGATGGCACAACCATCACTTCTTCCTCTGACAAAGCTAAACTCTTCGCTCAAACTTTTGCTAGAAACTCCACATTGGATGATTCCGGTGCTATTCCTCCCTCTCCGCCCTCCTCTCTCTTACTTATGCCTAATATCCTAATCTCTTCTAAAGATGTACTTTCTACCCTCTCTGGGCTTAACACTAATAAGGTACGGTCCGGACGGTGTTCCTCCTGTTGTTCTCAAAAACTGTGCTTCCGTGCTGACTCCCTGCCTAGGCAAACTCTTTCGTCTCTGTCTATCCTCTAAAGTCTTCCCTTCATGCTGGAAGTTTGCTCACATTCAACCTGTCCCAAAGAAGGGTGACCGCTCTCAACCCTCCAACTATCGTCCAATTGCTCTTATCTCTTGTCTTTCTAAAGTTTTTGAAACTATTCTTGCTTCCAAATTTCTTAAGCATTTCTCTTCTCATAATCTGCTCTCAGATCGCCAGTATGGCTTCCTTAAGGGTCGCTCTACTGGTGATCTTCTTTCATATCTTACTAACTCTTAGTCATCCTCCTTTCGGGACTTCGGTGAGACTTTTTCTATTGCACTAGACATATCGAAAGCCTTCGATAGAGTCTGGCATAAATCTTTAATTTCTAAACTACCCTCCTTCGGTTTCTATCCCTCCATCTGTGCCTTTGTCTCTAATTTCCTTTCCGGCCGTTCCATAGCCGCGGTTGTGGACGGCCATTGTTCACTTCCTCACCCTATAAACTCCGGTGTTCCTCAGGGCTCTGTCCTATCTCCTATTCTCTTTCTAATTTTTATAAATGATCTCCTTAACTGTACCTTAATTCCCATCCATTCATACGCAGACGACTCAACCTTGCACTACTCCATTAGTTTTTCAGAACGCCCCAGCCAGCAATCCCTCAACGACAAACGTAATGAAGCCATAGAACTCTCAAATTCTGATCTAAATACTATTTCCAATTGGGGCAGAGAAAACCTTAACTTTAATGCTTCCAAAACCCAATTTCTCCATCTATCTACCCGTCAGGATCTCCCAGCGGACTATCCCTTATTCTTCAACAATACAAAAATCAACCCATCTTCTCGGTGTCTCTTTTTCTTCTGCTCTCATTTAGAAGGACCATATTACCAGTCTTGCTAAGGCAGCCTCCCAGAAGCTGGGTGTGCTCAACCGCCTTAGGGGGTTCTTTTCCCCTGCACAGCTTCTTGCTCTGTACAGGGGCATAGTGCGCCCTTGTATTGAGTATTGTTCACATGTGTGGGGAGGTTCCTCTCACACCGCTCTTCTAGACAAAGTTGAAAGGAAGGCCTTTCGTATCATTAACTCCCGTCCACTCACCAACTCTCTGCAATCTCTCTCTCTCCGCCGCAATGTTGCATCTCTCTCGCTATTCTATCGCTACTATAATAATCAGTGTTCCTCAGAGCTATCCCAGTGCATACCACCTCCTTTACGTAGGGCACGTGGTACCCGTCTTGCAACTCAATCCCACCCCTACTCTGTGCAACTCTCCAACCCAAGAGTGAAACGTTACTCTCAAACTTTCTTCTACTCAACAGCTGAGCTCTGGAACTCTCTCCCAGAATCAGTCTTTCCCTCTTCCTATGACTTAAATTGCTTCAAACTCCGTGTGTCCAGGCATTTTGGCTCGAACGTCCCTTGATTTTGGCCCTGTCACTCTTTCAACTATGGGGGAGGCACTCGCTATAGGCAGTTATGCCTTTTGCCTCCCTCAATCACATAGAAAAAAAAAAATAATAATAGCCACAGGTTTACTCAATTCCTGTTTATAGAACCCTGAACCATACCTATCTATAATCGGCATTGTCAAGTTTACAACTGACATTACCCATTATTGGATTAACCACCAGACAAGTTTACAACTATCACTGCTGCTGAGCTTACAACCAGTAACGTCAAGTTTGCAAGCATATGGAATGGCCTGCCTAGCAATATTATAACCTGTAGCACTATTGAAACCTTCAAAAATCGCCATTAACTCCCAACTGAATGCATTTCCAGATGAATAACAAGACATGCCCACATTACCTCACTTTCTTGAATAGTTATACCGGAAGTACGATAGTTCTGTTTTCTTAATTTTCTGTTGAGTTCCATGTAAATTTTCCATTCTACAAGGGAAAGATATATCCTGTCCTTTATAAGCAATCTTTAAGATGCAAGCAACCTCGTAAGAATCAGTAGATATGTTATTCTTTACATTCGACAAATTTGGTGAGTCCCTAGAATCCGGCAGGTGGTGAAAAAAGTACTGCGCAATCGCCTAAAATGTCGTCGGGTACAAGGTAAACCCTACGACTACGCCGGACTACCCCCTTTACCTGCCCTGCGGACCACCCCTGGAGACCCCTATAAGGTCACTGGGGTGGATTATAGTGGAGCAATCCCTATTAACCCGTACAGCCCCAGCGACGCGTCTGACGCTTTTTAAAGCTTTTTGAGCGTTTTTAAAGACTCACCTGTTATTAAGGCTTACATGAACCTATTTACCTGCGCTCTCACTAGGTCAATACACATTAAAGTAGTCACCAATCTCACATGGGATAGTTTCCTCCATGCTTTCAGGAGATTTTGCAGTCGACAAGGATTTCCCTGTATCATCTTGAGTGACAACGCAACTACGTTTATTGGGGCCTCTAGGTACCTATCTGATATCTGCAATCACCCTAAGGTTCAGTCTCACCTTGGCAATGTGCAGTGTGAATAGCGTTTTTTTCCTGCCAGAGCACAATGGTTCGGTGCTATCTGGGAGAGAGCCATTGTCATTGTCAAGGTGGGACTGAAGAAGGTATTGGGACGTGCTCTCATTGCTTTAGAAGAGTTGACAACTCTACTCCTGGAAATCGAGAAAACAGTAAATGACCGTCCTCTCTTTTATGTTTCGGGTGACCTAGAGGTTCCTACCCCAGTCACACCCTCAGTATTGGTGCGGAGACATCGGTTGCGGGATCTTCCTAAGGAAAGTGAAGTGGGGAATGAGATTGAGGACCCGAACTACATCAACGAAGATATTATCTCAGCCAGATACCGGTATATCCATAAATTGTCGCAGGATGTCTGGAAACGCTGGTCTAATGAGTATCTGGTGACACTCAGGGAGGCACATAGGAATAAAATTCGACCAATTAACGGTTGGTGGCTAAATATCAGTGATGTCGTCACTATCCATGATGAGGGTCCTCGTGGTTTCTGGAAGTTGGCCATATTACAGAATTATTAGCCGGACGTGACGGTGAAGTCAGAGTGGCTAAAATTCGCACAAAGTCGGGCATCTTCATGCGGCCGACTATCTGTTTATACCCTCTTGAAGGTGATACCTCGGAGACGTTGCCCAGAGTCGTTCCCATAGTGGCAACTTCAAACGGCCATCCTGTTGACGAACCAAGTGGACATCCTCATCGACAGCCGGCTCAAGCATCCTCCCAATTATGGCGGGATAAATTAGCCTCCGGGCTGTTGTAATTGTTGTACAAACTCGGTGGCGGGAATATGTCCATACTTTTATTCCATGAGCATGGACAGTTTAAGTTTAAGTGTATTAATAAGTAGTAAGTTTGTAGGAATAAGAATCATAATAATATGATTTAGTTTAAATGGGAAGAATATTGAATTATGTTCTGTATTAGATATTAAGTAGTAATATATCATTCCTATAAACTTTGGTAATTAATTAAAGGAAGGGAAAATATCTCCCGACCTGTCTGCGCATTTGCGAAAATGCAGGGCTCCCGCAAATTTGACTGGGACCCGACACTCTTGCTTCAATCGCCACCGCCTACAGTACTATTGCTCTTGTTCTCTCATCCCATTCCATTAACACGCTAGTACTAACCTCAACGTATCTTCCACCGATTCACTGATCATCTATGATCATCCTCATTATGATTTAAGTTTAGAGGCCCCCTCTGTCCTTATCTGTTCATTAATTTCCTCTTTGTTCATCACTCGTTCTCACCAACTTTACCGCCATTCTTGTTGCCTTGTTACCACTCCTCAATAACCCTATCCCGTCGTCTACGCTCCAGCAACAAGGTAAATAATTATACTATTGTGTGGTTTCATATAATTCTACAGTCCATTTACTACAATAATAACCACATAATAAACAATACCACTCTGCGTAAGCAGGGTGGTATCGTTCCCCGTATACTGTGCACCGCCAGTCGGCTTGTCCGTCGTCTGCCCAGAAACTCCTAGTATAGTCAATAGATGTTCACCAAATTTCACAGGCATTTCCAGTTGGTCAATGCAATAGTCATTCAAACAATATTTCATTCGAAGATCAAAGGTCAAAGTCAAACAATCTGGCCAGTATTTCATAATTTTAAGCTTGTGTGACATTGATATATTGGTCATCAAGTTTTGTGTAAATATTCCAGAGGTTAAATGTTAAGGTCAAAGATAATGGTCAATATATAACTAATCCCTTTTGCTAACATTTCATCATATTCACTACCCTTGCTGTGGCATATATTTGAATAATGTTGACAACATTTTAGACCAATAATTTAAATGGTAAGGTCAAAGTTCAAGATAAAGGTCTAAGGTCAAAGTAATGTTTTGAGTAGCATTCCCTAAAATAATATATCGATTTTCATCAAATTTCACAAGTCTTTCTTCTGGTTGGTCAATGTAAACATCAGCCAAAAGAAACCTGTTTGCTCGAAGGTCAAGGTCAAAAGTCAAGGTTAATGAATGTGGACAACATTTCACAATTTTAAGTTTGCTTCCAAATTTCACCATTTTCAAAATGCTAGTTGCTATTGACTTTGGTATTATGCTCACTGTTTTGTATGCAAATGTTCCAAAGATCAAAGGTCAAGATGAAAGAAAATTATCAATATATCATATGTTTATGTTTAATCACTTCACCATATACTTACTTGAGTTTACTTGAGTTGTAAGGCATATGAAGCTCAGCTTATGTGCCTCTCTGTCGTCCTTCTCAAGATATCAGGCTCTCGGGGGTTGTACGTCTCGCTATACTTGACTGCATCATTCTTCCAGTGCTTTTCCAGGTGTGACTTAAATTGATTTATGGTCTCACTTGCAATCACTTCCAGATGCCAATCACTCGTTGTGAGAAACATTGCCGTCTTGCTAACCTCTTGTACTGCAGCTTACACAGTTTCTTTGAATGTCCCCTTGTTACTGATTGTGGCGCTGATTGAAAAATGTCTTCCTCCTCCAGCTGGTCAACACCACTTAGTATCCTGAACACTTACAAAACATCCACCCTTTTCCTTCTGTAAGACATGCTAGGCAATTCCAATCTTTTCATCCGCTCAGAGTATTTGAGATCCTTACTTTCATAGACAAGCTTAGTCATATGGCATTGGATCCTCTCCAAGACATGCACATCATTCTTATATATAGGGGACCATAGTCACCATACTGTAGAGCAATACTATAATCTGGGATGATTAGGGACTTGTATAGTAAGATCAACCCTTTGCAGTCCAAAAAGCCAAAAGCATCTCTTCACAATGCCCACTATAGAATTTCCTCCTTTGGCTATGCTATTAATATGGCTGCTAAAATTGAGGGATGAGTCAAACAGCACTCCCAGATCCTTCTCTTTGTCAGTCTCTGCAATAACTGCATCCTGGTTGTCTTGGTCTAGGTGGTATACTTTCCCAGGATTAGCTCTACCATAATGCATCACCTTACATTTTGCCCGGTTTAGGGGAAGCTGCCAAGTATCCGACCATGAGCCTAGGGCTTCCGAATCTCTCTGTAGCTGTTCAATATCTTCATCTGTGTCCACCATTTTATATATCTGCAAAATGTTTAACGCTGGAGCTCACCACACCTGACAGATCGTTCACAAACAGCACAAGAAGAAGGTGTCCCAGGATCGAACCCTGAGGAACGGCTTCCATCCAGAAAACACACCCTCCACAGAGACTATCTGCTGCCTCCCCATCAATAAACCCTTAATTCAGTAATATACTTCCCCTCTGATACCATAGCTCCACAATTTCATGAGCAGTCTACAATGGGGGACACTATCAAAGGTTTTGCTATAATCCAGGTATTTGCAATTGAATGGAACCATCACATCTAGCATCTTTGTCCAGTGTTCAGTGACTTCCAATAACTAAGTATAGCATAAGACCTTCCTTCTCTGAATCCATACTGATGCTTAGTTAAAATATTTATTGCCATGTGCTCCAATACTACTGCTCTTATAATTTTCTCCATAACTTTGCCAATTATAGATATTAGATTCACTGGTCTGTAATTCCCACATTTTGTCCTCTTCCCCTTCTTGAACAAGGGTACTATATTTACCCTTTTCCAGGATTGGAGTACAATTCCTTCCTCCAGTGATCTCTTGGAAATAACCAACAGCGGCTCTGCAATTTCATCAGCAACCTCCTTCAGGACAGGGAGTGTATTCCAACTGGTCCAGGTGATTTATAATTTTTTCTGAGCAGCTAGTTCTGTCTTCACCAAATTGACTGATGTGTTAGTCTCTTTTAGTATAGACTCCAAACGGACTTGAGCCAGCAGTGGCATGACATCAACATTATCTTCTGTAAATTTGTCAGCATGGAAATCATTTAAAATTGATGCTTTTTTCCCAACTCGATGTTTGTCAAGGATCCATCTGGTTTCTCAAGTGATGCCACCCCAGGTCTTGATGTGGTTTTGCTTTTAACATATAGCCAGAATTCCTTAGGATTTGTCTTTACGTTCCTGGCTATTTCATTTTCATAGTTCCTTTTTGGCCATGTCCACTTCCCAATCAGATTTATTGCTTGCTGTGATGTATTCATTCCATCTTTCTCTATGCGCTATATTAGTTGCTGCTTATGTGCTGTACCTCTAACTGTCTTGATAGTGTAATGATTAAAGCATGTATATTCTGTATGTGATATCCAAGGATCGAATCCTGGGAGGATCACATGCTTTCATTAATTTCATTTTGGGTGTTATTGGTCTTGAAAATGGTGTTAAGAATAAAACATTTATATCTGCATAAAGCTGACTATATTGTACATCAATATTCCAATAGGTGAGGTCAAAATTCAAAAGACATTGGTTTGTAGGACTTTATTTATTACCATACGGATGTTCATCAAATTGTATAGGTATATCTAGTTAGTCAATGCATACATCAGACACGAGATAATAAATATTCGAAGTTCAAGGTCAGTGAATTTGATCAATATTTCACAATTTCAAATTTGTTCCCAATTTCAGCATATTCAAATTAGTAATTGGTGTTCAGGTATTATGCTCATTATATATATATATATATATATATATATACAGTATATATATATATATATATATATATATATATATATATATATATATATATATATACTAGTAAGCATAATCAGGTTAAGGGGGGTGACCTGCTTTTTGTTATTTCTGTCCTTTTCTCTCTTTCTCTGACTTGTATCCATTCGGCGATTGAACGATGAAGGATAAGACAGTGGTGGAACGAAAGTCATTGATTGATTATGTATGTGTGGATGAACGAATGAAGAAATCTGTGATGGATACTAGGGTGTATAGGGGTATTGGAGGGGGTCTGTCTGATCATTATGTAGTGGTAGCTAAGGTTAGGATACAAAAGAAGTGGGTGAGGAGAGCTGGAGGGAGGCGAGAGGAGGGTGGAATGATGAGGGTGGAGAGGTTGCAGGAGGAGGAAGTCAGGGAGGAGTACAGGAGAGCAGTGGAAAGACAACTAGGTGGGTTCGACCTGGAAGTTATGGAGGAAGTGGAGGAGATGAGCAAGGTGTTTAAGGATGAGATCTGTGCAGCATGTGAGGAGGTGTGTGGAGTGAGGAGAAGAGGGAGGGGAGTGAAAGGTACAGCATGGTGGACAGAAGAGGTAAGAATAGCTGTGGAAGAAAAGAAGAAAGCATATAGAGAGTGGTTGGGTAGTAGAGGGAATGAAGATTTTGAGAGACAGAAACGAGCGAGGTACGTGGAGAGTAAGAGGGTGGTGAAGAGAGTAGTGAAGGAAAGTAAGAGAAGAGTAGATGAGGAATTTGGAAGGAATCTGAGTGTAAAATGGAGGGAGAGTAAGAAACTGTTCTGGAAAGAAGTCAAGAAAGTTAGGGAAGGTAGCAAGGGAAACAGTAAGGGTGTGAAAGATAAGAATGGGAGAATGCTAGCCGAGAAGCAAGAGAGAGTCGAAAGATGGAGGGAGTACTTCAGTGAGTTGCTAAATGTAAGGAATGAAGAGCCAGCAAACATAGCTGGATATGGTATGGGAGGGAGAAGAAGAGAAGTAGTGGAGGAGGAGGTGGGGATCAGGAGGTCAGAAGTGTGGGAAGCAATGAAAAGAGTGAAGTTGGGGAAAGCACCAGGAACAGATGGAGTGTGTGGGGAAATGTTGAGGTATGGTGGTGAGATAGTGATAGAATGGGTATGGAAAATGTGCAAACTAGCATGGGAGAAGGGGAGTGCACCCAATGACTGGAAGACTGGCATAATAGTCCCCCTATATATGAGCAAAGGGGAAAGAGGAGTGTGTGGTAACCACGAGGAATATGTTTTCTAAAGTGTAGTAGGGAAGGTATACAGTAGGGTAGTGATTGAGAGAGTGAGAGTGAGAACGGAGAAATGGATAGGCGACGAGCAGGGAGGTTTTAGGAAGGGAAGAGGATGTGTAGATCAGATTTTTACCCTGAATTGTGTTGTGGAGAAGTAATTGGAGAAGAAACAAAATGTGTATGTTGCCTTTATGGACTTGGAGAAGGCCTATGACAGAGTGGATAGAGAAGGTTTGTGGAAAGTACTTAGAATATACGGAGTAGAGGGCAAGTTGCTGAAAGCAGTGAAGAGCATGTATGAGGGTGCAAAGGCGGCAGTACGTATGGAGAGTGAGCAGAGCGAGTTCTTTGACCTGAATGTTGGTTTGAAACAGGGGTGTGTGATGTCCCCGTGGTTGTTTACTGTATATATGGATGGAGTCATGAAACAAATACTATCAAGAGCAGTGGATGTTGGTGTATCACTGAAAAGGGAGGGAATTGAGTGGAAGCTACCTATACTGCTGTTTGCGGATGATACAGTTCTGATGAGTGATAATGAATGGGAGTTGCAGGGTCTGGTAAATGAGTTTGGAACAGTGTGCGAAAAACGGAATTTGAAGGTAAATGCGGGGAAGAGCAAGGTTATGGTCTTCGAAAGGGGTGAAGTCACAGAGTGTGAGGTGAAGCTGAACGGTCAGGCTATGGAGATCGTCAACTCTTTTAAGTATCTGGGCAGTGTGTTGAGTAAAGATGGGACTATGAATGAAGAAGTGCGGGAGAGGGTACAACAGGGGAAGAGGGTTGTAGGAATGCTAAAAGCAGTAACAAGAAATAGGGTGGTCAGTATGGAAGTGAAGAAGTCCTTGCATGACAGTGTGGTAATCCCGACACTGACTTACGGAAGCGAAGCATGGACGTTGGTTGAGAGACTCAGACCAAGAAATATAGAAAAAAAAAAAAAAAAAAAAGTGAGAGCAGTGGAAATGAATTACTTAAGGAGTGCGTGCGGAGTTACATGGAGGGATAGACAGACTAATGAGGAAGTAAGAAGGAGGTGTGGTGTGGAGGTAGATGTGCTGGAAAGTGTGAAAAGGAACAACTTGAGATGGTTCGGCCATATGGAACGTATGGAAAGCGAGATAATGACTAAGAGGGTGTACGAGAGCGAGGTGGAGGGACAGAGAGGGAGAGGTAGACCGAATGAGAGGTGGAAGGATGGAGTGAGGAAGTACATGAACGAAGGCGGTGCTGGTTGGGGGGAGGGGCGTCGACTGACTGGGGACAGAGGTGCATGGGGGCAGTTCGTTCGTGGCCACCCCTTCGGGGATCACGGCGTCAGGCAATAGATATATAGATAGTATCCATTTGGCCCCATTCAGCCAACTATTTTAAGACGTTTATCCCCATCTAGGTGTCGATTTCTTCCTGGCGAGCGAGAGCGAGCCAACATTATATGAAGAAATCCGGCTTCGCCGGAGACATTTTTCTATCGAAAAATGTACAAATTTAGCCTGCTGTCAAACAAAAATAAAAAATAGGCTGGCTCGCTACCGCTCACCAGTAAAAAAATTGAAACCTGGATGGGGATAAACGTCTTAAAACAGTAGGCTGAATGGGGCCAAATGGATACAAGCCAGAGAAAGATAGAAAAGGACAGAACAAAAAGCAGGTCACCCCCCTTAAAGTCAATGCTGCAGAGTTAAGTAGGTAGTGTTGTTTAATACGAAGAGCTGCATTTCTTCTTTATTATAATAATTATCATCATTATCCTTTCAGGCGTGTATGAGAGATCTATAATGAATAACGAATAATTTGGTATGCAACTGGAAATGCTACAACCATGTTTGATAATATAACATCCTCCCCCCCCCCCCCCCCCCCCGGGGGTACACCGTCAGGTTATAATATTATGAACAGATATAATATTCTTCACTAAAACTACATTAATTATTTATTCTTTACGGTGTTTGTCTTATTCAACGTATTAACACACACACACACACACACACGGGGAAGAGACATTTGGGCAAGTCTCCTAACGGTGTAGCCTCTGTTCACCTAGCAGTATAATTAGGAACCTGGAATAAGTGGACGAAGTTGTGACGTCCCATCTGGGGTTGGGGATCGGTTACAAGGTGAGATGGGTATCGTACTGGTCAACCTAAGCTACTGGTCAACCTAAGCCTTCGGGTGAGACTGGTACCGTAGTGAGAATGGTACCGTACAGATTAACCCTAAGCCTTCGTTACCAGATGTCGCCAATTGGCTAAAATACAGACTACACACACATCCACAGCCATTCCAACGATACATAAACACTTAACATGCATTTCACGCAATACATTCCCAGTTAAGGAGGCGCGGTAATAATGAGCTTAGCTCGCATTGCGTGGATTCCCCTTGACGAACAAGTAAGTGAGTAACACACACACACACACACACATGTACAACACATACTAACATTACACACTCACCCATATGGACAAAAATTTACAAATACAAACTCGTGCATATACACACAAAGAGATGGAAGGATAGATGAAAAGAGAGAGAGAGTGTGTGTGTGTGTGTGTGGAGAGAGTGTGTAGTGTATAATAAACTCCCACACCCTCCACCAGTGCCACATCCAGAGGTACTCATGGTGGTAGTTTCAAATGTTTGAAGCCTTTCATGTTATTTGGTTTACACTATAAATAATATAAACTTTTTTGTTCTGCAAATTCATTATGGAGCATTGAACTTTTTAGTAATTTGTAAATAATTGACAATTTGGAATTTCAAACATATTATATAAATTATACAGTAAAGATAATTATATATATATAATTGTCATACCAGATTTTTTACTGGAGTTGATTGGATATATTAGGTTGGTTCTACTTGACTGGAGAAGCCGAATTCGTTTCAACACATGCACGGAATGTAATAGAGGAGAATTACAACAAAACATATATTCATATTATTGTATTGAACGGATATAGATATCGTATTTAAATAGTAGATAATGGTATAAACATATATAAGACGCACGAACGAGGTTTCACGATCTTCGTTCACTTTTAAGACTTGTCTTGTATAATATAATCTAGTACTCCCTTCAATCGAGGTATGACACTTGTACTTGTTAAAATCAATATAGCTTAGTATCCCTTCCATCAAGGTATTACACTTGTACTGGTTGAACTCAATATAACTTAGTACTACCTCCAATTGAGGTAGGACATTTGTACTTTCTTTTAATACGCGACACAGGTATATATTAGGTACCGGTATTTGATTTTTCAAGGGTTAACTATGGTACTTATAATCTTTCGCTTTGTATGAATATTTAGAACTTTAATTTAAGTACTTCCCTAAATTAAGTTGGCATCACTAGAATTTCAATTGTGTTTCAAATTGCACAAAAATAATATTATGAATTCACTTAAGTCCCTTCTTTTATATAAGGCGCGTCACTAGTACTGTTACTCTTTCGCTATTTTATATATACTGTATATATCTCCTGCGTCAACACTAAGTACTTCTATTAACAATTGAACATCACTAGTACTTCTTATGCGTTTTCAGTAGCATATAAAGGAGATATAAAGATTGAATTTAGTCATTCCTTTTATCAATAAGGTGCATCACTAGTACTTATAAAGGGATTTCACTATATATTATATGTATGAGCATTCTGTATTCTTCTGGTGAGAATCTGGGCCGTGGTGGTTATCCTGACGTGGCTGGATGACAGTAGATGGAGACTCGAACTCTTGGGTGTTGGGTCTTGAATGATACATACAATATACCAGTGCATCTGTATAGTATTATCGAGCTAACGTAGGAGAGGACTCGCTAGCTGCTCTGACCGTTATAAGAGTTTTGATGCAGACCTACCAGTACTCTTGGATGTTGGGCCATAAATGTTGTGTGCAATATGCCAGTGCATCTGCAACACATCATCAAACTAACGTAAGAGGGTTGTTTGTGATGCAACGTCTCTTAACTGTTCAGACCGTTATAAGAGTCTTTCAGTGACTGGGTTGATGAGGACATTTTGGCCTTTTCCGATATCGTACCCAAGAACCAGTGACTGGTGTTCCGTATCGGAGGGACTCTATTGTTGAGTGCAGTTATGCAGAACGGTATCTCACAGAGCCCTTGTGTCTTATTAGAGTCCAGTCAGTGCTTAAACTATTGATAAGACTAATAGGTCGCTTGACAAATCAGCATTCTTTATCAATAACAACGGGGGATCGAGGCAGAGGAACGGATATTAGGTAGCCTCCAATAAGGTCTAATAACAAATTCCTTTGATGAGCCACGATGTTAAATAAGATTGGAAGTAATACTTTATCACCAGTGTGATCAGGGTTTTACTCCAATATTAAAAGGGGCCAAAATCTTCCAGCTATTAGATACCTTCCAGTGATAGGTAACTAAGAGCTGTCCACTGTAATGATTTTAATTTTGCCTGAGGTGGTCATACCTTTTGTTGGGTTGTTCCTGCCAGTCCATCTCGAGTTAATAAGGGCACAGGTGCGGGGGGGGGGGAACTCTTGGAGTACTTGGAGTAGCTCATCCTGGCCTCACGGTCACGGCGGTGATGTGGCTTGGATGAAGAATAGCGCTTGGATGTATGGTGTCTATGGAGCCTTTTCGTTGGCTGCCTTTCCCTGGCATCTTTCCTTTTCCAATGTTCATCAGGATTGTTGATGGTGATGGTCAGGTTCTTTCCGGGTGTTGGAGGACGTGCAATATCAATCGCAGCTACTCGGGCACATCTTGGAGGGGTG
>CM064513.1:61467413-61487413 GCA_032716605.1 Paralithodes platypus | reverse complement strand
GATGAACTGTATGCCCAGGATGGAGTACATCTCTCTCGACTAGGAGTTTCGACCTTGGCCAGCTCACTCGACAAGATTGTTGCGGGGTTTCGTTAAAAAAACCTGGGTGTGTAAGTAAAATACTGTCTCCATATGGAGCAGGTACTTCATGTGACAAACCAGTGAGTAAAATAGAAATAATCAGTCAAGATAGTGCGGATATAGTGATGTGTAATAGTAGTATCGATAACACTACACATGTAACTGATAGTAAAGATGAGAATACTGATAGAGTAGAATTTCCGTCTAGAGCTAGTAGTTCAACAGGAAATAATAAGTTAGCTAAACACAATAGAAAATTAGTTGCAAATAAAAGTAATAGGTTGAGGGTATATTATACAAATTGTAGGAGTTTATGTAACAAAATGAACGAACTTAGAGCACTCGTTAGCACAGAAAATATAGACATAATAGCGCTAACTGAAACGTGGATTAATACAGAATCTAGGCATTTTTTAGCAGAATTTGATATTCCAGGATACAGTTTGTTTAAATATGACCGAACAAGTAGGAGGGGCGGGGGTATAGCAGTGTTTGTCAGGAGTACATTAAAAAGCTGTATTAAATCAGGTATTAGACTAAATAATGATAATGAAAGTGTTTGGGTAGAGGTTAACGAAGGTAGTGAGACCATAGTTATTGGAGTTATATATAGACCGCCTAATATGAGTAGAAATGGCGGAAAATCGTTATGGGAGGAAATTAAAATAGCATCAAGGTTTAGCAATGTGTGCATTATGGGGGATTTTAATTTTCCGAACATTGATTGGCAGCACCAAATAGGCGACTCCGATTCAGTAGAGTTTATTGAGGTAGTACAAGATAGTTTTTTATTTCAATTCATAGATACGCCGACTAGAGGTATTAATATTCTTGATTTAGTTTTCAGTAACAATGAACATATGATAAATAATGTAGAGATTGGTGACCACCTAGGAAATAGCGATCATAAATCTATTTATTTTAATATACAATGGACAGGGAATGCTAAAGAGAATACGACACTTATCCCAGATTTCAGAAAAGCCGATAATGGTGGGCTAAGAAGAGACTTAAGGGTGGACCCTATTGTTAAGCAATTAAGTCAGGATATGCCAGAGTTAAACTTGCCACCTACATATAACCAGTTTATTGCTTCACTCCACAATGCTCAAAATAAATATATCCCTAAAAGAATATTTAGATCGACGCAGAACCAACCAAAATGGACGACTAATAAGCTAATAGATCTTATAGGAAAAAAGAAAGGAATATATCGAAAAATAAAGAAAGGTGAAAATCATTTACATATATACTATCAGACTCTATCAAGACAGGTCAAAAAGGAAATCAGGAAAGCAAAAATAAATTATGAAATAAGGATAGCCAGCGACTCAAAAAATAACCCTAAAGCTTTTTACCAACTATATAAATCTAAAGTTAGAGATGTAATAGGCCCCCTAAAAACTTCAATAGGAGAAATAACAGAAAATGATTTAGAAATGTGCAGTACATTAAATAGTCAGTTTCTTTCCGTTTTCACTAATGAAAATTTGGCACAGATTCCAGAAGTCAATATGGTATATAGTGATAGTATAGAAAATATGTTAAGTACAGTTAGTATAAGTAGAAATGATGTGCTTAAGGAAATTGACAGACTGAAACCTCAAAAATCGCCTGGTCCTGACGAGGTATATGCTAGAGTATTAAAAGAATGCAGAGATGAGTTAAGTAGTCCATTAGCATTTATATTTAACAAGTCATTAGAACAGGTTTAGTTCCAGAAGCTTGGAAGCTTGCAAATGTAGTTCCGATCTTCAAAAAAGGTGATAAATCGATAGCATCCAATTACCGTCCCATTAGTCTCACATCAATCATAGGAAAGTTGCTAGAGTCCATTATTGCTAGGAAAATTAGAAGCCACTTAGTAAAATTTAACTTAATAAATTCTTCTCAGCATGGATTCACTCAGGGACGTTCTTGCCTTACTAATTTGCTTAGCTTTTTCTCAGAGGTATATGAAGCAGTAGATAGTGACAAGTCATATGATATTATATATTTAGATTTCAGTAAAGCTTTCGACAGAGTCCCTCATGAGAGATTGATGAGAAAGGTTGAGGCACATGGAATAGGAGGGTCGTTGTTGGGATGGATTAGGTCATGGCTAATTGGTAGGAAACAGAGAGTCAGCATAAATGGTACCAAGTCAGAGTGGGGAGCAGTCAAAAGTGGTGTCCCCCAGGGATCGGTATTAGGTCCCCTGTTGTTTCTTATATACATAAATGACCTAGATTTAGGTATAACTAGTAGGATAAGTAAATTCGCAGACGATACTAAAATGGGGAGATCAATTGATTCAGATAGCGATATAGAGTGCCTCCAAAGGGATCTAGATACCTTACATGAATGGTCAGTAAATTGGCAGATGAAGTTTAACATTGACAAATGCAAGGTATTAAAGATAGGGAAGATGCAAACAAATGTTAAATATAAACTAGCTAATTTAGAATTAGAAAATTCAGACTGCGAGAAAGATCTAGGTGTGTTTGTTAGCAATGATTTGAAGCCTAGAAAACAGTGTATAAGCGTTCGTAATAAGGCAAACAGGATTCTCGGGTTCATCTCTAGGAGTGTGAGTAACAGAACTGCTGATGTTATCTTAAAACTTTACTTGTAATTAGTGAGACCCCATATGGATTATGCTGTCCAATTTTGGTGTCCTTATTACAGAATGGACATAGATTCATTGGAGAGAATTCAGCGTAGAATGACAAAAATGATCCATAATATTAGAAATTTTCCGTATGAAGAAAGGTTGAAGAAATTAGGTTTACATTCGTTAGAGAGACGCAGAGTTAGAGGGGATATGATAGAGGTGTTCAAGTGGGTTAGTGGGATTAACAAAGGGGACATGACAAATGTACTAAAGCTCAGTGATAGCGAAAGAACTCGTACCAATGGTTTCAAATTAGATAAATTTCGTTTCAGAAAAGATATAGGCAAATATTGGTTTGGTAACAGAGTTGTAGATGGGTGGAATAGGCTACCAAGTGATATAGTGGGATCAAGAACGATAGGGAGCTTTAAGAAAACATTGGATAAACATATGGACGAGAAGGGTTGGGTGTGAAGGGGGATCAGCCGGGTTGGGCCAATCAGCGCTCTGCAGACCCCGTAATCCTGCGTTAATCTCTAACCGGTTTGGTAAGATGATCCTCAGGGTATTAGAGTGTTGAGCCTATAATTGGGCTTTGTAATTGGGGTTGTGTGGGACAGGGATCTGCCTTGCTTAGGCCAATCGGCTTTCTGCAGACTCCCATTTTCTTATGTTCTTATGTTCTTATGTTTAGCCCCATTAGTTTTCAGATGTTAAGATATTTGCCCCATTAGTTAGTCGATTAGTTTCGCCTCATTTCTTTGTCAATATTTAGAGCTTTCGTGCTATTTAGGTATCTATTTTATCCCTGGCGAACGATAGAGAGCTTGTAATGTTGGAAGAACCAGCCTTCGGCCGGGACATTAGTCTACCGAAAAATGTACAAATTAATTTAGAAGGGGAATCTAATGGATGTTTTTGTTTAATTTGATGAAGGTCTAGGGAGAAAACTAGAAAAATAATGAATACATGCGAAAATCGCCCAAAAAGTGAACAGAGATAAACTATTAGGTGTACATACCTATAGTGTTTGTCTTGTTATCGAACCTGTCTGTCCGCGTATATATGGTCTTAGTTGTTTGTCTGTCTATTTCTGTTTGTCTGTTAGTCCTCCTTTGTCAGACTATCTGTTCTAGTGTTTATTTTATAATTTGTCTTTATTATTATCGAAATATATTGTATTATATCTGTGTTATTGTTTGTCTAATTACATTGTCTATCTTTGGCTATATCTGTCTAGTTTATTACCTCCATTGCAAGACATTAACGCATATAGATAATTGTCAAGTTTAATATATCAGACACAAGATTAGTTCATCACACACATACACACCCACACGCACACACACACACACACACACACACACACACCCACCCCCACACACACAGAGACACAATGACCGCTAAGGTGCAAATCAATTAAATCACGCCCACAAATGCAGTAATAAGAAAGGAAATATGATGAATGATTTGAATAACATAAGACAAAAATGATATATAGAAAAAGAGAGACTGTGGTTGACCGATATATGCAGTATATAATTATACAGTATATATATATATATATATATATATATATATATATATATATATATATATATATATATATATATAGAGAGAGAGAGAGAGAGAGAGAGAGAGAGAGAGAGAGAAACGCCCTTTTAATGTTCTTCTTCATAACAATTGTTAGAAAAATTAGCTGGCAAATATCAATTACTATATCCAATCTTTTCCCCAAAACTGTCCCCAGCATCCACACCCAAGATTATCATGTGGTAGGATTCAATAGCCTCGGAGCCCCCACCCAAAACCAGCCACCCCGTGCGTGTACAGGGCACTACGGCTGGCCTCATAGTATGCACCTACTAATAGACTGTCTCCTTATATACTACCACCAGGTATGAACCCACCTATAGTATGCGGAGAATGCCAGTCTGGGGAAAAAAGACACACAAAACTGTGTGCTGCAACCTCTGGACCCTTTAGTTCGGCTCAACCCTATAGAACAAGAACTAGGGCCAGAGGTGAACGATTCAACTGAAATATTGTTTATGTTCGCGTGTTCTTGCTGACCCCAATCACAATTATCGGTGGTGGGCCATTTTCTATCAACACCCTTCGTAGTCCTAGTTGGTTTTCATCAGGTTAAGGCGTGATTTCATAGCTAAATGTGTTGCCACGGCTTAGAGTATTTCAATTAGTGCATAACCTTGGGTCTTGTATTTTATCTAACACTACATGATTTTATTTACCTTTGTACATATCGTTTGTAGTGAATAGATTAAAAGATGTGTATATTAAAATATAAATAATAACAAAAACAAAAAATATATATATACTGCATATACAGTATATTTTTATGTTCCTTCCAACAACCAACTATACTCCTAAAATCGATTAATGAAATTTACAAACACATGTGGCAGTCCGTGGATTCGAATCCAGGATGCTCACACCGAAAATCAACACCTTATGCATCGCACCACGAAGACAGTTAAAATTATATGATAAAGAATGGTGGACAGGTATATATATATATATATTGTTTTCAATAGCTAAATATTGGATGCATAGAGATATAGCGGCTCGCTTGGTGTAGTGACTAGCGTCTCGGACTTCCACCCAGAAGGCCCGGGTTCGCGCCCTCGCTCGGTGCATAAAAGATTTTTCACAAGCACGGAGTCGTTACCATCCCTCATGAGCAAAGGGATGGGGTAGTAGTACAGGACCCCAATGGAAATACGCCTAATCGGCCTTATTGAGCTATCCTTAGCTAGCTTAGCATGCGCTAGCTTTAAGAACTATTATTATTATTATTATTAACAAAAAGACGGACACACGGACACAGACAAAGAGACGCTCGGAAACAGATAAGCATATTAAAAGACAGACCACGATTTGATAAAGTTTCGCCCTGGTGTATACTGGAGAAAATATAAAGTTATATAATAATTCTAAGAACTTGAAAACTACACCTGTCGTTCACACAAGCAATACATGCTATCAATAGTGATCCTGCAAGCCCTGCAGTATACTACAATGTTGTGTTGTTATTCTGATTTGTTTTTATTCCTGCTAGCATTACATTATTTTGTGAAGCTTATGCGGTAAGGATATCTGGGAAGCAAAGCGATAAAAATGATCTCAATCAATCCCTTGACTCCCACCACACTATCCAAAACCTACTAAAATCGACTGTTAATAGACCAAAATTAATTGAAGAATTACGTAATTTGCATATTAAATAGGCCAAAACTAATTGTTCAAACAAATAATTAACGGTTTATATGTTTTGAAGACAGAATGCATTTCTTCAATTGAGAAATGTATACTCGATATTGTAAATGTCATTAATATAATCGTGATGAATGTTATGCTTATATTAACGTGTAATATCATGAGCTAAAAACAAACTTCAAATTAGCTGTAATTCCAATTGCCGCTAGACCGGTACATACAGACAGTCAGTCAGTCACTGTGTACCATTCCACTCAGACATGTTTATTGCTCTCGACACAGTCAAGTTTTGTGTTTGCACTCCATCTAACCTGCCACTGATTACACGCGTCCTGCAAACAGTTTATGGTATTACACTACCGTTATATTTAAATCATCATACTGTATTATGTTCAAATTATGTCGGCGAAGGAATTGGCCTGTCTCTGCTTGAATAAGATAAGTAATGAAATGCGGTATTAGTTACTTAAGACTAGAGGAAAACGGTGGTTGGAAATTAATTATACATCTTTAAATATCAATTAATCAGCAACGAAGGGAGGGAAACTATTCATCTACTTATAGTGAAGAGAGTACAGTTGTTGTTGTTGTTTTGTTTTTGTTTTTTATCTATTTGTTCTCCTTTTGTTTAATTGCGCATTTATCGTTGAGTGGATTCGTTATTTATGTTTACAATCATATGTCCATGTACTAGAAAGACCAATGGGATTCAAACGAGTATATAAACACTGTCTCAATTAACCCTTTGATTTCCATATATCCTGCCGCAGCTGAACATAATATCGAATGTTGGCCAAAATAATGGTAAGAAAGGCCTTGATAGAAGCCAAGATATAAAGAATATAAAATTCGTCTGGGTTTGCTACTGATTCAACTGAGTGGGTAGATTATAGTGATATACTGGTCTTGTTACAATTTATGTGTTCTTTAGTGCACATACAAACTATAGACTGTGTATCATATATTAACCCCTTCTGTACTGGCGACGTCTTTATAATTTTATTTTAGCTAAATTTAGACTTGTGCAGTTTAAGAAGGATCTGTGGTAGTAGTAAACATGGTTAAGTGAGATAGTTCGAAGCGTGTTAATTGCTGGAGGACCTTTATAAATTGAATACAATCGTCTAACAGTATCCAAAATAAAGTTAAAAGGATGGCACTGGTACTGAAAGGGTTAAGTTTGGCCATTTAGCTTTGCATTGACAGAGTTGATGTGCATATAAATTATTCTCATTTCTCATATTTGTCTTATATGAATAGTCTAATTATCTAAAGTATCATAATAGCCATATTTATATTTATGAGGCGAATATATTGTTATGCTGGTAATGACTGGTGGAAAATATTCAGTACACACACACACACACACACTCTCTCTCTCTCTCTCTCTCTCTCTCTCTCTCTCTCTCTCTCTCTCTCTCTCTCTCTCTCTCTCTCTCTCTCTCTAATGGATTAATATGAATTAATCAGTAAGCATGTAGGCCTACGTGTAAGTTCCCTTTAAGAGTAATAGTCATTATTCTGTTCTATTCTATATAAAAACTTTCCTTGTTGGCATTTCCTGACCCATATGGTTACACTTCATACTATTTTCCGGTACGGCGTTTTAGCCGGAGGGAGCGGAGGGTGAGGAGAGCCTTCTACTTTGCTGTTCTTAAACTGTCACTGTTTCTAGTAGTATTAATGCCGGACCACCTAGGAGGGACCGCAAGGTCTGTTTGGTCTGAATATCTGTGTAACTGTGTGTAACTCTAACACTCACTATTTCATTCACAACAACATAACATTGACAAACTTTTCACCTCTGCCATCGTGTATGCTAATCACGTGACCAGTACTTTTTAAGCACACTTAATTACTGTATGTCTGTCTCTTTTTTTTCACTAACTCAGCCGAGGTCCGGGGAGGATATTAGACTGTGTTGTTGTTGTTTGTTAATTATTATGTTTAATGTTCATAGTTTATGCAATTTTCGAGGCACTTACTTTTAGTTTTCCCAGTCGTTAAAAAAAAAAAAAAATAAATAAAAAACGCCTCCTTCATAATCACGCCCTAAAATCTCCCTTTCAAAGTAAATATGTACATTGTTCGGTAGAAATATTCCCTTACCGAAGGACGGTTTCTCATAAATTGCAGGTTCGCCCTATCTCGCCTAGAAAAAAAACCCACACCTGAATGCAGCAAAACTTCTTATGAACGAAAAATATATGAAGCGAAACGTCATAATATATTCAAATTAATGGGATAGGGCATGGGGTGATCGCAAAAAGACCAACCGCCTTATAGATGGGGTTAATATAAGAAGACATACTTCACTCCACATATATTACGTAATACTGTTTGTCTCTATTCTCTAAATGAATTTCTGAATAGACTGGTCTCCATCTCTCTAACTCAAATCTCCCTCATTATTCATAACATTCTTACGATTCTATTCAGTTTAATTACTTATTTCTTCTTTATCTTATCCAATCACTTGTGGGTTATGATATTTTCCAAAATTAGTTTTGAAGATTTTGCTTGCTTTTGCCATTTTAGTGTTATGTATTATAATTTGTCCTCTGGGTTAATAAAAACGCCTTCCCAGATTTCCTTTAACCCGTAGAGTACCAGGGACGTCCTTTTCATCATATTCAGGGCACTATTAAACGATTTTATTAAGCTTAGGAAGGACCTCTAGCAATAATAAGGCTTCAAACTATCTCAACCAACCATTTTAACTACCACAGATCCTTCCTAAGCTGCCTAATATCGTCTAAGTATGGCCAGAATAAAATATAACACACGCCGTTAGTACTCAAAGGGTTAAGCTAAAACAATGCTTACCCAGACCCCCATCAAGCAAAATTTTTACTTGTTCGATACAAAAATGCCCTTGTCGAAGGCCAGACAAAAATCGACATCTGAATGGTGTGAAGCAGCCAACTTATTAATTAAATTGCCTAGAAATGTTGCTGAGTGCCATACAGTCCAGACATTTAAAAATCGCCTTGATAAATATCTCGCCATAAATCCCCGACGGACTGCGTTTGTGCTCGATTAATGTGACCGTATCAATATTGTTCATACCACTATCATTTTGTAATCTGAATTACAGTCTTTCTGGAGCTGAAGTCCTTTAATTGATTGCTGTGCAATAACTTTTGTTTATCAAGTAGCCTGTTAAGGACCAGTAGATCTGTTATTGCGCGTGTTCCTTTGTATTTTATTATCGCCAAAACAAGGGTGAGACGTCTTGAAATGTCCAAACCGGTGGAGCAAAATTAGGGCTTTCGAACCAAATGGTTAATGCGGATATACTGTATACACGAGCCCTTCTCCCTGCAACTTTCATCCTGAACTTCATCCTGGCATGTTGCATGAGCATGTTGTATGGGTATCGGCAATTAGATGAAGCTAAGATTATTATACGTGAAACAATGTTAATAACCGTAATTACAGATACCGCCAGTAGAAACTTAGGGTTACAAGTTCTGGGGAAACAAGGTTCGTAACTTGTATTCAATTTATTCTTAGGAAAATTGATGCAGATTTAATAGACTTCTTGTAGCCAAAGGAATTTATTTCTGATCCATGTTTGAGAAGATTGATTGCACTGTGACAAATGGTATACTAAGCGTATATATAATACAATTGGGTATATTGATATTGATTTGCCTTATATTTTGTATATAAATTTGTTTTTTGTTATTGTTAATGGGCTTATTACTACCAGGGTACTTTTGAAAGGTCAATTACCATGGACAGTTTAAATAAATTTTGCATACATATATTTTACATTATGGATAGTGGTTTTCACAGCCCCAACCATCAACAAATAAATAAATACACAATGACTACAAGGAACAGCGAGAAAAAATCATATTTCATTCTGACAGGTTTTTTTTTGGAAGCAGAATCAGTTATACAACGTAGCATGAATACGTGTACAGGATACAGTACAGGTAGCATGAATACATGTACAGTCAATACAGCATTCCAGTTATACAGCGTAGTACAGTCAATATACAGCATTCAGTTATACAGCATAGCATGAATACAGTCAATATACATCATTCAGTTATACAGCGTAGCATATACAGTCCAGTTATACAGCATAGCATGCATGTACAGCATACAGCATTCAGGTATACAGCGTAGCATGAATACGTGTACAGTCAATATACAGCATTCAGTTATACAGCATAGCATCATGTACAGTCAATATACAGCATTATACGTAGCATGCGTGCATTCAATACACACATACGTCAATATACAGCTACAGCATTCAGTCATTACAGCATTATACAGCGTAGCATGAATACATGTACAGTCAATATACAGCATTCAGTTATACAGCGTAGCATGAATACACATACAGTCAATATACAGCATTCAGTTATACAGCGTAGCATGAATACATGTACAGTCAATATACAGCATTCAGTTATACAGCGTAGCATGAATACATGTACAGTCAATATACAGCATTCAGTTATACAGCGTAGCATGAATACATGTACAGTCAATATACAGCATTCAGTTATACAGCGTAGCATGAATACATGTACAGTCAATATACAGCATTCAGTTATACAGCGTAGCATGAATACATGTAAAGTCAATATACATCATTCAGTTATACAGCGTAGCATGAATACATGTACTGTCAATATACAGCATTCAGTTATACAGCGTAGCATGAATACATGTACAGTCAATATACAGCATTCAGTTATACAGCGCAGCATGAATACGTGTACAGTCAATATACAGCATTCAGTTA
The DNA here is from genome assembly GCA_032716605.1 of Paralithodes platypus. Lineage (NCBI taxonomy): Eukaryota > Metazoa > Arthropoda > Malacostraca > Decapoda > Lithodidae > Paralithodes > Paralithodes platypus. The sequence goes on along the minus strand of CM064513.1, from coordinate 61,476,734 downwards.
TACAGCGTAGCATGAATACATGTACAGTCAATATACAGCATTCAGTTATACAGCGTAGCATGAATACGTGTACAGTCAATATACAGCATTCAGTTATACAGCATAGCATGAATACATGTACAGTCAATATACAGCATTATACAGCGTAGCATGAATACATGTACAGTCAATATACAGCATTATACAGCGTAGCATGAATACATGTACAGTCAATATACAGCATTATACAGCGTAGCATGAATACATGTACAGTCAATATACAGCATTCGCCGAAATGTTTGATCACAAACCGTTACAGTTTAAGGGGAGATATTATGTGTTTCTGGACCCCCTTCTCCTTCGTGATAAAGCTCCATTAGTTATGATTTTTTAGACGTTCATCTCAATAGTTTGACGATTTTAAAACCTTTAAGAGGATTCAACCGGGAAATTTTTCTACCGAAAGATGTACAAATTGATCTTGAAGGGGATCTTGGGAGTGTTTTTTAAAGCTTGAAGTAGAGCTAGTGAGGAAACTAAAAAATATATTGATAAATAGATATACCAAAAAATAACACAACGTCTCCTTAAGCTGTTAAATGTTTTTTCTTTTCTACAGTCTAATAACTAGTGACTTGTATTGGTCCGTTTCATTTCAGCTAACGGGAAACTGACATGTCTTCATCTTGAATAATCAGCTAATACACTATTATTTAGTATTTGGTAGTAAATTATATTCTTAATTTATTATAAAAATTGGGCATTAATATGCCGTACAGACACGTTAGATCCGTATTATTAAATTACGAATCAGGAAATAATTTACTAAGTAATATAATTGGTAATAAATAGACTACTCTTATTTACTTCACGACCTAGATTCAACATACAGGCTAATATGTTTTTGGCAAACAATTGAATTTGAGTTTTGAGTGATTTCATGTAATAAATCTGATGAGTGTGTTATTTAGTTTGCTCCTTGGACCTCCATCAAGCTTACAGAATACCCCCAATAAATGTGTACATTTTTCGGTATAAGAATGTCCCCCTCCAAAATTGCTAGGTCACTATCACTCTCTGGCGAGAAATCGACACCTAAATGGCACGACAAATCTTATAACTGACAAAGAAATGAGTCGAATTGTATTACAATCGCCAAACTAATGGGCTTAATGTCTTAATATCTAAACAATAATGGGGCTAAACGTAAGGTGGAAGGGGGTCCAGAAAAAACACCATCTTAAACTGAATAAATTCGTCTAGCGGAAACCTGCATACAAATATATATATCCGCTGCTAAGTGAAATATTTATGCTTTCGTTGTTTCGTATAACGGCCATCCTTTTAAGATATTGTTTCTACAAGTTCCCCTTCTGCATATTTATAGCTTCTAAACACTGGATTACGGTCACTTTAGCTCAAGTTTCTCCATTTGCCCGATTGCTGTGGCCTCTGATACATATGCTTTTAAGGGGAGATGGGTCGTGTTTCTGGTCCCTCTTCTCCTTCGTGTTAGTTTTCAGATGTTATGACGTTCGGCCCATTAGTTTGTCGATTTTAAGACCTTTCACCCCATTTCTTTGTAAATATTAAGACGTTTCGTGCTATTTATGTGTCGATTTTTTTTCCTGGCGAACGATAGTGAGCTTGTAATTTTGAAAGAACCGGCCTTCGGCCAGGACATTTTTCTACCGAAAAATTTACAAATTAATCTAGAAGGGGGATCTAATGGATGTTATTTTAAGCTTGATGGAGGTCTAGGGAGAAAACTATAATACAATTATGAAAATATACATAAATGATCAAATAAATACGCCCATCTACCCTTTTCTATCATACACTTGGAATATTTTTTTGTTTCCCGATATACAGTATACCTGTGGCGTACTTTGGTTTTAGTACTACTTAAGGGGGTGTTATATTTCTGGACCCCGTCCTCCCTTATGCTTAGCCCCATTTAATTGTGAGATTTTAAGACGTTCGCCCCATTAGTTTGGAAAAACAAAATTCTAGTTTCTATTGTTTTGTTCATCGATCACACGTACGTTTCTCTTTTACTGTATCATTCACTTACCTCTTCTTTTCTAATACTGGTTTTTCATTCATACTATTATATGTCCTCTTTTAGTTGTTGTTGTTGTTCCCTAAGCTGCCTGGCCGAACAGCCCCGAGTCCCTGAGAAAGGCCATGGCCACGATCGGGCTTTCCCACAGAGCTCTCATTGAGTGTAGATTGTGTTGTTGGCGTAAGTGATTGTGTGAAATGCAGTCTTCTATGATGTGTTTAATGGTATGGGGTGCTGTGTTACATCCCGGGCAGGCGTCGACAACGGAGTCATCCAGTCTCTTCTGATAGCTCAGGAGAGCTGGATGGTGTCCGCATCTCAGCCTGGCCAGGTGGACTCTGTCCTCGCGAGGAAGGGAGGATTCGGAAGGATGGATTTCGGGAGGTCGTGCATGCAGCTGCGTGTTGTCTGTGAGTGAGTGGATGGATCGGCGAGAGATATGAGTATGGATGTGCTTTTGGAAGTTGGTACGGGGTGGGCAGGGAGGGAGAGAGGACAATAATTGTGTGTGATACCGTGTGCTGGGTGTTGTTTTGATATTTCTTGGTGTCTGTGGGTGTGTTGCCATGTAGTTTAGTGGGTGGTCTTGGTTCGTGGAGGCTGCTGCCAGGAATTGAGTGCCTCTCATGTCCATGACTTTGAGGATTTTGGTTTCTTGATGTAGGTGATCTGTGGGTGAAGTAGCTGTGCAACCTGTAATGATCTTCAGGGCTTTGTTTTGAATAGTCTGTAAGGTCTTATGATGTGTTTCAGCTAGGTTAGAAGCCCAGGCTGGGCTTGCGTATTCTATCACTGATCTTATGTATTGTTTATATACTGTGGTGGTAGTTTCTTTGTTGTGTCCAAATTTTGTGTGAGCAAGTGACCTGAGGGCGTTAAGTCTGGGTGTCAGTTTCTCTTTTAGTATTGTTTACTATCTACACTGTCTTCGTTTTCTTATTTGTGTCTATTGTTTTCATTGAATTTATCTATTCCTCATTTGATCTTTGTATTTCCTTTCTTTATGTTATATCCATTCATCTTGACCTCTCTTCTACACTGTCTTGGTTTACCTGCCAAACAAATATAATATTTGTTGTCGCTTACAATTACTTGTATTAACACTTTGCATCATTATGAGAAACTGTTCCATATCTTTGCATGAAATAATTCTTCAAGTTCCTTATTTCAAGTTCTGGCACCCTTTTCCACTGTTTATGCATTTGCGATTCTCGAAAACAGACTCATTTTATCAGAATGGATGGCACTGGAATCATATTATGGGTAGTGTTTAGTGAAAGTTTGAACAATGAGTTCAGCTTTGTCAGAAGAAGAAGTGACGGTGGTGCCATCAGAGTGGAAAAGAGAAGGGAAAGATGAGGATTTAAGACTGTTGGAGAGGTTTTTTACTAGATACTGGAAAGCTTTGGAAATAAGTAAATTTGGAAAGTTTAATACATGTGTTATTAATAAAACTAGTTGTTGGCGAGTCTAAGAACAGATTTGGCTTAATTCCGGGCAGAAACCTAGAAAGTACGAGATTCTTAAGTTTAAAGGTGCTGGTACCGATTGAATGCATTTCTCCATATTGCAGAAAGCAGTAGCACAAGCATGGGTAAACAAAGATTTTTTGCAAAAGACTGAGAAAGGGACGGAAATATATGCATCCATGCCCGAGATGATTACCTTGGTACTACGTTCAGCATTCTCCGAGTGGCCCCGGCCACAGAAGGAAAAGTCATTCCATGGGAAATCAAACAGGTACTGCCGCAGAGCCTTCCTGTCGGCAGCACCAAAGTGCCACAAGCGCCGCCGGCTGGGAGTATTGGATGGACGTACTGGAGAGATAGACAGGTAACAAAGATAAGGTTTTGATCAGAGGAGCCCAACGGATAGAACAAGTTTAGTGTGTAAACTGAAGGATAGAGGTTAGAAATGAGTCTAGTGCATATTTAAGTTGGGGAATAACTCCTTTATGAATAAAGCTTCTAAGATAGCCAATCTTATTTGATCTTGATTCAACCAAGATCTCTCTCTTCAAGGTCGCATTGTGTTCGTCTCTGTGATGGTTTTTAGGGGTTCCTGAAGATAAATGGTAAGACAGACGACGTGATAACCTCATGGTTGTCATGCCAATATAGGTAGAAGGTTGGGTTGCACAGTTCCCAAATGTGTAGGTGTACCTATAGATCACATGAGATGTTTGAATATCATTGTCAGTCTACAGTACATGGTACTATTCTTTAGTAGGAGATTATAGGTCTTCTTGTTCTGATAGTAAATTGTTAGGTTGATTTTGGCGTTGTGTTCAGTAGGTTGGATGTTCCTTTTGATGATCTGTTGCATAATCCTTTCATCTTCTTTATAAGCCGTTGAGTAGAAGGATTTATAATTAATGTTGATAACATTTTCGACAGTGGAGTCTGTGTTGTTAGAAAAACCTCCATTGTTGAACCATCTGTCAATGATTTTCTTAGTGACTCTCTCGACATCCTTTTTTGCAAAGCCATTGTTTATTAGGATCTGAGAGGCTCTTTGTATTCCTGTGTGTACTGCCTGCCACTTATTACAGTGGCTAAGTGCTCTTCTTATGTGTGCACTGATGGTTGAATTTTTATACCTTTGGGGGCATTCACTTAGACCATTAAGGCAATGTCCAGGGTTAGATGCTTTGACGTATACAGAAGTATGAAAGTTACATTCTCTCTGCTTGACAAGCACAACTAAATATGGGAGGGATCCGTCCTCACTCTGTTCTATGGTAAAATTATCACCAGATGCTTCCATAAGGCACTGCTGTAGCTCTTCTATTTGATGATGATGCTCGGCTTTAACAAATACATCATCTATATAGCGACAGTATATTTGTGGCTATTGATGTTCGCTGAAACCTCTTCTTCTTCTATGCTACCCATAAAGAAATTGGCAAAAAGTACTCCAAGGGGTGATCCCATGGCAATGCCATCAATTTGGCAGTACTTATTTCCTCTAGGGCACGAAAATGGGGCTTCGTTGGTGCAACATTCCAGCAGGGCTCTCATCGTCGTTTCAGGGATATTACAGTTGGGAGTGGTATCATTGTGGTAGACTTTATTAATTATGTACTGGATTGTTCGGTCCACAAAAACGTTGGTGAAGAGGGACTCAACATCCAGCGGTGCAATGTTTCCGCTTGAGTTGTTATTGGCAGAAGATCCAAAAAATAAGTCGGGGAGTTCACACTGTAGGCAACAGGAGTAAACAGAGTTATGATTTCTACAGGTTTTTACTAAATGGTAGGAAGGGGTCAGGATTTGGGATACATTAGGCCTCAGTTTGTTTCCAGGCTTGTGAGTTTTAACGTTGCCGTAACAGTAGCCAAGACAACTTAGGGAACTTTGTGCCTCCATTAACCGTAATGTGGCAGTTTAATCCGAGGTTGAGGAGCTCTTCTTGGTCCGCAGTGAGAGTTTTGTTGCGTCAGGTTCGTGTAGCCATATAAGGGTCTGAGATATTTTAGTTGTCCTCCGTTGAGCTTGACCAATTTTCTCTGGTTGCTGCTGGTGATGGCTTGCTTGTGTGCATCCAGTATTCTCCTATAGGCCGAGTTTGTTCTGAGTTTCTTCCTTCAGAGTATCAGAAACCTGTAAACTAGTTTACCTGCCAGTTGTATGGTATACAGACTCACTAGATCACAACAATTCTCATTCACTTCCAAGCTACTGATGAAGCGTCAAGAAAGTACGAAAATGCGTTCTAGCTAAGTACTATGCATAATAAATCCTATAGTACTACCTAAAATGAATTTTGGAGAAAATCAGACAAGGCAAAACAACTCTCAGGAGAAGTGAAAAGATAGGCAAGAAGCTCTGTAACAACCAACTTGCCATAACCATTCATGAACAATACCTGAGAGTAAATCTCCTGCCCATATATACAAAGAATATATTTTTTTTCTATGTGTTTAAGGGAGGCAAAAGGCAGAACTGCCTATAGCGAGTGCCTCTCCCATAGTTGAAAGAGTGACAGGGCCAAAATCAAGGGACGTTCGAGCCAAAATGCCTGGACACACGGAGTTTGAAGCAATTTAAGTCATAGGAAGTAAGAAAGACTGATTCTGGGAGAGAGTTCCAGAGCTCAGCTGTTGAGTAGAAGAAAGTTTGAGAGTATATATATAGAGTATATATATACAGTATATAATATATATACTGTATATATACCTGTATAAATATACAGATATATTTCATTGATTAATTATTAGGTCTTATATTATTGTTGTCTTTGATATAATAACTTAGTTGTTTTGATCCACTTGAATTAAATTAACGTATATATATATATATATATATATATATATATATATATATATATACATATGTATGTGTGTTTGTGTGTGTGTGTGTGTAAATATTTAATACACAGACTCTCTCTCTCTCTCTCTCTCTCTCTCTCTCTCGGATTTACACCAGTGAGGAACGGTGCACGGCCAACGGCCAACGCAGAAAAGGTCTCGTCTACCAGTCACAATGTCAAACAGATTTGAGATATTGGTAGAGATGGAAGACGAACCAGAAGAGACCAGGCTCGTTGGGGATTCCATCCTACGAGGACAGGTCGAAGAGTTCTGCGACAGAGTCCCAAATCAACGAAAAAGATTTTGCATCCCAGGAGCTGGACTGGACGACATTGTGGAAGCCTTCGAAGATACCACAAAGGATGCAAATGAAAATACCCTTTTTGTCATCCATGCTGGTTCAAATGACATCATGCGCACCAGATCCGAAGAGTTGATGGAGAAATATCGCAAGATGCTCCCAGCACTACAAAAACAAGTCAAGGAATATCATCATCTCAGGCATTCTCCCAAGATCGACGCACCTGATAAATTCTACGACAAGGCCTTCAGCACAAATAGCCGACTAAAATATTTGTGTCTGAGGGAAGAAGTTTAATTCATCACCTCTGGGACAACTTCTACAACCAGCCTACTCTGTTCCGCAAGGATGGCACTCATCTAAACCCTGTGGGTTCAGCACGCATGGGTCGTCTCCTACACGAAGCAGTCCGCAGCCATGGATCAAAAAACGCCATCAGAGAAGAAGCAGCAGTGACATAAATCATCCAACGCCAATAAAAAAACAAGGCAACCGATCCAGCAATAAGGACCGAAGACAGCGAGGACCGAGGACAGCCATGAACATAAATGTAGATCCGACCAGAACCAAAAATATTATTAAAGACGTTCTGCGAGTTCTAAAATAACAACTTTAAAGGTTTTCTATGCAAACGCTCGTAGCATACGCAATAAATTTTCAGATTTAGAGGAGCTAGTGTTTACAGAAAATTATGATGTGATTGGCATAACAGAATCTTGGCTCAATACAGAAGATAGAGACTTTTTAGCAGAGTATTCACTTCCCGGTTATGTAATGTTTGAGAACAGCCGAATAAATCGAAATGGAGGTGGCGTTTTACTTTATATCAAAGAAAGTCTTAACCCGACCCTCTTGTCAAAACCTCAAATTGTGAACGTCGACACATCTTTTGTGCTAATAAAGAATAATAAAGGTACAAAAATAATACTTGCATTAATATACAGACCTCCAGCTCAATCAGTGCAAACTGACCGAGAAATTTACGAACAAATTGCAGATGTAAGTAACTCACAAGATACCGTAATTTTTGGCGACTTTAATTTACCTGTGACCAAGTGGGGCGATACTCTTACTTCACACTCCGGACATGACTTGTATACGAACTTGCAAGAGAGTTCGCTTTATCATTTGTTCGAATGCCGACCCGTGGTAATAACGTTCTTGACATTGTACTTGCAACAAAAGAAGAATTGATAGAGAATTTGAATGTTGGTGATGAATTCAGTAACAGCGACCATCGTACGATAACTTTCACTTTAAAGTTTACTAGTAACGAACCAATAGTAGCATCGAAAAAGTCCCTAATTTCAAGAAAGCAAACTTCCATAAACTTAGAGCTATGTTTAAAGAAACTGACTGGAGCTTTTTAATTAACAATAATGACATAAATACATCTTGGAAGTTCTTCGAAACCACTTACCTAAAAGCAGTGCAAGACTGCATACCATCGAAAATACGGCGTCCAGGCCATAATAATAAGCCCAAATGGTGGAATAAAGATATTTCAAACTGCCTGCTTGCTAAAAAATTTGCTAATGATAGATTAAAATCCTCACAAAATGACGAAGAACGGGTGAAATTTGTAGAGCTACGACGCAAAGCCAAAAAGTTAATTAAGCAAAGTAAAAAGACCTTAGAGTTACATATTGCGAATCAAAGTAAAACAAACCCGAAAGAATTCTATAGTTATATCAGAAAGAAAAAAGTAGTTACTTCAACTGTTGGACCGTTAGTCGATGAAAATGGAGAATACACCAAAGACGAAGTACAAATGAGTAATGCCCTCAATACCTTCTTTGCATCAGTTTTTACAACAGAAGACCTCAGTGATATCCCTACACCATCGCCGATTCAGATTGATAATTCAGATGTTCTAAGCAATATCACCATTACAGAGAGAGAAGTATTGAATTGTTTAGATAAACTCAAGGTAAATAAAACGCCAGGACCTGATACAATCTCGCCTAGAGTTCTAAAGGAAGCTAAGGATGAGCTCTCCAAACCACTGACATTACTATTCAATAAATCCTTGCAGTCTGGAACTATGCCTGATCAGTGGAAGCTAGCCAACGTAACACCGATATTCAAAAAAGGCAGCAAATCCCTACCCAGTAACTATCGTCCAATTAGCTTAACCTCAGTTGTATGTAACATGCTAGAAACGGTCATACGAGACAGACTCGTAAATCACTTGGAGGAAAATAACATACTTAAAGATACTCAACACGGCTTTCGTAAAAAACGTTCCTGTTTAACAAACCTCTTAGACTTCTTCCACGATATCCTCAACCTCTACGATGAGAAGTAAAGCTGTAGATATTATATACCTTGATTTTCAAAGGCCTTTGACAAAGTTCCCCACAAACGTTTACTGCTAAAACTAAAAGCGCATGGAATACAAGACGGTGTGTTGAAATGGATAGAAAATTGGCTCAGCAACAGAAAGCAAAGGGTAGTCATAAACGGTAAGGCATCTAAATGGACCAATGTAAGTAGCGGGGTACCCCAGGGATCGGTACTAGGACCAATTCTCTTTTCTAATTTACATCAACGACATAGATGAGGGTCTCACCTGCACAATCTCAAATTTGCTGACGATACAAAAATTGCAAATAGCGTACTCTCAAAAGAACAAGTTGACGATATGCAACACAATCTAGATAA
>CM064513.1:61343230-61467313 GCA_032716605.1 Paralithodes platypus | reverse complement strand
TGATTAAACATTTGTTTGTCTATTATTTTCCCCTGGGCCGAGTACAAAATACCTGGGTAGGCTATTCCCATCTCGGGTTAAGTACAATCAGTAGGAACGTAGAAACTTACTTACTTAATTTTCACAACTTTAAAAGACTCAAGATTCTGCGATGCTAATTCCGACAATATTCAATCAAGTCTCCGTTAACCCCATGGAAGTCAGGTTATAGTAATGACAAGACATACCAATAATATATTTTAGTTAGCGGGTGGTGTGGACTGTGGGGATCGTGGCAGCCCCCCCTTTGGACACTAAGGCTAAGTAAAGTTAGGTTAGGGTAAGGTAATGCAAATTATCTACGGTACTCCCTACATGATAAACATTGGACCAATAAACTACTGTACTATATTCCTTGGAAGAAATAAAAACAAACAATTGTACCTAATCTGCGGAAAGATTCTTTCGTGATACCCAAGTCATGGCCGGGATTCCGGGACTCTCTATAAATGCACTGGTAGAGGTGGCGGTAGGACCTAGCTGCTGGCTGTACACATTATTAAATTGTACCGGTAATCTGGCTAAAAAGTTACCGGTATAACAAATGAAGAACATAGATGCAGGGTGCAGATCCCACTTTGGACACTAAGTTTGGACTTTGGTTAGGGTAAGTTATTGCAAATCTTCCACTCCTAATATAAACTACAATAAAATAAGATACCCAGTAGATAAGATACTACTGTAGCCTATTCTTGCCCTATAGCCTATACCTTGAAAAAAACAACAAACGGTAAATACTGCGAAAGTATTCTAAGTGACATGTCTACCCCTTATAATCCTCACGCAATGACGGCAACCTGTTGTCATAGTCAGGATAGGCTATAGCCTAGCCCGAGTGTCCGAATGATGCTGTTTTTTTTTTGAAGTGAGACAACTTTCTGTATAATGATACAAACAACAAAATCCTAGCCTAGGCCTAGCAACGTATTTTTATATTAATTATTTTTAAAAGTTAGACATTCTAAAATATGCCTAGGCTTAGGCCTACTGTGTTCCAAACCTCAAGAGTCGCCTAGGCTAGGTTATCCTAGCCTAGCCTTACAAAAAAAAAAAAAAAAAAATAAACAGGAATGTTGGTCTAGGCTACGTTTAATATACACTTCCCAGGTCTTTTAAACAGTTCTATTGCTTCTATATATCATATAATACCACCATAGAGTAAGTTTTTAATACCTAGAAAAAAAAAGGTCATCTCCTAAATAATTCGCATAATTGAGGACCTTTGCCGTTCCCGGGTTAAGAGTGGGCTTCTTGAGTCTTAGCCTACCAGAAACCAGATATCCCCAGCTGCCTAGATTAACCTTAATTTTTTACTGGTCCTTTAAACCTCAAATCTTCCTTGATCTTCATTAGACCTATCAATTACATTATACATAGCCCCACCTAGTGGGGCGCGCAGTCCTAAGATTGTTAGGATAATGGGTCTATTCCCGAAGCCTAAGATGCCTAGCCTCAGCCTAGCGCTACTCATTTCTGCTTCAAATTATCAGTGATCATCATAGCGCCTAGGCTAAGACAAGCTAGGCCTAGCCGCGTTGATCTGAAAAAATAATAATGCTTGAGCTACTTGACAAAATCGCTGATGGGTGCTTGCTAGAAGTCAGGTTTCATCCAAAGTATCACCTTGAATCTATACCGTACAGCTACCTTATATAATAATGAGTTCCCCAAGATTAATATGCACATTTTAGAATGTGTTCAGGGCACTCGCACTTCACATGAAGTCAATGTTATATTCCGAGCCCACTTAATGCACATCTATTTTTCCACAAATATATCGGTAAATAACAGCTAACACATTTCCAAGTGTTCCACAGTTGATTGGCGGCAAGCTCAATTTGACGTCATCATTGTATTATTTCTCGTGGAAACACCACAATGGAAAACATACTGCTGATATTCGTTCGTTGTTTTCCAGTGATCCAAACCACATATATACCCCATGAAAAACCCAAATAATTCATCATAAAATCGTACTAATTTATAAGCTTACCTTATGCCTCAAGGTCTTAGGCTCTTTGGTCAAAACACATACAATTTATATTCATTCACTATTTTAAGAAATTAGAGACCCCATAAAATGAGCACATACTGAAAAAATATCGTGTATTTTGTTGGGAGTTTAATTAGGCATCAGATCAGATCAGAAAACCTAAACATTCAAACTTAAATTAATATTTTACATATATTCATTTTCAGTGAAATTTAGTCAATATATATAAACACATGGAGTAGGTTTTAGTTACTATATATCATAGTTTTAGATAAATACCTATTATTATCCTTTAATCTTACATAGTATTGAGCCATTCGAAGGTGCCAATAAAATTACGGTAGTTGTGTTCGTCTTGACTCAGCCTTCGGCGCAATATAACATCGGAGTGTAGGGGTACTTGGTTGTTTGTTTGTTTGTTTTAGCGGACTCTCCCATCCAGGAGTTCGTTCTATGAACGATGGCTGTTTCCTTATTGTAATATATATTTGTTATATTGGTGCGAAAGTCAGTCACCTCATCCGAACCGGAACAGTTGTGTTTTCACAGTGTAAACCAATCGCTCTCATGACTCGAGCTCTGGATTTATCCGTCTATATTTACATTAGTAGCTGCATTTGGACTTCAATACAGGTGATATATAATAGTTCTAAGATCATAGCCAATGTAGAGTACAGTGTAGAGCAAAGCAACTATCGTTTGATGATTGTAATGTAGAAATAGAATGGCAGGTTTAGCGGGGCTCCCGGCCGCCCCGGGACAGTCACAGGCTCTTATCCTATTTCAGTATCAATATTTTTCAGATGTTAGGTTCGGGATCACGAAGAAAATGGGCGAATTTTGGCACACTGCCCAGAACACCAAGGTACGTTTAACATGTGTAGACTGCCGCAACACATATGGCTTCGGTAACTGTTAGCTAACACGGGAGGTTACCGAACACATTAGCCGCGTACGTACAGAAAGAGGCCGATTAGTCTCTTGTTGGGTGACGTTGCCGATATTCTAACTCGACACATCGGGCACCACAACAGAACGCCAGCACGCTAACTATCCCATCATGACAGCTAAGTCTAGCCCACGATGTACGACCAATATCCATTATCGAAATACTGTAGGCCTATAGGCCTAGGCGCCTAGCATTCTTTAAGTCACATTAAGAGGCATTTATGATAAGTAGGCTAGGCATACACTACCGTACAACAGTATTTTATAGGCTATGTGTAGCCTATAGCAATATAGCAGAGCCTAGGTCATAATTGTGAGGCTAGGCTATCTACTGGTAGGGCCGTAGGGCACTAAGGATAGTTTACCTACTTTAGTGAAGGTATAGAGGATAGGCTATAGGCTAGCTATGTACAAAGTGTTAAATGTTAAACTGTCACACACCATTTAAAATAAGAAGTGTTACCGGTACTGTGTTAGGCTAAAGCAGAACTGACTCAATGTGTGATGAACTTCAAACTTGACTTGCTATAGATGCAATTATATTTACCCTAAGGGTAGGCTTAGCATACTGCATAATACTATAGGCCTATGGCTACACATTAAACATTGAGGGAATTACTGTTTCGCATGCACACTTGGCTCGATGGAGAAGGCATTAAATGCGGGAATTATTGGTGTAGCGGCTGGCGGATGCTGCTGGTGCGGGTTCTTCTTCTTCTTCTTATTGTTTAAATGTGCAGTTTGCTTGGAGGGTTGTGGTGTCTCCAGATTACTGCACAGGCGTTTTAGGAGGGGTGAAAAGAACAATTGTTAGTATAATAGGGGTTAGGAGAGATAGTAAAGGTGGATTTTATACTACTGTACTGTATATGGGGGGTAAGTTTGTCGTTGTCTTTTGAGGTCAGGGTGATTTAAGTCTAGGTGAGGGTGAGGTCAGAGATGATGATGATGATCAGTTGTAGTACAGTACAGTACTGCTCTATGTGTACTGTGTGATTCAGGACAAGGTGAGGGTGAGGTCAGAGATGATGATGATGATCAGTGGTGGTGTGACCGATTCAGATTCAGTAATTTTATTGCTGTGCGTTGTGGCCACTTCCTTGCCTTTTGAAGTTCAGTTCAGTTCAGTTGGAATTCGGGAAGTTTAGCCTTAACGTCGGCACTTCCCTAAGAGGTTTTGTTATTTTTCCTTTTGTGACTTTTTGTGACGTGCTCATTTGTCTAAAAATAAATATATCTAATTTTTCATCACTTTTTCTGAAATCTTCTTTCTTCAGTTTTGTTTCTTCTCTCTTCTTCCTTCATTCTTGTTTCTTCTCTCTTCAGTCTTCTTATTTCGTTCTTTAAATTTTTTCTCTCGTACTCTCCACATTTGATAGATTGTCTGTTTCACTCTATCGCTTATTTCTTTGTTAAATAAAAGATGTCCGATGACTTGGTTTTCATTTTCAATATAAGGCTGTTGGAACCCTGGATCTTTTATTCTGCATGCTTTATAAAATGAACAGTGTAGTAGAAAATGTTTTAGGTCTTCTGTTCCTTCCTTACACAGATCGCATTGTGTCTCTCCTCCCACATGCCTATTTCTATCTTTTAGATTTAAGTTATTTGTCCTACATCTGTAAACTAGTATAGATGCCTGTGTGTTGTCATAAATATCTTCCTCGCTCTTAATCTCCTTCTTATACCTTCTATACACTTCTAGGCTACTCTTCTCTGCCAACTCCTCTCGCCATCTTCCCGAATCCCAGTCCAGAACTCTTTTTCTAATGTCGTCCTACGTAATATTTGCTAAATTTGTTTCTCCTAACTTCAAATTCCCTACATACTTTCTAATTTCTGCAGTCCAGGGATCTTTACTATTTCTAAGTTTTTCCTCTGTGATTCTTCTTAGCAAGTCATTACTTTCCTCTCCTACTAAATATTTAAGATATTTTATGTTACCTTCCATAATTCTTGCCTCCATTGATGAGGCTCCTATTTCACCCCTTAAGGTTACCTTTTGGGCATATCTGGGTGCCTCTAATATGTGTCTAAAAACTCTATTCTCTATATTTTGTAATTTATTTATTTCTGTTTTTGAAAAACCTATAACATTCGAGCCATACAGGAATGCTGGTATCACAATACTTTTCCAATATGTTTTTCCAATAAGTATCTTATTACAACTTTGTGATATTACCGGGTATGTAAGGTTAGCCATTCTATTTGCTTTATCCAAAGCTTCTATTTTCTGGGTTTTAAAACATTTTGTATTATCATTAATTTGTATTCCTAGATATTTAATTTGTTTTACCACTTCTATTTCTCGTATGTTGTTTGGTTTGTTTTTCATATTAAATATTAGGATTTTACTCTGGTCTTTATTTATACTTAAGCCACACTCTCCCCCTATCTCTATTAATTTATCTATTACTCTTTCTGCTTCCCGGATTTTATGAGCCAAGAGTAGCCCGTCATCGGCATAAAACAATGAATTTATTTTGAAACACTCATCTACAAACCCTCTTTTATTTTCTAACTGCTTAATTATCTCATAAGTTATTAATTTAAATAATGTAGTGGACCCCGTACAGCCTTGTCTGATGCCGCTTGTTACCTTAATCTCCGTCTCATTTACTTGCCCCTTATTTATAATTGTACTATCTTCTTTATATATGTTACTTACTATGTCTATAACATTTGAATTTATATTGTAATCTTTTAATACTTTTATCAGTTTCTCCCTTCTGATTGAGTCATAGGCCTTTTTAAAGTCTATTGAGATTACTATGAGTGACCTCTTTTGTTTAAATATTTTATCTATACAGTATTTCAATATAAAAAGATTATTTTCTATTCTACCCTTATTTGTAAACCCACTCTGTGTCTCCCTTACCTCTCCATTCTCCCTAATGTGTTCTTCTATTTTATTTTTAATACCTGTCGTCATGAAAAGTTTATATGATATGTCTGTCAGAGCGATTGGCCTCAATTCATTTACCTTTGGTTTATTTACATTTGGTAACATAACAGTTTTTGACTTCTTCCACTCTTCTGGAATTACATTTGTGTCCATAATATTATTAAAGCACATTGCAAGTTTTTCTAAGCACTTATCACTTTGTGACAATGCTTTATATAACTCAGGTTTCATTGCATCAAGGCCTGCTGCTTTTCTATTCTTTAATTTCTTTATATTTTCCTTTAATTCTCCCACTGTAATGTTTGGTTTCTCCATGTAGTGTATGTTTTTATTAACTCTTAAAGCCATTTCCATGTGTTCCCGTAACTCCTCTTTAACTGTGACTGATTGTATGTTATAATTGTGTTCATCATTTACATTCATCCCTATTTTAAATAATTTACCTTCTTGCCTGTCCTCCATTTCTTTCTCTTTTAATTCTCTATATTCCCTATTTATACCCTCATTCCAAACTTCCTCGATGTTATTGTCATGCATTTTATATATACCACTCCAAAACATATTTAATTCAGCCCTTTTATCTGACAATACTTCTCCTTCATCGTTATAAAGTTTTAATTATTTTATTTCGTTTTGACTTTTGTTTCTTAGTTTATTTATATATTTCCACATCTCTTTACTCGCATCTCCTCCCTCTATTATCTCTCTAGTCTTTTTCCTCTCATGTATATAAATGGCTTCCCTGATCTCTTTCTGTACTTTACTTTTTTGTTCCAAGAAAAGTATGTTACTTCTCTCCTCTTCCTCTCTATTTTTAGCATTTCTTCTTAATCTATTATAATATCTCCTCTTTTTTATACCTTTTCTAATACTGTCATTCATCCATGGTGCCTCTTGTTTTATTTTGTCTCTTCCTAATCTCCTCCTATAGGTAGTTTTAAGTATATCATCAGCTGTCTCCTTCATTACTCTATTGAAGACTCTTATATCGTTACTCTCTTCTCTCGTTATTCTATTTTCTAGTTCCCTAATAAATTTGACTATGGTCTCCTCGTTTATTTTATAGTATTCTTTTGTTTCCCATTTCTTCCCTTTAAAGGATTTACTATTTGAATTATTCCACTCAAAATATACCTCAATAAGGTTATGGTCTGACAGATCATAAACGTCTTGCTTTTCATCTATTTTCATACTTTTAAAATCTTCATACATTTTATCTGAAATTAAAACATAATCTATTACGCTAGATTGCTCGTTTCTTCGGCATGTTATCTCACCATTACACTCCTGGTCATCATTTAACATATTTAATTTAAATTTATCCATCAAATCTAGTATAATGTGTCCATTATAATTTAGTTTTTGTTTACCTTTGAACCCTACATGGGCATTCATGTCACCTAATATTATAACTCTTTCATCTTCCATTTGGTCTAAATGTCTCTCAATCTCCTTCTTCATTTCATCATTCTTTACCTTATCATTTACAGAAAAGTATAACAGGAACAAGTGTACAGATTTCCCATGTATAGATCCTTTTACATAAAGTAAATCTTTATTTTTACACTCTACCTTGCTTAAACTTACTTTATCTGTTGTTTCAAAGAGTAACATTAAACCACCACCCTTCCTATCATTAATATTCCTCATACTTTCAATTACTTCAAATCCATCCACCAAAATGTTTCGTATTTTAAATTGTGTCTCAGTTAGACAAAGAAAAATATTTTTATTATTATTATTATTATAGGTAACTAAACCCTTTAATTCTTCATATTTTGCTTTAGTCAATCCTTGTACATTTATTAATTTAAATACTAAATACTCACTTCCCTTCGTCTTTTTTCAGTCTTTGTCATCTTGCTCTTCCTCATCCTCCGATTCAAGTTCTGGCATAGGTTCCTCCTCCTCCTTCCTCTTAGGGACTTCCTGCCTTGGCCTAGGACTAGGGTTACCGATATTGTATTCAAATCTGGGTCTGCCATCTTCTGTAACTCTTATCACCTCGTTCCTTCGAATTATCCACCTTCCTCCCATCTGCCGTTTGGCTTTAAGTTCTACCACTAATTCCTTGTTTTTCAACCTTTCTTCCTTTGTTAGATCTGGTGATATTCCTATCTTCTTTGCTCCAAATTCTTCCCTATTTCTAAGTCTTTTGGCATTACTGAGCATAAGAACATAAGAACATAAGAAAATGGGAGTCTGCAGAAAGCCGATTGGCCTAAGCAAGGCAGATCCCTGTCCCACACAACCCCAAATCAATTACAAAGCCCAATTATAGGCTCAACACTCTAATACCCTGAGGATCATCTTACCAAAACGGTTAGAGATTAACGCAGGATTATGGGGGTCTGCAGAGCGCTGATTGGCCCAACCCGGCTGATCCCCCTTCACACCCAACCCTTCTCGTCCATATGCTTATCCAATTTTATCTTAAAGCTCCCTACAGTTTTAGATCCCACTATAGCACTTGGTAGTCCATTCCACCCATCTACAACTCTGTTACCAAACCAATATTTGCCTATATCTTTTCTGAAACGAAATTTATCTAATTTGAAACCATTGGTACGATTTTTTTCGCTATCACTGAGCTTTAGTACATTTGTCATGTCCCCTTTGTTAATCCCACTAACCCACTTGAACACCTCTATCATATCCCCTCTAACTCTGCGTCTCTCTAACGAATGTAAACCTAATTTCTTCAACCTTTCTTCATACGGAAGATTTCTAATATTATGGATCATTTTTGTCATTCTACGCTGTACTCTCTCCAATGAATCTATGTCCATTCTGTAATAAGGACACCAAAATTGGACAGCATAATCCATATGGGGTCTCACTAATGACAAGTAAAGTTTTAAGATAACATCAGCAGTTCTGTTACTCACACTCCTAGAGATGAACCCGAGAATCCTGTTTGCCTTATTACGAACGCCTATACACTGTTTTCTAGGCTTCAAATCATTGCTAACAAACACACCTAGATCTTTCTCGCAGTCTGAATTTTCTAATTCTAAATTAGCTAGTTTATATTTAACATTTGTTTGCATCTTCCCTATCTTTAATACCTTGCATTTGTCAATGTTAAACTTCATCTGCCAATTTACTGACCATTCATGTAAGGTATCTAGATCCCTTTGGAGGCACTCTATATCGCTGTCTGAATCAATTGATCTCCCCATTTTAGTATCGTCTGCGAATTTACTTATCCTACTAGTTATACCTAAATCTAGGTCATTTATGTATATAAGAAACAACAGGGACCTAATACCGATCCCTGGGGGACACCACTTTTGACTGCTCCCCACTCTGACTTGGTACCATTTATGCTGACTCTCTGTTTCCTACCAATTAGCCATGACCTAATCCATCCCAACAACGCCCCACCTATTCCATGTGCCTCAACCTTTCTCATCAATCTCTCATGAGGGACTCTGTCGAAAGCTTTACTGAAATCTAAATATATAATATCGTATGCCTTGTCATTATCTACTGCTTCATATACCTCTGAGAAAAAACTAAGCAAATTAGTAAGGCAAGAACGTCCCTGTGTGAATCCATGCTGAGAAGAATTGATTAAGTTAAATGTTTCTAAGTGGTTTCTCATTTTCCTAGCAATAATTGACTCTAGTAGCTTTCCTATGATTGAAGTGAGACTAATGGGACGGTAATTGGATGCTATTGATTTATCACCTTTTTTGAAAATCGGAACTACATTTGCAAGCTTCCAAGCTTCTGGAACTATACCAGTTTCTAATGAATTGTTAAAAAGAAATGTTAATGGGTAACTTAACTCATCTCTGCATTCTTTTAATACTCTGGCATATACCTCATCGGGACCAGGCGATTTCTGAGGTTTCAGTCTGTCAATTTCCTTAAGCACATCATTTCTACTTATAGTAACCGTACTTAACCTATTTTCTATACTATCTCTATATACCTTACGGACTTCTGGAATCTGTGCCAAATTTTCATTAGTGAAAACGGATAGAAACTGACTATTTAATGTACTGCACATTTCTAAATCATTTTCTGTCATTTCTCCTATCGAAGTTTTAAGGGGGCCTATTTAATCTCTAACTTTAGATTTATATAGCTGGTAAAAAGCCTTAGGGTTATTTTTTGAGTCATTGGCTATCCTGATTTCATAATTTCTTTTGTCTGTCCTTATACATTTTTTAACCTCTCTTGATAGATTCTGATAGTAAGCAAGTAGGTGAATTTCGCCTTTCTTAATTTTTCGATATATTCCTCTCTTTTTTCCTAGAAGGTCTAATAGTCTATTATTCATCCATTTGGGTTGGTTCTGTGTTGATCTAAATTTTCTTTTGGGGATATATTTATTTTGCGCATTGTGGAGTGAAGAAATAAAATGATTATATGTAGCTGTCAAATTATCCTGAGTTAAGACAGGTATCTGAGAGAGAGTATGTTCATTAGCGCACCTGGGTCCACTTAATAGTTTAACCATAGGATCGACTCTTAAGGCTCTTCTTAATCCACCATAATTGGCTTTTCTGAAATCTGGGATAAGTGTCGCATTCTCTTTAGCCTTTCCTGTCCATTGTATGTTAAAGTAAATTGATTTATGATCACTATTTCCTAGTTGGTCTCCTATCTCTACATTATTTATCATTTGTTCATTATTACTGAGAACTAAATCGAGGATATTATTACCTCTAGTAGGCGAGTCTATGAATTGAAATAAAAAAACTATCCTGTACCGCCTCAATAAACTCGTTTGAATCTGAGTCGCCGATTTGATGCTGCCAATCAATATTCGGAAAATTAAAATCCCCTATAATACACACATTGCTAAACCTTGATGCTATTTTCACTTCCTGCCATAAAGCTGTACCTTCGTTTCTACTCATATTTGGTGGTCTATAAATAACTCCAATAATTATGGTCTCACTACCTTCGCTAACCTCAACCCAAACACTTTCGTTATCAGTATTTAGTCTAATACCTGATTTAATACAGCTTTTTAAAGAACTCCTGACAAACACTGCTATTCCGCCGCCCCTCCTACTTGTTCGGTCGCGTTTAAACAAACTATATCCTGGTATATGGAATTCTGCTAAAAAATGTCTTGATTCTGTATTAATCCATGTTTCAGTCAGTGCTATAATGTCTATATTTTCGTTGCTAACAAGTGCTCTAAGTTCATCCATTTTGTTACATAAACTCCTACAGTTTGTATAATATAATCGCAATGAATTTATTTTACTGGTATCGGATTTACCTTTATTTCTAACTGAATTCCCATCTTCTGTTACACCTTTAATATTTCTACTAGCAGTACAATTAAAATCCTGTGACTGATATTTTCTATTCCTATCTGATGTACCAGTACGGCAATTTACCCTATCTAGACAATTATTCTTACTCATATTCTCAGGCTTTATTTTCAGCGAAACCCCGCGACAATCCTATCTATTGACCTAGCTAAATTTGCCACCCCTAGCCGAGAAAGATGAACCCCGTCCTGTGCGTACAACTGATTTTTACCATAGAAACCGGTCCAGTTATCAAGGAATGGTATTGCATTTGCATTACAGTATTTTTCCAGCCGACAATTGATACCAATTGCCCTAGATGACCATTCCTTGCTGACCCCTCTCCGTGGCAAGATACTGTGTACTACAGGTATGCCTCCCTTCCTCCTAACTTTATCTAACCTCCCTGTACTGCCGAAGCAGTACTTCCGTCCTACCTTTACCAACATCATTGCTCCCTGTACTGAGACAGATAATGGGGCTATCTCCAATATCTTTCATGATGTAATCAATGTCCTCTAACACCTTCCCAACCCCGGCACCAGGCAGACAGACAAGCTTCCTAATATCAGTACAGGTGGACCTAGCTAAGTGTCTGACCATGGAGTCCCCAACAATTGAGAAGGACTTGCCTCTCCTTGTCGATGACTTGGTAGCAGCTGCGGCAGCGGCAGGAACTCCTGGGGCAGCAGTTGAAGGTACTCCTGGGGGGGCAGCAGTCACACCATTCCCTGTTGGAGGCAACTTACTTACCTTTCTCCTGGTTTCCTCGCCGAAGGAAGCACTCGCAGCCTCACCATCACATTCGTCATCCAAGGTGATGAACTTGTTGCTGAGGGCAACTGGTCGCCGTAAAAATTAGCCCACTTCATCCCCTCTTTCTCAAATGTTACCAACACTGGCCTAACCCTACCGTCAAATTTCTTTCCTAACCTAATTACTTTCATCATTTTATATTCCTTCACTTCTAAATATTACCTGCCAAAAGATAACCGCGTTGCGCAAGGTTCGGTTCGGTTCCTGGTCGAGGAGATAGCCTCTTGCAATGGCCTCCCCTTTTCTGTTTTATTGTTTTCTTTTTATGTGGCTGTTTTTTTTCAAAATTCATAAATTACTAATTACGCAAGTGTTTGATGTGATGTGATATTGTTGAGGGGTACCGGTAAGCCTTATGTAACGGCCCCTGATATGGTCTTCACGATTTTGTTTTCCCTTCTTCCTCTCTGTTTTCTTACGTTCTCTTGTTTTGATCTGCTGTGTCTGTTCTGTTGTGTATCCTATTATGTGTTTCTTTATTTTTCTCCTCCCTTCTGAACTTTCCTTTTCTTTTAATTTTGCTGTTTTTCTCTTCTATTTCTACTTTCTCCAGTCTTCTACGTTTCTTCTGATCTAGATTTCTGCTGTCCTCCTCCCACACTTTCCCTGGTCTTTTTCTCCCACACTTCCACTGATTTTTCTTCTACACTTCCGCTGGTCTTATACTCCCACATTTCCTCTGGTCCTTTTCGCCCTCATTCCCATTTGCCTTCTTCTCCCACACTTCTTCTGGTCTTCTATTCCCATACTTTCACTGGTCTTCTTCTCCCACACTTCTGCTGTCTTCTTCGACACATCCTCTGCATGGTCTTCTTCTCCCACACTTCCTTTGGTCTTGTACACTTCCTCTGGTCTTCTCCCACACTTCCTCTGTTCTTTTCAGTTGAATAAATAATATTTGATCTCATTTTCGTGTAATGTTCCATTTTACTCCTTTTCCGTATTTCCTTATGAATACAGACATAATCTTAATAGACCTATTAATGTTGGAGGATTTTATTTTCTTCTGTCCCTTAGATCTTCTTCAGACAAAATAGTTTTCCCTACCAAGGTTTGCCCAGAGTTGACACAATTATTTTGTACTGTAAGCGACCTAGCCTTCGGTCCTTTGAAAGACGATATCGCATAGGTCTCCACCACTGAGCTCGAAAATAGAACTCGAGGCGAAGTTTCGCTTTGGGTGTGGTATAGATGTAAAGTCAGTAAACATAGTTGTGTGTATAGAGCTTAAACTGAGAACCAGATGCAGAAAATAACCAGACCTACCATATTGAGTGGGATATCCTTATTGGTGTTGCCTCCTAGCTAAGAATACCTGGCTTCAAATCCCGGCCTGGTGGTAGCTTCAATTTATTGGGGGCAATTTCCACATATGAACGAAGTTTAGCTGTGTTGGTATCAGTCTCAGTAGGTACGGTACGAAAAGTTGTTGTGGGCCTGGCACAAATAATATGAGGGCGAAATTCACGCTCTTACAGTGGTGGCAATCACTGCAGCTGTCTTACAAACACACAATTACAATCGACATAATTAAAAATGCATAACTAAATTACATTATCATGTTGTTTAGGCCTAATGTGCATTAGCAGTGCAAATACAATATTCTAAGACAGATGGAAAAGGTAGGTGACTTTCATGACTATTGCCTAATGTCGCTAGACAAATAGATATTTTGCAATGCATAATTAATAATGTGCTTGGCCATATACAGTGCGATTAATGCTTATGGATGTTTCGGTACACGATAATTGGCATTAAATTAAGCAGTTCACAAGAACAAGTCAAATACATTTAATGTAACAATAGTTATAATTTACAGAAAGAACTAATTTCTATTAGTTATTCTCTGTAGGGATTTACATAAAAAAGTAGGTCTATGTAATAACAACAGATTTTTATATATTTTACAAAAAGGACTCATATATTTAATAGTTATTCTCTGTTGGTATTTCCAGAAAACGGTATGTAAAATAGAAATTGTTTATAATGTACAGAAAGGACTAATTTTTACTACTGTTATTCTCTGTTGGTATTTACAGAAAAAAGTATGTTAAAACAACATAAATTGTAAATATTATACAGAAGGAACTGTAATTTTGCTACCGTTATTCTCGGTTGGTAATTACAGAAAAAGTCTGTTAAAACAACAGAAATTGTAAATAATGTACAGAAAGGACTAATTTTTACAGTTATTCTATGTTGGTAATTACAGAAAAATATGTTAAAACAACAGAAATTGTAAAAAAAATATACAGGCAGGACTGTATTATTTAGTTATTCTCTGTTGCTAATTACAGAACAAAATATGTTGAAACAACAGAAAGTGTAAATAATTTACAGAAAGGACTGTATTATTTTTTACAGTTATTTTCTGTTGGTATTTACAGAAAAAATATGTTAAAACAACAGAATTTGTAAATAATTTACAGAAAGGACTGTATTACTTTTTACAGTTGTTCTCTGTTGGTATTTACAGAAAAATTATGTTAAAACAACAGATTTTGTAAATAATGTACAGAAAAGACTGTATTACTTTTTACAAATATTTTCTGTTGGTATTTACAGAAAAAGTTTGTTAAAACAACAGTTTTTTTTTTCAGTGTGGTTCCCCAAAATAATAAACCTCTGAAGTGCGCATGGGGGTAATTAGACACCTCTCCCTGTGCGCATGTATTTGAGGTGTTTCCGTCACTAAAATATTCATTGTGCCATTAATAGCATTAATACTTATCCATATGCGGCTATTATGGGTTGATTATAAAGGTATTAACCTGAAACCACAATAAAACTAGTGAAAACAGCGTTTGGATGGTCAAAATCGGAGATATAGCCCGCGAGTTGTATAATGTATGGGTGAGGCAAGCTGCTTTCCCGCCAATTTCCCCCAAGGCCACTGAGACACAGTCGATCGATACTCTCTCTCTCTCTCTTGCATTCGCTTGCTATCAGTGATGACCACACCCTGCAACCGGATTTCTAATGTTAGCACGAAAATATACCTCGGAATAAGGGAATAACAGGGAAAATAGGTGATAACTGAAGGAGAGGAGGAAAGTGGGGAAGGAGGGGAGGTAGAGGACTGAGATTTTGCATGGCCCAGGGGCAAATTTTTTGTTTTTTTGTTTTTTTCCGATGTCAAAAGTTGATTTTTTTTTTCTCTGACTCTTAAGAGTCTCCCCGCAGTCCGCCGGGGGAACTCTTAAGAGTCTCCTCGCAGTTCCCGGGTTAATGGTAACTTGATAGCAGTTGGGCACAGATAAGATTTCAAAGGGGCCTTTGAATCTCGGTTTCATTTTGGAGGGGACTGGCAGGTGTGCAATCATGATGAGGTCTCCAATGTGATGTGGGCTAGCTTTGGGGGTCTCATCAGGTTGAAGGTCTTGCAGATATTTTATTTGACGAAGTCTGTTCTTAAGGTGTAGTAGATTTTGGTCGAAATTAGAGGATGGTTCATATGGTGCAGCCAGATGACGTAATGGGAGGAGAAGGGGGTTACTCCCATAAATCGTTCGTGGGAGGTAATTCCATCTTCTCTTGGGCGTGTTAACCCGGCAAGCGCGATAGGCCTCACGGAAGGCTTCCTATAGGGAACGCGATAGGCCTCACGGAAGCAAGATCATAAAAAAAGCCTTCCCCCCAAAAAAAAGGGCCTATCAAAACAAAGGAATTTGTCTCTAGGTGAGATAATTCCCCTCTAGTACTCATCCATGTGTTTCTCACCCCCCCCTCCCCTCCTTCCCCACCTTATTCCCCCCTCCCTCCCCTCCTCAATTATCACCTATTTTTCCTCTTATTATCATCATTTATCGGTTATTTTTCTCTCCCGCGATAATGTAGCACAAGTGGGTTGCATAAAAGATCGTTATGTAACACCCAGACACCGGCACACACCGCCCCGCTCGCCTCAGTTGACTCACAGACAGCGAGAGGGGAGGGTTGCCTGTGGCTCTCTCTCGCCTGAGATTATGACCGGGTGGCCAATATCTTCGTTTTTCACCACCCAAATGCTTTTCCAACTTATTTTAGCACTCTTGAAGGTTCATATATACATCATATATGTAAAATAAAAGCATACCGAAAACAAATAATGCTCTATATTGTAAATATAACTAATTCTGTCAGAATCCAAGGCTAGAAATGCACAAATAACTACCCTAGCCCCTAGGTCTATATCGCGCTTGTCAGGTTAATGCCCCATTGCACAATCCTTACTTGGCTGGACCAGTCTTTAGAGTCCATTTGTTGCAGCCTGGTTCTGATCTGATTTGCAATGGTTCTATGACTCCTTTCGCAAATGGAGTTCCCCTGGGGCCAGTAAGGAGAAGAGTGACTGATTTTGAAGCCACACATCAGTGATAGTTGTGACCACACATGGCTGGTAAATTCTGTGGCGTTGTCAGAGTGAATGGCTTCTGGCAATCCGAAGTAGGGGAACACATGTTGGATTAGGGCTTCTGCCACTGCTAAAGCAGAGTGTTCTTTGGCTGGGCATGCTATTACATACTTGGAGTAGGTGTCAACGAAGGTGATGATGTATTTGTGTCCATGGCTGTTTTCGAGAGGTCCCATGACGTCGACTGCAAGGAGTTGCCATCCATGGTTTGGATGCAACTAATTTTCCTGTGGGGCCAGGTATCCTGGTTCTGTCTTTTCCTAGGGCACACGCTTTGCAGGTTTCTGTTATATTTTTGGCGGTTAGGTAGGGAGATGGTGTCCAGTACACTTGTTGAAAAGTGGTGATGAGGCATTTTTGAGCTAAATGGATGCCATTATCCATGTGTATTGATTGAATAGTTGGAAATGCGTTTTGGGGAGTGATCACAATTTTTCCTTCTAGAGTGAATAAGTTATCCCCACGTCTGGATAGTTGGTTAAACAGTTTTCTAGGGATCCAGTCGGGTTTTTGTTGACGTTGATAGTTGCTTAATAATTCTTGTTGGCTTTCTTCTACTTGTCCTAGATGGTGAATGGCGTGGATGGTGTGAGGGGGGTCTTTTTCCCCTTCGGCATGTTGATGTTGCAGGGGGAGGCGAGAGAGAGCATCAGCATTTGTATGCAGCTTCCCTGGTCGATAGACTATATCTATGTCGAACTCTTCCAGGGATTCTCTCCAACGAACAGTTAAGGCGTTCTTGGTGTCCGATTTTCTTAGCCATTGCAATGCATGATGATCAGTGATGACTGTTACTTTTACTCTGGCTAGGTACGCTTTAAAGTGTTGCAAGGCCCAAATTATGCCTAAGCTTTCTCTCTTGGTGGCTGGGTAATTGACTTCTGCAGGGTTCAAGGAGCGGCTTGCACAAACAATTATGTGCTCTTTTCCATCACAGGTTTGGCCTAAAACTGCGCCTATTCTGAATTGGGATACGTCAGTGTAGAGGATGGGTATAGTCAAGGAAGGATACAACAGGGGAGGCAACTAATTTGGTTTTGAGGGTCTGAAAAGCTTGCAGTCTTGCTTCTGTTCATTGAAAAGGTTCTTCTTTCTTGGTTAGGTCGTGCAGAGGTTTAGCAAAGTTCTTTACGAATCTTCTATAGTAAGAGGCCAGGCCGAGGAAAGCACGTATACCTTTTACGTTAGTGGGGGGAGGGGGGAATTTTACTGATGGCTTCTAATTTTGATGGATCTGGAGCGATACCATAATCTGACACTATACCAAAAAGTTGACATGTTTTTGGGCCAGGGTGCATTTGGAGGGTTTAAGTTTCAGGTTGGCCTCTCTAATCCTCTGGAATACTTGTTTGAGGCATTGGAGGTGTTCTGCCCAGGTAGTGCCGAACACAATGATGTCATCGAGGTACGCCAAACATGTTTCCCAGGTTAAACCTTGTAACACAGACTCCATTAATCTGGAAAAGGTAGCTGGTCCGTTGCAGAGCCCAAACGGAAGTACCGTGAACTCATAAAGTTTTCCTTGGCTAGTGGAGAATGCTGTCTTTTGTTGATGTTCGGGTAGGACAGGTAGGCTACTTGCCAATAACCAGCTTGCAGGTCTAGGGTGGTGAACCATTTGGCTCCTAGTAGAGAGTTGAGAGAGTCGTAGATTCTAGGAAGGGGAGTGGCGTCTTTAATGGTTACGTCGGCTAGCGATAGTCGACACAGAATCTGGTGGATCCGTCCTTCTTTCTGACGAGCACCACCGGTGAAGACCAAGGGCTATGGGAGGGTTTAACTATTCCTGTTGTGAGCATGTCTTGGACTTGTTTTTCTTCTTCGAGCCTTTGGATGTTTTTTTTTCTCCTAATAGGTTGCTTGATGGGGTGGCCCACGGTCTGAATGGGGTGATGTATCTCGGTTGGAAGTGGCGAAAATATCTTGAAAGGAAAGAAGGAGGTTTTTGAGGTCTGATTGCTGGTGGTGGGTTAGAGTAGTGGGTATGTCAGGGAGAGGGTTGGAAAAGGGTGGGGAAGGGTCAACAGGTGGGGTTAGTTCCTCGGAGTACATTTCTAGTTCTCCAATTTCTAAACCTTTGGGTAGTTTGATAGGTTGTTCAGATATGTTAGCAATTTTAATGAAATTTATGTGTTGAGGTAGCGAGTGGTTAATGGGCTAATTGAAAGGGCTTCGGAGGTGGGGGGTCAAAAGGGCAGGCCCTTGGAATCTGGACGCCAAGGGGACCCATTGTTCATGATGAGGGGGAATGGTGGTTGATTTAGAGATTATGGCAGGAGAAAGGATCTGGGTAGGGCAGGAATGAGGTTCAGGATGGGTTGGGGAGGGTCATTTAAGCAACTGTTAGATAGGGAGGAGCATTTGGGGAATGGGGAGGATTCAGAGTTAGGGCAGGTTTCAATGTGATTGGCTAGGGAGTTAGATGCCATGACATCATAGGTAGGGTTGTTGGGAAGGGATTTAGGTTGCTTTACATTAGGGGGGGTTGGGGTTTGTTGTTATTTTTTTTCGGACTGATAGTCGTATGACAAAGTCCTGCGCCAACAATCTATGGAGGCGTGAAGGGCTGCTAGTAAATCTAGCCCTAGGTAGCCGTCATATTTGGCTTCACTGGGGTACACCACAAATGAGTGTTGCACCCCTTGATGGGGAAGGGGGGGGGTTGGACGTGTAACGGACGAGTTTGCCCCAGGTTGGGAATAACTTGTTCGTTGGCACTGATTAAGATTATGTGGGAGGGCACAATGTCTCCGAAACTTTTGCTATGCTTCTGGAAAAAGGGAAGGAAAAGACAGGAACGGGAAGCCCCCGTATCAATTAAGAGCCGCACTTTCACCCCATTCAGAGTGAGTTTGTGATACACCGGAAGTCCTCCTTGTGGCGTATTGTCATGAGCCCCCGCCATGGTCGCGACGATTTGTGGGGGGGGGGCCCAGCTAAAAATCCAAGTTTTCTGTTTGGATTGGCTCCGGCTGATGCGTTGAAATCTCTGGGGCGTCTTCCATGTCTTCTTCTTTTATGCCCGCCATTTTATTTTCTGTGATAGCGGACACTGGCTTGACCCACGGTATTTGGGCCCACCAACTTGGAGCTCGGTTCCTTTTCCTGGTAAGTTCCCCAAAGGACCTCTTGATGGACCAAAGCAAGCATGTAGAGTTGCAAGGTTTCCAGTCAGCAGGGTGTATCCGTGCCCATTCTTCAATTCTGTCTGAGGGTCTGGGGACTGCAGGGCCTCTGTTAATGAGAGGGCTAGGAGTAGGGTGAGTAGTGACTTTGCTAATCACTGCGGCTATCTTGTTGGTGGTAGGTTGACTGGGTTCTTGTGGGTTATGCATGGCCATGATCCTCTTAATGGTGAGTAGGTCTGCATCATAGTTAGTGGGGTCTATGATGGAGAAATGTCTGGCCACAGGGTCAGGGAGGATCCTGACTAGAGCTTTGAACACTAGTTTTCTTCTTTGTGCGTTTGTTTCTTCATGGAAAGCGTTCATTGCCAGCTGTTGTAGCTTGTCGATGGTCTCATCTAGATCGCCAGTATATGTGACTGCATGAAACTTTTTGTCTGCAATCGTCTGACCTAATATGGGGCTAACAGCTGATCTGACATCAACTTCAAATTGGGCCCATGTCAACCCTGGCATATTATCATGCACGTATCCTGATACCTTTGATGCATACTTTCCTAGTTTAAGTACAATGGTGTGTATCTTGGAAGCGTCATCTTCCCTAAACATCAGGTCTAGGATAGGTTTGACTATTTCCAGGTAAGTATAAATGTCATGCTCCTCGGTTTTAAAGACCGGGATTTCGAACCTGAGTGCTGCTGCCATGATGAGAGTAGGATATTGTCAATTGAATACCATTTTTTGTTTTTTTTAAATGGTTAGAATATCCGTACTGGTACGCCGTATCAAGACACCGCTGGCTACCAGTGTTGTGCCGGGTTCTGATCGATTAGTTCCCTTGATACAGTCCGTAAAACAATCCAGTTCTGGTTTGATGGACTTAAATATACTTGACAGGAACGTACCGAGTAGGTTCTATATACAGTAAAAATTGTATTCAAAGGTTCAATATAGGCTAGTACTCAATAACAATACAAGGAAGAACACATATAAAGGTTTTATTTAATAAGCATGAGAGCAGGTGAATAATAAGTATTATAAGGGAAGACCCAACAATATTAACAAGCATATAGGCTTATGTATTGTCCTTACTTCAGAACAATATTACTGATACCAGAATAACTCAATAGTGAGAGTCTAGTATTAAATCAGATCATGTAGAAAACATACATAGAGGCAAAATGTACACAAATACATTTTAACCTTCAATGCAATAATAAATGAGAGTCAATATATCTTCCGTATTCACAAGAGACTTCAATACTCTAGATAATGATCCTAGAGTTACAATGTGGAGAGTTGAGGTTATAAAGATATTGGCACAGGAGGCTAGGTGAGTCACGCGTAGGGCTCAGCTGACCGTTAAAACTGACCGCGTGAATTTGCCCTCAGGTCAGGTCACTGGGAAGGTCACCAGGTGAACTGAGGTAGTAATAAATACTTTTCTTAGTTAATGCAACTATGAACTTAGCTGAACTGCGATGTTAATTTACTTTACAGGACAGGGCTGAGATTATTATTTATAGCCTAATCACTGAGAAGTATCAAAATCGCCCTAATTGAATGTATATCTTATCACGGGATTATATTACTTAAACATATGCTACAATAACGAAGCGAACTTAGGAATTCGTGTTTCTATAATTTCTAGGCGAAGCAAAGTAATAATGTGAATTGGATAAGAAAAGGAATGGATTTAAATAGGTTTACTGGAGAGTATTAATAAGTCGAGATGTAATCTTTAATATTCGTGATAAAGGCAACACATGAAAATAAACAAAATAACTAGCTGAGTTCCAATAGACTCAGACTGAAATGAACACTGAAGTTTTATCTTAAAAAGTGGAAACTGACTGATTAACAGATATCGATCGGTAGATCGTACTTAATAATTAGATTGGCTCTAATGACGAAGTTTAGCTCATTGATATTTAACGCAATATCAGATTCGCTTCTGAACGAGTTAACAGGGCGAGTAGAATAAAATGTACAGGCACAATTAGTACATGGACGTAGGCGACGAAGTCCTACTCATTGATACTCAAAACGAATAGTACCAGACTCGGGTCTGAACGGGTTAACAGCTGCGAGGTAAATAAAATACACAGATACAATTAGTGTATGGTGGATGAAAGTGAGACGAAACACGGGGGAATAAAATTCCTAAACACGGTATTCGAAATATCACAACATCAAGATTTACAAGAACATAAAAGCACGTCTATAAGATATATTATATATGCGATTAATTAGCAAAAGAATTAAGGAATTACACTATGCACTTGTTGGAAAATTGGGCGTAGGTTCTAGGTAAAAAGTGATTATATAAATGGAGTGATCACGGAATATACTAAGACTTCAACTCACAAAGAATAAATCAACATACACATAGTCAGTAAATCTGCGAGCGTGGGGGGCCTGAATATATATATTAATACACTGATATGTAACGTATGCGTAAGTTATGAATTAAATAAAGTCTTGACAAGGGTCAAGGAATTAAGGCAAGTTTAACACAGAATAACACAGATTCAGAGGGATTACACTTATTACGCAAGTACGTCATCTTGGGCACAGATCGCAATTTAATCAGGACACACTGTTCACAAAATAACCTAAACAATACCTCACAACAATAATCAACAGAGAAAGACACAGAAACACTTAGGTATTTGGAAGGGCAGGGGAGGGGGGCGAGAGTGCTGGTCTGGCCGGCGTAGAGGATAGTAGCCAATTCTTGCGCAGCTGGTTACCTCCTCGAGCAGGGGTTCTCGGTTTAGGCCTGATTATGTAATTAGGACAGGGATCCTAGATCCAGGCCTGTTTACGTAATAGAGCAGGGGTCCTAGGTTCAAGCCTACGTCCGGGGCTCGAGCAGGGGTCCTTGGTTCAGGGCGCCAGGCACAGACAGGTGGTCCTCCAGTAATCCTGAAAGAGGGGGAGGTGTCGTCCGGGGGGCACTCTCGAGGGGCAAGGGGGGGTGGGGGGAACCGTAGCAACACTGTCCCAACTAGTCCGTTCCTGGTGGTCAAGCCTAGTCAGTAGGTGAGGTGGTGCTTACTTTCCTCAGGATTTTCTGAGGTCTTATGCAAATATTTTCTTGCTTCAGGTGTCAATGAACTCGGGGGAGGGGGGGGAAAGGGGTGTTGAGGAAAGAGGAAAAATGGTTGTTGTGAGGTACATATACGTTCTAGCCTGGGAACTTGGGTATTATCATGTGGGCCTGGTTCCAAGGCAATATTACAATACTTAAGGGGGCAGCTGGAAGGTCCAGGACCAAGATTCACTAACGGTCGTAGCGTGCGATGTCGTACAGCAACCTACGGTCGTTCCTAAGGGAGTGCGGAAGGTGTATTCACGAACGCATCGTTGAGCTCCCTTACGGCTCCCTTTCGGTTATTTTCACCGAGGCTTCTCTTGACCAATCAGGCGCTTGGCCTTTGTAAATAAACAATATGTCACCCACATGACCGAAGCGCCAAGAAGAACCTAATATACTTTAATTTATGAGCTTGTCATTGTTTAGCATGGCTAATTCGATCCACCACAGCCAGCAGGAAGAAGAATAGAGTATCTTGTGAATTGATGATAAGAAATTAGCCTAGCTAGGCTACAGGGAAGCCTGTTAGTGGCCCAAGTTAAAGGATTTTCGACGGATTGATCATTAATAATCATATGTTAGGCTAGTTGGGAGTGTATTATTTATACCTTAACCACAGTATATTGTTCTACTTTACCATGTCTACAAATAGACAGGGCGAGCCAAACCAAAATGCCAGACTTTACTATGTCTATGCCTACACAGGCAGTTCTAGCCAAGCCAAAATGCCAGACTTAGCCTAGGCCTAATTTTTCAAAATAGGCCTAGGGTAATTTTTTTGTATTCACAACACCTCAAGGCCTATCTACATTTTCAAAATAGGCCTAGCATAGGCCTCCTCAATCTATTATCCAACAGTTGGCCATGGGAAATAATGATAGGTTGAGGGGGGCTTTGTCCCCCTCACCTCCCATGACTTATTGCTATCATCAAATATATTACCAGCATGGGACTAATAACAGCTAGTTCACAATGAGGACGGTACGCCTGCACACACCATCTTAACCTGCTAGGCTTCTACTTTACCATGCTTAGGCTACACCTAGCTAGCTAGGCATTGCTAGCCTAACCAAAATACCATACGTAGGCCTAACTTTTCTAGCCTAAATAGCCCTAACTTTTTCAAAATAAACCTAGGTTATACCCTAGGCTAGGCTAAACAAAAATATTCACAACACCATATAGGCTAGCCTATTATTTTTTTGTTTAGACTATGCCATGGGTAATTCTTTTCATAATTTTTTTCCTGCGATACTTTCAAATTTGTTGAGGAAATAGGCTATCCTAATCTAACCCAGCTAGGCATTGCTAGCCTAACCAAAATACCATACATAGGCCTAACTTGTCTAGCCTAAATAGCCTTAACTTTTTCAAAATAAACCTAGGTTATAGCCTAGGCTAGGCTAAACAAAATTATTCACACAACGTTTATTATTTATTCATTTTTTAGGCTAGGCCTAGGGTAATTCTTTTCATAATTTTGTTCCTGTGATACTTTCAAATTTGTTGAGGAATAGGCTACCCTAATCTAACTCAGAGGTGGTGGGTAGTTGGAATAAAACATTTCCGCAATAAATGAGGGTTAAAATCTACTAATGGTAGGCTACGTGTTGTCGCAGCACATGCATTTGTGCATCAATTAACCTTGACTAGGTCTAGGCTGGCATATGTAGGCTATTCATAGCTTAATTCGGCCTGTCATAAGACATTAAGGATACAAATATATTCATACTTTGTATTAAATGCCTTAATGGTGTTGTAAACACAAGTTAACAATCATATTGCGCTATTATTGCCTCAATAATGACTTAGTGTGTCATAAAGAGCTATACTGCAGACGAATTTGTTATGGTCGCGGGTTGTGTTATCGATATTTGTGTACCTATATCCGGGTCAAATTCATGTAAGGGTGGTCTGGACCACCCTTTGCGAAAGGGGATTTTAGGGGCTTCCTACGATCAAAGATGGCCGCTACGACGCTTCGTGAATACCAGCGTTGAGACGTAAGGGAACGGTAAGGGAGTTTTCGGATCGTACGACCGTTAGTGAATCTGGGTCCAGGGCTGCTATGAAAAAAGAAAACACTTAGAGCTTAAAATGGAGCAACTGTCTTGTTGGTCTTCTAGTTACCCTAAGACATACACGTAGAGGATTGTAGTTGTATCCTCGTGGGCTTGGAGTGGTCAGGCGTTATTAGGTCCATTGGTTCCTGAAATATTCGGGGCGCTGGTGAGTAGATTGCATAAGGGAGTGTTCGTCATATTCTAGATATGGCGGAATAATACAGGGAGCGTCTCTGCTGGTGGAGGCTATGTAAAAGGAGGGTTCTAATTGGCTGTCCCAGGGTGGTTGTGGTTGGCTGCAGAATACGGCTTGTGACTGGCTGAGAGAGTATTCCGTTTTCTTAGATGGCTGTGGGCGTGAAAGAGAACTGGGAAATGGACGGCTGGGCATGGTCAACTCCGGTAGATTCTTGTGGACTCGGAGGGAGGGGGAACTCTGGTAGATGTCTTCGTTGTCTGCCCTGGGGTTTTGAGGTTGCCTGAGTGGTTATGCAGGCCACTCGGTGTATCGTTGGTTTAGGGCCCGTCATCTCAATTTTAATACCACAATTTTTTTTGATATATTTGAAGATTAATATGGAATCTATATGCTCTAAAGATCATATGAAAATTTGTTTTAACCCTCGGCAAAACCTAATAAAAAAGTATGGTACTAAAATTTCTTTTTCGTAACACAGTTGTCAATACGGTACTTCCAGTTATCAATAGCTCTAAAGATCATATGAAGATAACATAAGAACATAAGAAAATGGGAGTCTGCAGAAAGCCGATTGGCCTAAGCAAGGCAGATCCCTGTCCCACACAACCCCAAATCAATTACAAAGCCCAATTATAGGCTCAACACTCTAATACCCTGAGGATCATCTTACCAAAACGGTTAGAGATTAACGCAGGATTATGG
This sequence comes from Paralithodes platypus, assembly GCA_032716605.1. Classification (NCBI taxonomy): domain Eukaryota; kingdom Metazoa; phylum Arthropoda; class Malacostraca; order Decapoda; family Lithodidae; genus Paralithodes; species Paralithodes platypus. The sequence goes on along the minus strand of CM064513.1, from coordinate 61,441,751 downwards.
GGGTCTGCAGAGCGCTGATTGGCCCAACCCGGCTGATCCCCCTTCACACCCAACCCTTCTCGTCCATATGCTTATCCAATTTTATCTTAAAGCTCCCTACAGTTTTAGATCCCACTATAGCACTTGGTAGTCCATTCCACCCATCTACAACTCTGTTACCAAACCAATATTTGCCTATATCTTTTCTGAAACTAAATTTATCTAATTTGATGTGTTTAACCCTCGGAAAAACCTAATATAAAAGTATGCTACTATAATGTAATTTTCGTAACAATGTTGTCAATACGGTACCATACCGTACTTGCCATTATCAATGTAAAATCAAAGCTGAAGATTGCAGAGTAAACACCGTAGACTTCATCGACTATTCTTCTGCCTTCGTATTATCGACAGCCAATTTTTTTTTTTTTTTTTTTTACTAAGGGATTATTACCCAACCAGCGGGGGTGTGGAGGTGGCAGCCCCCACCCACAATACTAGGATAGGTTAGGTTAGGCTAATGTCTTTTCAAATCACTATCAGGGGGGGGGGGGGGGGGGGGTTGGTTTCTCAACATCGATCGATAATTGAGGAAAATAGGTTTTCCCAAGATTTTTAATTAATTAGGCCTACAAACTCTATATATAATTGATGCAAATGAACAAACAAAATTATAAAAATACACTGAAAATTTGTGGTATTAAAATAAATATTTTCCAATAAGGCTATGGAGCTATGTAGGTCACCCGGGCGAGGAGGTTTACCAGTAACATAGTTAGCCTAACAACTCCAAATTATTTAGAAAAATATAAAGTGCACTGTTAATGAGTGAATTGCCTTAATTTGTATAAATCATTGTGTTTTTAACTCCATCATAGGTTTGACTCCTGCAAGGAGATAAAGAAAACCTAATATTTAGTAGTGGCCCCGTAATCATTGACGATTATGCCTATTACATTAGGCTACCTCTTCAAACGCTTATAAGCGTAGTTTGAATCTACCGCCGCAGAGCTCAGAGGAACTTTCATCATAAGCACACGCAAAATCACTCATGGTTCGTCTTTATGATTGGGTTCTCACTACGAAAAAACTTCGTAACAAATAAAATATAAAAATAAAATAAGAATAACTATTCATAAGCTTTCCATATTCCGTGGATGTACTTCTGTGGATTCTTGGACCAGACGCTGACTAGCGCATCTATCCGCCTTCACTGACATATCAAGTATACCAAAATCCTTAATACATCAACGAATGGGAAGGGGATGGTCGGGAGGGCCCCAGTCGTCAATGATTACGGGGCCACTACTAAATATTAGGTTTTCTTTATCTCCTTGCAGGAGTCAAACCTATAATTTATTAGTGGCCCCTCCATCATTGACGATTATGCCTGATATCTAAGACTGGAGGGGGACATTCGTAATCATATCATAACCATTGCAAATAGAATAGGCAGATAATCAAACAACCACATAGTATTCTTACTTTGTAAAAAATATATATTTATGTATAAACTTTATACAACATATAAAAAGGGGTACAAGCAGGGGCGTGCTTAAAGAAGCCTGCTTGAGGAAAAAAGGTAACTATGAGAATCTGTTCACAGATCTGAAAGTTAAAGGCACCCCACTTAAAGTAAGTGGTGAAAAATAAAACTTTATGTTTACATGTGCACATATAAACCCCATTATTCTAATGTGTATATTCCTTAAAATTAGACACAAAAATAGAATAAATTCTTGTACTATCGCAGATGTACTTACTAAAATGCTACTCGTAGTTGCAACTACTGAGACCTATTAAAATTAAATTGCTTCAACAGTGTATCCCACTGAAAGAAACCATTGTTGTACTACTGTACCTCAACAACATTTCCCGTTGGCATTACTACAGAGAAATTTTAATCACAACACTTATACATTGTATCACAGTTCGTATACGGTACTCTGTACATATCCTCCGGCGGGGTCTAGGGTGTCTTATGTTTCACTGACTGCACCCCCTCCCCCCCCCCCTCTTTCTTAACCTAAACAATTAGTGACTTAGAGACCCATCTAGACCCTTTGCCGTAACGCTATACATGGCATTGATGGTTTGTCTAGTGCTACCGACAGGTACCGGTATCGAGTCAAAAAAGTATGATTTGAAGCCCATAGTTGAGTAGTAGCTATGTCTTCAACAGATTTATTTTTTTAGAAAACGTATAGATACTGCCCATTTGCGTAAATCGTGGGCCCTACCCACTATGCCGGGATTACTCTCTTTAATGACTTCTACTAGCAGAGAAGCCATTTTACGTTTCATTAATCTTTTACCTGTACTCGATACCCATAAAGCACCTTGTTGGTTAAGAGGTGCCACTCTCATATATTTGGTTAAAGCTTGTACAGGACACAAATTATGGTGCACTTTACCCCGTTTCAACGCCGGCACCGTGAACTCTGAGAAAACATGTTCACTATGTTCATTCTTGGCGATGAACTCTGGGGAAGGTGCAATATGAATGCAATCATTTAGTCTACCAAACCTTATGCAATTAGGGGTGTTGCTCATCGCCGCCAGCTCAGACACCCTGTTACCAGTTGCCAAAGCCATAAGGAACACAGCCTTTTTTAATAGTAATTCAAATTCTGCCGTATTCTGATACAGACGGGAATGAAGCAAAGATAACGCTTTATCAAGAGACCAGGTAGGCATGAGCTGACGGGGAGGTGGGCGGAGTTTGAAGCATGCCCTCATGAAACCCGTTTCTTCCGCTTGTGGTATGGTTAGACCTGTAAGGTCAAAGAATGGCACCCTGATAGCTGTTAAGTGAGTTTTTAGAGTCACTACAGATAGACGTTTCTGTTCAAACAAATAGTTTAAATAATTAGAAACTAAAGCCACCGAAGGTACTGTCTGTTCTGTTCTAACTATCCAAGAAGTAAAGGACTGCCAATGAGATTGATATTGCCTCTTGGTAGATTGTGTGTATTGATTCATAAATTTATCTGTCACGGTTCTACCATACGGCGTTAACCACTTGGCCTCCTGAATGTCCACAATGCAAAAGTCAGCGAGGTCTTTAGGTTGCCAATCGTGTCTAAGTGGAAATACCCGACCGGGAGCGACACCAGGTTCGGGCACCACGTTATCAATTGCTGGTACCACAACTGCGCTGGCCACAGGGGCACGATTAACGAGACTACGCCTCGATAATCCTGTAGTTTGTTGACTATGTGGCACATTAGAGAAGCGTCTGGTGGCGGAAACAGATAAATGGAACTCCACATGTTCCAATCCGTCACCAATGCGTCGGGGGCCCCCCCCGCCGGCGTTAATGTCCGGCGTGTACCGAGGGAGTTTGTGATTCTCCTCTGACGCAAACAGATCCACTTGTGTACGGTAAAGCTCTGCAATCATTTGATCGAAAATGTTCTGCTTGAGCGCCCACTCTACCGTTGTGCTCTGTCTCCGAGACAGAGCGTCTGCCCAGACGTTTGCTACGCCTGGGAGATATGATGCATGAAGATGAATGTTCAGCTTGTCGGCTAGAACAAAAATCTTTTCTGACACGTCTAGCAACTTCCGAGACCTCGTTGACTCTTGTTTCTGAATGCAGTGAACTGCATTGAGATTGTCCTTCCTGAAAGTCACCGATTTTTCCCGTAAAGTAGAGCCGTGAACTTGAAGGAAATACAAGGGGACTAGTAATTATTTTACATTTATGTGGGAGGTTTCTGAATGGGACCAAAGCCCTTGACCCTGATGCCCGAGGTTTGACTGAAAGCCCCAACCTATCGTCCCTGACGCATCCGTGTCCACCCATACCGTCGGCAGAGGAGAGATCCATGACATGACTGAGTGCAACACTTCCTTCTTCGCCCAAACCGCTAGTAAGCTGTGTATTAATGTTGGGATAGGCCATAATGTTCCCGCCGGTAATAGTGGGAAATATTTGTTGCCCTCCAAGATTAAACGTTTGACTTTCAACCGGCCCAACTTCACAGTTAGTTGAACCCAGTTGAGAGAACCGACTAGAGATTCCCAGAGTCTCCGTGTCGTAGTCAGACTGTGGAGAAACATAACCATTTTTTTGCGAAATCTGTTTCGATTGTCCACACTCTGACTCAGAGTGAGAGACGCTGTGTCCCAGACCAGCCCTATCCACTGAACTACTCGTGAGGGAACAAGGTTTGACTTTACCAAGTTGACCTTGAATCCTAGAGATTTGACATGGTTTAACGTAATGTTGACATGAGTGTTGCATAACTCTTCTGTCTCTGCCACCACCAGCCAGTCGTCCAGATACCACAAGATCCTGATCCCCTGTTCTAAAATGGGCATCAGGGCTTGCCGGACTAATTTTGTGAATATTCGTGGCGCTAGGTTCAATCCAAACGGCATCCTTTGAAAGACATAAGTCTGATGCATTATTCTTAAAGCCAGACATTTTTTAAATCTCTTGTTTACCGGGACGTGCCAATACGCGTCTGTCAGGTCTAATGAACACATCCACCCTCCCGGCGGAAGCGTTAGCCTGATTTGATTCACGGTCAGCATCCTGAAGGACACGTAGTGAATGTGGAGATTCAAATAAGACAGGTCCACGACCGGTCTCATCTGACTACTGTCCCTTTTAGGTACTAGAAATAGTTTGGATGTAAACACCGGGTAAGTTGGGGGGACTGGGATAATGACACTCTTGGTAATCATCTCCTGAACTAGTGACTCCACCTCTGAAGAAACATGATTGGCCTTTGTCGGCTGACGTAAGCGAGGTCGCCGGAGCCACTGCCAAGTGATGCCTTTGCGTACCACAGTCCTCGCCCATGTCCTTAATGGCCATGCCTGATGACACGCCCGGAATGACCCAGTTGACTGGGGTTCGCCGGCTGGACTACTCTCTGATCCAACACGCCTTTGACTGGCCCCCGGAGTGAGAGAGACCTTAGTTTTTTGCTGGTGGTGGTGTACTCTTGGACGACTGGCTGGGTTTGGCTGGAGGTGGGCCCTGACCTGGTCGTTGGTGAAACCTGTGGCCTTTACCTGAGAATTTACCCTGTTTATACCTGACTTGAGCCTGACCCTGGGTGGAAGGGGACTTAGGCTGATGAAAAGGCTTAGACCCACTAGCTTGAGCTTTCGAAACTGGTTTGGGTTTAGGGAAAGTGAAGGTAGGCTTCTTAGGTTGAGAGGGACTTTGTTTGAATGCTTGTGCCATATTGAAAACAGTCTTCCAAACTGCTGGAGACATCAAAGAAGGAGTTAGAACTGGAGACAGAACTACTTGGCTTGCAATACGGTCAGGAAGTTTCTTTACTAAGAACATCCTTAGATCCTGCCTTGCTCGAACTGCCTCTAATAAGGCCGTCCGAATATCGCCTAAAGACTGAATGGAAGTTTGGAGAAGCAAGCGCCGGGAAAGTTCAATGGCCTTCCTGACTTCCGCAGCTTCGATCGCCTGAGAAGAGCGTAACATAGACTTTGTTACTTGCTGGGTAACAACATATTGTGAAAACGTCTAAACGCTTTTCCTCTTAACCTAAACTCGCAGTCTAGGTGAGCTGGGGAAGGCGTGCTAAAAGGATCTTTTAATTTGCACAAGTTGATTTTAGGGGCAGCCAAGAAATCAAACAAAGCAGAGGGAACTCCTCCGGCACTAAAAACCGGAAGAGAGAACCAAGTATGGTGGTCTTGAGGGATTTGGTGAGAAGATTTTGAAGTGAAAGTAGTGGCAACATTTTGAGCCTCTGTTTCCCATTCCACCCAAGGTCCCGTACCCAACTGCCCCACCTGCAAGACTGGATTAGAGGCTGAGTCTGTGATTGGAAACATATCCAACTCCGGCGTCAAAGCCGTAAGTGCCTTGATGTCATTAAAGCCATCATTCTTAGTCCAGTCAGAAAATAGCTTTGAAGCTGAGGCAGGGGGTAGGGCTGGTGTTGATGCATACACAAAAAAGTCATGGTTATAATAACTTGGAATGGCCTTAATATGAACATCTAAAACATTTCCTTGACTATCCAATGCTCTGAGTTTTCTAGACTTATTGCATTGGATTACCCACTCATATGGTACAGGGAGCTCCCCCGAAATAGTAGCTTGTGCTGCCTCTGGCTTAGTTGGTAACATTGTTACCCATGACTCATCAGGCCAGTATAAAAGAGGCATAGCTCCTTTTTTGACTGGGGCCTTGTCTAAAGGGGGGGGGGGGGGGGGAGTTATGTCTGATATGACTCGCACATTGGAAGTAGTGAGAGCTGCTGTGCCTGGCACAATTGAAATTGGGTCTGACACAAGAGGAGGGTTAGGTATTTTAGCTAAAGCAATGGATGTAGCCAGAGGTCGCACATTCGTCGACGTCGCGGGAGCTCCCGTACCAACTGTAGGAGTTTCCGGCGTAGGGCCAAAGAACTTATTAAGTGCATTCAATAGTAATCCATCAATTTCTTCTGCAGTTACATACCTAGCAGATGACGAACTCTGTGGAGATTCAACAGTACCCTGAGAGTCATCTAGATGGTGACCTGACTCTTCAACTTCCATCTCTGAGACCAGAGAATGCTGTTCGTCATCCCTTAAGTCTGGCCTATCATGGGAAGATCCCGCCGAAGCCGGGACCTCCACATGCCGCCATGTTAAATCTGGGATAGAAGATGGTACATCGGCATCCCGGTGGACATCAGCCACTACTTGAGACACAAAAGGATGTGTGCTGTCCTGCCAGGGCTGAGAGTATCGCCATACACCTTGGCTGTGGCTGTTACTCGCTTGCGAGTCTGGTAACCTCTCCAATTGGGAGCCCTCACCTGAGCACCCTAGAGGTTTATAATTTCCATAAGATACTTCTAAATCTGAGACTGACACACGTGACCTGGTAGAACAAGCATGAATATCAGGTGATGAAATGTCCATCGGGGCATCCTCCACCACATTCTCTGACTCCACCCCCGACCTGTCAGATTGGACGTTAGACTTGGTGGGGGTAGAGGCAGAAAGCGGGGTACCAGGCTCCGGCGACAGCCGTGAGTCCCTTCGCGCCGGAGGATCCCTTTTGGATGATTTATGACTCCTACTAGACTTATGTTTAGTTCTAGTAATGTCTTTAGGTCCCCTACTATCGTCCTTTTTCCTCTTCTTTGGAGGTGAAGCAGAGTGGCCCGAAGCTTTCACCTGCTTCCTCAGGGGTGACCTTGATTTGGACCTCTTCGCCGTTGCCGAGGGAGACGGCGAGCGAGGCCTCTTAGATTTGCCAGGGGAGGGAGTGGTAACCTGTCCCCGCCCAGTCTCTGAGGTCTTACGTGCACGTATCTTTGACTGAGGGGGGGCATGTTTGACAATTAATAGCTCCCAAAGCTCAAGGTTATCACATTGCAATGCTTTATGTGCTACATTTGTTGAATAGTTAGCTAGAAGTTGTTTCACCTCTTGCAAAGCCACCGCCGCAGTATTATCTTTTTGAATTAAAATTCTAACACTTAATAGGTTACAAATAGTGCAATTTTTTGTCACCCATATCCCCCGTGACCTATCGAGGCATTTAACACATTTAATGCACAGCTTGTGTGCAAAAATAGGGATACCTGAACATAACGGCGTTGAACATAAAGCAATGAGAGGTTCTAGTGCCGACATGTCAGAGACTGGCGGAAATCTACCCACCCCCAGGATCTACCTGGTCATCTGGCGTCACGCCGGTACTCCGCCCTGGAAAGAGAAATTTCCAGGAATTAATGCTCATAAAGTTACCCCAAAATGTTTCAAAAACATGTGTCATAAAACCGCTGGTCAACGAACCGTAGCCCTCAACCACTACTTTTCGTTGTCCCTTAGTTTCATATTAAAGATTTCAGCATATCTTTACCTGTCCAAAAGATTTAAGCATATCTTCTGAGTCTTCATAAAGATGAGCATACCTTTATTAAAGATGAAGTCTTTCAAGTATCCTTTTATACTTTAAACACTAGTAAGATTCAGGCATCTTTTTATACCATAAAAAGTCTAAGCCTATCTTAATTTCTAATCCGACTTCTCCCAGAAGCCTTCATAGATCGCCGTCTTGAAGGCCGTGATACCCTATTGTATCAATCAATTGTCTGGCAAACCATAGCGAATTGCAAATCCGTTAATAGAACCACCCGAAGGTATAACCGCTGGGTTTCATATTAAATGTCAAACCAATTGTACCTGCCCCAGACCTCTTTGTAAAAAGGTCGCCGGGAGGGAAAGACCAAACAAACAGCATTGTTTCAATGGCTTTGCAAAGCCGAGAAAACCATATCCAACAGGTGTCAGCATGATCACCTGAGATAAGTGTGTGGAGCCCACCTCGCCGAGAAAACACAGGAAGCCTGATCATAGGCTCGACCACAGAGAACGCAGTTTCTGATGAGCCCTCAAGCTTCCCAACTCGCTGGGGTAACAACCGATTTTAACCAACTTGACTAAAACCCGGTAAACAAAACGGCTTTCTCGGAGCAATCGAGAAAAACCGCCGGAAAGGCAACCCACACCAATCAGAACGCAATCTGATAAACATAATCAGACACAGTCCAAAGCTCCTGGATCAGCCAATCACAACTAATCCAGGACACACATGACACATGAATAAATTTTTATAATAATAAACAATGAAAACACTTGCATATGTGAAAAACTACGAGTGGCTGGCTAGGCCTGGTGAAAACGGAAAAACACTTAATGACGTCGAAACACAATCGAAAAGCACTTCATCCCACCAAAACTGGAACAGCTGCCACACCAACATCGTAGAAAAAACCGGGGTAAGGGTAACACTGACTCGGGACCCAGAAAGAACTCCACTACATGAAGAAAAAACACCAGGAACGTCAGTAAAACAACATAGGCTACTCCATCTGAAAGATAGCTAGAAGCCCGACATCGCGTAGTTAAAGCCTCCTAACAAGCTAGGACTAAAGATGGCTAAACACGAAAAACAGTTTGAGAGCGTCCTCAACTCGGCCACGAGGGTCTGTCCGAAGTAGACGCCCCAATAAAATGACCCAAAATACACTTGTTCTGCGAGAAAACCACCCATGACACCCCTGCTACGCTAATCCTAACCTTACTCAAGACATCCCAGAGTAAACAAATGAGAAAAAACTCACTAGGGACGCAAGAATGCGGAATCAAAGCGGAGCACTGTGGGGGACACGTCCGGGTGGGGTGAGCGCAGAGCAAGGAAGGCGGATAGATGCACTAGTCAGCGTCTGGTCCAAGAATCCACCGAAGTACATCCACGGAATATGGAAAGCTTATGAATAGTTGTTCTTATTTTATTTTTATTTTGTATTTGTTACGAAGTTTTTTCGTAGTGAGAACCCAATCATAAAGACGAACCATGAGTGATTTTGCGTGTGCTTATGATGAAAGTTCCTCTGAGCTCTGCGGCGGTAGAATCAAACTACGCTTATGAGCGTTTGAAGAGGTAGCCTTATGTAATAGGCATAATCATCAATGATGGAGGGGCCACTAATAAATATATGGTGTAGAAATATCATAATGATTCGACAATTAAAACCATGCATAGGCCTATCTTACTTAACCCATGGACTGCGAATAAATAAACAAAAACAAAACAAAATATTAAGTTGAGGGAGGGAGGGAGTTGTGGTATAAAGGGGGGGTGGAGGATGTGGTACGGTACCGTATAGGGTAAGACTGGGTAATTTCGCCAAAAATCGCGTATTTTGACCAATAGAAACTGCCACAAATGGAATTTTTAAATTTTAAATGTTTTATCTATACATTCAGCCTTTCTGCTATAGATGCCCAAAAAACAAAAAAATATATAATGTTTTGGTCATAGGCTACTACCGTACCGATTTTTTGAAAAAAGTTACTCTCGCGGCGAAATTATCCCGCCGGGCGGCGTAATTTCTCCGCGACCTATTTTACGCATCATCTAGCTAGTAAACTAGGTAACATTATATGATTTATGGCCAGACAAAACACTAGCGCGCAGGTAAAAGCAATGAAAACATTCACAAACCCAAACTGACACTAAACATGCCAATAGAAAAAAGTCGCACGCACACACACACACAACTGAACAGGGCGGGCAGAGATGCAGGTGTGTCACACGTGTAGGCCTAGGCGCCACTGTGTCTAGTGCGGGTTTGGAGTTGTGGACATGTAGTGCGGGTGTGGACGTGTCTAGTGCGGTTGTGGACGTATTTATTAGGCCTACGGGTGTGGAAGTATTTAGTGCGGGTGTGGACATGTCTCGTGTGGGTGCGGCGTGTAGGTTGCTAGGCAAAGTACCAGGCAGCAGCTGACGGCTACTGCCAACACTGTGTCACACGCAAACATACAAACAAACAAACACACATACAAACCACCCACAAACACCCCCACACACACCCGACCATACCGTCAGACGCGCCGCTAGCCCCGGCTCCAGGCCCCGCGAAACTGCAACAAAACCTAAGCCAAACTAGATCTACAACCTAAGCCAAACTAGCTATACAACCTAAGCCAAACTAGCTCTACAACCTAAACCAACACTGCTCTACAACCTAAGCCAAACTGCAGCCGAATCCATGCAATAGTTTCGGAGATATCGGTGTTTGAATGCAAATTATTAGCGCCGCGGCGAAATTACCCCGTCTTACCCTAGGGCCTTGGGAGATACTACGGTACCATACTACTTTCTGTGTCACTCAATTATGAGAAATTTCCTGTTAAAAGCATAGTATTTAGAGGGTTCTTTTTACACATGTTTAAATACCGTGCCTTCCAGATGGCTTATTGCGCTTCCTGGGTTAAATGCCATTCACTAACTTGTGAAAGCCCTATACTCAACTCTGAACTCTTATCCAATCACTACTGAACAACAAGTTATTACAGGACCTAATCAAGCTGTTCATCACCAATTTGTACCACTCCATAATCACACTAAAAGGTGTCTTTGTCTTGAGTAGGCCTATTCTTATTTCTTAAGCTTTGTAGCCTATTGTCTTTGCGTCCATGTACTGAGTACCGTACGGTATTGTTCACACGTGTGGGGAGGCTCCTCTCACAGCACTTTTAGACAAAGTAGAAATGAAAACTTTTCATATCATTAACTAATGTCCTTGCACCAACTCTCTGCAGTCTCACTCTCTTCGCCGCAATGTTGCATCTCTCTCACTATTCTTCCGCTATTACAATAATCAGTATTCCTCAGAGCTCTCTGTCTATACCACCCCCTCTACGTATCTGTAGAGCACGTAGCAACCGTCTTGCAACACAATCCCACCCCTATTCTGCGCAACTCTTCAACTCATGAGTGAACCGATACTCCTATTATTTCTTTTATTCAACAGCAGAGCTCTGGAACTCTTCCCTGAACCCATCTTACCATCATCCTACGACTTAAATTGCTTCAAACTCTGTGTGTCCAGGCATTTTGGCTTGAACGTTGCTTTATTTTGGCCCTGTCATCCTTTGAACTGTGGGGGAAGGCAGTTCTAACTTATGTCTCCCTCATCCACATAGAAAAAAAAAAAAAATCAAAGATTCATTGCAAAGGCTTACCATACAATATTTTCTCGCAAATGAAATATAACACTCAAGAGGCAATCTCATTGAAAGGGTATCTACAAACCTTTTACAGTTTTAGTCGCCCCATGCGACACACTAGAGAAGCCTTCCCCGGACGCCAAGTGTTTTTCACCCCGTGAGGAAGCTTCCTGTATTTATTCTAGCCCGATTCCATTTGGTGCCTCACATAGGCCTATCTTGCTAGTTTTTGAAGTGTTTATCCCTTATTGATTGCAACCTTAATTAAGTTATTAATCGTTGTGAGAGTATTCCCCCCTTGTGAAGCAGTGATTCTAGGGTTTGGTATTGTTGAGGCCAAAGTACGGTACCGGTACCGAAGTTGTGCACGAGGCACCCCAAGAGTCATTACTGTACATTGCCAATCCCCGTGATTGTGCAATTTGTTTGCCAATTGATGATATTCTCGACAATTGTAAACGTGCAATCAACCGAGATTGTGATAGACGTATTCCTGAAGTCCGGTAGTAGCCTACTATCTATTTGTGTATATAACCAGTCACACTGCCCAGTTAGTGATTGAGGGAGGCAAAAGGCATAACTGCCTATAGCGAGTGCCTCCCCCATAGTTGAAAGAGTGACAGGGCCAAAATCAAGGGACGTTCGAGCCAAAATGCCTGGACACACGGAGTTTGAAGCAATTTAAGTCATAGGCAGCGGGAAAGACTGATTCTGGGAGAGAGTTCCAGAGCTCAGCTGTTGAGTAGAAGAAAGTTTGAGAGTAACGTTTCACTCTTGGGTTGGAGAGTTGCACAGAGTAGGGGTGGGATTGAGTTGCAAGACGGGTACCACGTGCCCTACGTAAAGGAGGTGGTATGCACTGGGATAGCTCTGAGGAACACTGATTATTATAGTAGCGATAGAATAGCGAGAGAGATGCAACATTGCGGCGGAGAGAGAGAGATTGCAGAGAGTTGGTGAGTGGACGGGAGTTAATGATACGAAAGGCCTTCCTTTCAACTTTGTCTAGGAGAGCGGTGTGAGAGGAACCTCCCCACACATGTGAACAATACTCAATACAAGGGCGCACTATGCCCCTGTACAGAGCAAGAAGCTGTGCAGGGGAAAAGAACCCCCTAAGGCAGTTGAGCACACCCAGCTTCTGGGAGGCTGCCTTAGCAAGACTGGTAGTATGGTCCTTCCAAATGAGAGCAGAAGAAAAAGAGACACCAAGAATATTGAGAGAAGATGAAGGGTTGATTTTTGAATTGTTGAAGAATAAGGGATAGTCCGCTGGGAGATCCTGACGGGTAGATAGATGGAGAAATTGGGTTTTGGAAGCATTAAAGTTAACAAGGTTTTCTCTGCCCCAATTGGAAATAGTATTTAGATCAGAATTTAAGAGTTCTATGGCTTCATTACGTTTGTCGTTGAGGGATTGCTGGCTGGGGCGTTCTGAAAAACTAATGGAGTAGTGTAAGGTTGAGTCCTCTGCGTATGAATGGATGGGAATTAAGGTACAGTTAAGGAGATCATTTATAAAAATTAGAAAGAGAATAGGAGATAGGACAGAGCCCTGAGGAACACCGGAGTTTATAGGGTGAGGAAGTGAACAATGGCCGTCCACAACCGCGGCTATGGAACGGCCGGAAAGGAAATTAGAGACAAAGGCACAGATGGAGGGATAGAAACCGAAGGAGGGTAGTTTAGAAATTAAAGATTTATGCCAGACTCTATCGAAGGCTTTCGATATGTCTAGTGCAATAGAAAAAGTCTCCCCGAAGTTCCGAATATAGAGATTAGTGTCTGTGTGTTTGTTAAACGATCCCCCAGTGTTCATACCAGTATAGGTACTGTATATAATTATGTATGTTTGTTCACGCCAACGACAGAGCGTCTGAGTTGATTGATATGTATACTTGTGCATCTATTCCTGAGTTAATCAACATACATCTTTATAGTGTTAATACTCTTATCTTCAGGTGTTCAGTGTTCAAGTCAAGTTCAAGGATCTCTGTATGATCACTTAATATATTGCAATTGTGACACAGTTTCCAGATTACCTTAAATATTTGATCTAAGTGTTACGAGTGTAGACAGTATATAATTGTATTAAAGATACTCTCTTGTGTGTTCAGTCACTTTTCTCAAGTGTTCAAGTGTTCAAGGGGATGATACAGTGTTAATCTAATTCACTAGCGTAATTTGGAGTTGGCCTACCCTACCTTGGCTATTACCCTTAATCGATTTGAACATTCAAGTGTCACATCAAATGAAAAGAAGAGTCTACCTTTAGTGTCAGTGTGTCAATAAGTAAAGGCTGTGATCTTAAGGCGTCATCGAGTTTCCGGCAGGTATGTTCACGTAGGAGGCCAGTACCTCACTAGTGTGTGTGATCAGCTGCAGTGGCTCCCGTCAATTCTTACTTGAAGTACCGGTATCTGTTAATAGGTGAGAATTGTATAGTTATAATTACATACCGGTATAGAGTAATATACAGTAGCCGACCGTATGTATTTGTGTATAAATTTGTATTGCTTATAAATTATACGGTACCGTATGGAGCGAGGCATCTAGGAAGCAAGCCCCAGAGATTATACACATGTAGTAAGATCAAACCAGTGTGTTGTCTTGTGCTCTATTATGAATTAATCCACGTCTTTATACCCCTTTGAATTTGTTACAGCGACACTCCCATGGTATCCCTCCTACTCTGCCCTCGAGCCCACAGTTAGCACCTACCGGTACTTATTAATTCTTAATCCTTTTGTGGCCGTCCGGCTCAGTGTGCCACTTATAGTTAACGCAGAATCTTATCTATCGTGAATTGCTACAAGCTCCGGATGTTTTGACTGTAACGTACCCTGAATATTATTTATCTTTCACTCTTTCAACTTATTTCTTTGGGGGGTGGGGGAGACTTGTTACAGGCAGCTTTGTCTCGTGTATCCTTCATGCACGTAAAACAAATAATGGTATGTTTTACATAGTACTGGTATTTTAAGTTTTGTGTTTTATTTGTTTGATTTATGCAGTTCCAATAATACATATAATACAACCTACAATATTGAAATGGTTTCAAAACACCATAGTCATAGCGCGACATTAATAGAAATATGATTTACAAGGAGGGCAAAAAGGTACCGTACCGGTAGTGCAATAACCGACTATCAATTTTACTCGTACCAAAAACTTTATTTGGATCTGTACACTGTCAAAAAATATCTGTTTAAGAAAGATTTAAAAAGTTATTAGGCTAACGTGTCCATAATATTATAACTGCAAAATGTATAGGCCTATTGGGAACACTAAACCCATTAACTATAAGAATGTATACCGTACCGGTAGTTAAATAACTATAAATAAGCCCAATTTTCTTATAATGTTTATATTCCCCTAATATTTTGCAGTGTATCGAACCATTACCGGTATGTGATATTGCGGTGAAATCGAAGAACTATGAATCCGAGCTTAATAATGCTGATCGAAAGATTAATAGACAATTGATCACTTGCGAGTTTCGAGCAACAAGGAAGTTCAAGTGTAAGCTATCGAAGTTTATCAGAAATACAGGATAGTATACTCTTTTAGTATAGTATACTCAGGATTTGTATACTATACAAATATTTACCAATATATACATTATAGGTCAACAATATTTACCAGTATATACATTATAGGTCAACAATATTTACCAGTATATACATTATAGGTCAACAATATTTACCAGTATATACATTATAGGTCAACAATATTTACCAGTATATACATTATAGGTCAACAATATTTACCAGTATATACATTATAGGTCAACAATATTTACCAGTATATACATTATAGGTCAACAATATTTACCAGTATATACATTATAGGTCAACAATATTTACCATTATATACATTATAGGTCAACAATATTTACCAGTATATACATTATAGGTCACAATATTTACCAGTATATACATTATAGGTCAACAATATTTACCAGTATATACATTATAGGTCAACAATATTTACCAGTATATACATTATAGGTCAACAATATTTACCAGTATATACATTATAGGTCAACAATATTTACCAGTATATACATTATAGGTCAACAATATTTAACAGTATATACATTATAGGTCAACAATATTTACATACCGGTACATCACAAGCCCATTTATTTATTGTATTATTATACAAATGTTGAAGTAATTTCTTTGAACTTCTTCCTAGCCTGAAGCTTACAATTGGTAATTGAGAGAGATTCTACAGTTGCATTCAAAATTAATGTCCTAGCTGCATCACTTATATAGCCTATTTTGGCTACCTACAGTATCTTGTGAATATGAACATTAGTAGCATAGATGAATATTCAACTAAAAGGGCAAATACAGAGTTCATATACCTTACCTAAGCTTATTCATAATTCAGAATCATATCTATAGCCTAGTCATAGACTACAGTAGATCTGGACTTGATACGAAAATGGAACTTTGCAGTAAGGGGCCCAAAATCGGAGAACGAACCCCCAAGTTCAAACCTCGAAACTGCGAAAATTTAATATGTTCGCGGTTTCAAGGTTCGAAATTATGGGTTCGTTCTGCGATTTTGGGTCCCTTACTGCAAAATTCCATTTTCGTGTCGAGTCCAGATCTACTGTAGTCTATGCTATAGTATATTGAAGACAAATGCGTCTGAACTTTAAAATACTGGTCTAATGATAAATATACAATTGAACTAAAATGTCGTTTTCCGGGTACGTCGTTTAACCCTTTCAGCAAACAATGACGCACTACTTATTAATATTCTGGTTACCGGTATCATTAGTCGGTGGTATTTGTGTTAGGAAGTGGCCATACGAGGAGGAGCACTTTATTGACAACGTTTCGGAGATAGCTTCTTTTGTTTACAGTGCATCGATCGTAAATGAGACGCTAGTAAAATTGAATAAGAAAGCCCGACCTTCCTAATACTGATCGAAGGATAAATAAACAATTGACCAACTACGATTTTCTGGCTATAAGGAAGTGCAAGTTTAAGATATCGACGTTAAGGGGGTCACCGGCTTGTTTTTTATCTTTCTCTCCTTTTCTCTCTTTCCCTGGCTTGTATCCATTCGGTCCCATTCAGCCAACTGTTTTAAGACGTTTATCCCCATCCAGGTATCGATTTCTTCCTGGCGAGCGATAGCGAGCCAGCATTGTATGGAGAAATCCGGCTTTGCCGGAGAAATTTTTCTATCGAGAAATTTACAAATTTAGCTTAGTGTCAAAACAAAAATATATATATGCTGGCTCGCTACCGCTCGCCAGGAAAATATTGACACCTGGATGGGGTAAACGTCTTAAAACAGTAGGCTGAATGGGGCCGAATGGATAAAAGCCAAATAGAGAAAGGGAGAGAAAGAGAAAACAAGCGAGGTGAGCTCCCTTAAGCAGACATAGAAGGTCAAACACGTCGGTAGTACACACGTAAGTATAGTAAACAAAAGTCAACATAATTTACATATACATCGCAAGCCCATTTATTTTATGCATTACCCGGTAGGCTATAATATCTAAATGTCAAAATAATTTCCTAAAACTTCTTTGTAGTCTGAAGCTCGCATGTGATCAATTAGCCATCTTCCAATGACACCTAACGTTATTTAGATCCCGTGACGGTACTGTAGTCCATTCACTGTAAGTAGGCGAAAAATCATGACCTCTAACTTCTGTAACTAAAAAACGACTACAGTAATCGAGCTAATAATTCTACCATTTGGGAAGAGTCAGCCAAGGAATAGATGTGGACATTTACAGCTCATTTTCTCTAGCCCATTTTAAGTTACAGAGGATAGAGTTCATGATTTCTCGCCTACTTACAGCGAATAGACTATAGATAGAATGGTACAAGAAAATACATTTATAACCAATCCTCTTTAGTACGGTAACTTATTCTATGACGATTATTGCAATGAATATTTGGCCAAAGTAAAATAATATAATATATATTTTCTACTTTTACACAAAGGTACGAAACCTTTACATACGAACGCGGAAACGCCGACAAGAGCTGTAGCCTAAACTGCAAAATGTGTATATTTCTGAAATATCGATCGCGTGAACACATAATCGGTTCATATTACCGGTATCTGTAATTATGAGTATGCTTAATATAATTGTATTATTCGTAATAATACATTCGCACTGTAATGTACCGTAATGTATCATTCTCGAAAATGAATATGCTATCAAAACTGCCGAAATGAGCCTGCTCTTCTTCTTTTGTCTTTAATGGGTTGTTGGAATAAGGCTAATTGAGGAAGAGACTATAGTTGCATTCGAAAGTCATGTCATAGCTGTATCACTAAAATATGGCTACTTACGGTATCTTGTGAATATGAACATTAATAGGATAGGTTAATATTTAACTACCGGTATACTGTAAATAAATTGAATACCGGTACCGGTATTTATTTGTAACGAAAATGGTGCACATGAATAGTGTTATTCAGTTTATATACCGGTAATCAAATTCGAACACATTAAAACACCATGGGTAACATTTTCACCTGCAATTAAGGGGAGGTTTTTAGTTTGCTCCCTAGACCACCATCGAACTTTAAAAAATGCCCCAAAGACCCCTCTTCGAGATCAATTTGGATATTTTTTAGTAGAAAGTTGTTCCGGCCGTAGGCCGGTTCCTCCTAAATTACAGGCTCGCTATCGCTCACCAGGAACATATCGACACCTAAATAGCACGAAAGGTCTGAAAATTGACATAAACGGGGCAACAAGTCTAATAACTAATGGGGCGCACGTCTTAACATCTCAAAACTAATGGGACTAAACCTTAAGTGAAAATCTCCCCTTAACCCCTTCTATACCGGTGACGTCTTTTGTATTTGATTTCAGCTACATTTAGGCGAGTTTATGTACGGTAGCTTAGGAAAGATATATGGTACCGGTAGCTAAAAGGATTAATTGAGATAGGCTGTAGGTTTTCAATTGATCAACGTCCTTCCTAAGCTGAATAAAATCGTGTCATAGTATCCAAAATAAAGTAAAAAGGACGTCGCCGGTACAGATGGGGTTAAGGGGAGATATCGACTTGAGGGATTTTTTTCTGGACCCCTTTTTCCCTCATGTTTAGCCCCATTGCTTTTGATATTATAAAACTTTTTCCCCATTAGTTTAGCGATTTTAAGAACTTTCACCCCATATTAAGACCTTTCGTGCAATTCAGGTGTCGATTTTATCCTGGCGAGCGATAGCGAGCCTGTAATTTAAGAGGAATCGGCCTTCGGCCGGGACATTTTTCTACCGAAAAATGTACAAATTTATCTTGAAAGGGACTCAAGGGTGTGTGATTTTAAGCTTGATGGAAGTCTAGGGAACAAACTAAATACCTCCCCTTAAGTGTTCCCTTGTTACAGTGTAGACGGGCGTATACAGAGTTAATGCATAGCTCCGAACCAAATATATAATACATGGAAGAACAAATCATCGGAACTTTCTAATGCAGGTCGAAGGCTAGATCAATACTTTACGGTGAGTGTACCGGTGCATTCAAAAGTCGTGTTATTGTTGTATCGTTAACCCCTTCTGTACCGGCGACGTCTTTTTAATCTTATTTTAGCCATATTTACACGATTTTGGGCAGTTTAAGAAGGATCTGTTGTATTATAAAGGGTTAGGTGAGATAGTTCGAGGCATGTTAGTTTGCTGGAGGCCCTTGTTTAACTAAATACAATCTTCTAATTATAGCAAGAATATAACTAAAGAGACGTCGCCGGTACAGAAGGGGTTAACGCTAATTTCGGCATACGGTGACGCTTTTCCTTCTTATGTTCTAGCCACCATTTGTCAATTTTATTCAGATAAGGAAGGTACCGTACGGTAGTAGTCAGAGGGTTGATCATTACTTCCAAAACCCAATTTCTCCATCTGTCTACCCGTCACAATCTTCCACATGACTATCCCTTATTCTTCAACAATACACACATCAAGTTTCGTCTTCTCTCAATAATCTTGATGTTTCTGTTTCTTCGAACCTTTCTTGGAATGATTATATTACCACTCTTGCTAAAACATCTTCCCAGAAGTGTTCAATCTCGCACAGCGTCTTGCTCTGTAAAGAGGTAGAGTGCACCCATGTATACAGTAGAGTATTGTTCACATGTGTGGGAAGGTTCCACCCATACCGGTACCGCACTTCTCGAAAGGGTAGAGTAAAAAATATTTAGTCTCATCAACTCCCCTCCTCTTACCAATTCCCTATCCGCTCTATTCATACGCCGAAATATTGCATCTCTCTCACCTTTCCCTCGCTATTACAATAATCTGTGTTCTTCAGAGCTTCCTCAGGGCATATCTTCTATGTTACGGAGACTGGGAGCACCCGCCTTTCAACACATACCCACCCCTTTGTGTCCAAGTCTCTAACCCAAGAGTGAACCAATTTTCCCAATCTGTTTTCTACTCAACAGGTATAGCCTATACCAGTAAGCAATGGAACTCTAACTCAGTCTGCCTTTCCGTCATCCTATGACTTAAACAGCTTCAAGCTCCATGTGTTCAGACATTTAAACTCTAACGCACCTTGAATTTGGCTATTTATAATTCTTTAAACTTTGGGGGACACTTGTTACAGGCAGCTTTGTTTTTTGTCTCCTTCATATACCGGTACATAGAAACAGAAAAGTGAGATAGATATTGCCCCTTTCATTTCAAAAGTACTTTCCAAGTACCGGTAAGTAAAATCGTCTAAAATTAACTGGAGGACGATTAAATGACATCGTACTCAGAGGGTTAATATCTCGTGATAATGAAAAATTAATTTACCTTTTCAACCCTGCTTTGTTTAGTAATATTCGAGTTTCTACCAGAATATTATAATTAACCAAGGAGAGATATCTTAAACTCAGAGAATTACAGTTTACTCAAGCTACCTTCATATTATGCTTATTAATCGTATTATGGAACGTAATTTATACATTATACACGAACAAAACCTTTGTATTCAAACTTTATTTAATATTGCTGATTACCATTGTCACAACTAGTGAAACAAATAATTGTATGTGGCCTATGGTGCTCAGAACCTTTTGGTCGTGATTGTACAGGGTCAACAACATTAATGGGGGTGTCGCAAGGAATATCATATCGTTATTGCATTCAGCGATCAACATGTTTCTATTAGCATATCTGAACCCTTCACCATTGGTATCGGAAATTAATTGAAAGATGGATACATATAGGAATTAATTATAGGAATTATTAAAAGGTTTGCCTCATAAATTAGCAGCCTAGTGTTGACTTTAACAGTTGAGGCAGTAGCTCTCGTGTGGTACTGCCTTAAGGGAATACGGGCGTATTTATTTGTGCATTTATGTTTTGTTTATTTTTGATTTATTTTGTTCGTCCCTAGACCTCCATCAAGCTTAAAAAAACACCCCCAAGAACCCCCTTTAAGATTTATTTGTACATATTTTCGATAGAAAAATGACGTCCCGGTCGAAGGCCGATTTCCTCGTAAAATACGGGCTCGCTGGCGCTCGCCAGGAAATTATTGACATACAAATTGCGTGAAAGGTCTTGATATTGGCAAAAAAAAAAAAAAAAAAAAAAAATGGGACGACAAATCCTAAAATCGCTAAACTAATGAGCCGAACGTCTTATAATCTGAAAACTACTGGGGCTAAATATGAGGGATCGAGAGGGGGAGCCAACAAAACAACAAACCCTTAAAAGGGTAAGAGACACATTTTGTTCTCAAGTATAACGAAAAATGAGCCAGAATTAAACTGAGAAGTGGAGTCATTGTCATAGTTTACTCCCATTTTGTCTTCAAAACGCCGGACATTTTTGTTAATAATGAACACAATTTGGAAACGGGAATAGAACAAGTGGGGGGGGGGGGAATTCAGACGTGGGATTCCATTTATGTCTTGGGTTTTCTTTTATTCTTTCTATTTGTGTGGTTGTCCCTTTATTTTTTGTTTTCTCGGTATGTATTTTGTTTTGCTCTCTCTCTCTCTCTCTCTCTCTCTCTCTCTCTCTCTCTCTCTCTCTCTCTCTCTCTCTCTCTCTCTCTCTCTCTCTCTCTCTCTCTCTCTCTCTCTCTCTCTCTCTCTCTCTCTCTCTCTCTCTCTCTCTCTCTCTCTCTCTCCTCTCTCCTCTCTCTCTCTCTCTCTCTCTCTCTCTCTCTCTCTCTCTCTCTCTCTCTCTCTCTCTCTCTCTCTCTCTCTTTTGTAATACAGAAATCGGCCTTAAACTTAAAATACGTTAAGGCCACACTGCTGCTAAGATACCCTAAACTGAGGTGCCGTAAGTGATTATTTTGTCGTTACTTTCGCGATGATTTGTGTTTACTGGTGACCGTTTATAGGACCAGGAGGCGTAGCAGCATTTTAGGAGACAAGATATAGGATACATTAATAGGTAGATAGATACTAGATACGTACGGTATATTGACGGAAGGATTTATAGATAAATACATTGATAGATAGCTTGATTGAGAGAGAGAAAGTTTATCAACTCTGCGTAAGCAGAGTTTGGTATCGCCCCCCCCCCCCCCCCCCGTATAGTGGGTACCACGGAAAAAAATGTCTGTCGTCGGCGTTGTCGTTGTCGTTGTTCGTCTGTCTCGGAAGTCCTCCTAGACCTTTGGATGGATTTTCACCAAATTTCACACAAACATTTGTTGCGTGAATGCGAACGTCAATCAAAAAAGATTTTTTGAATTGATGCAATAGTTATGATTTTATGTCCAAAATATGGTTTTACCAAGCCCCCCCCCCCTGCGCCCATCCCCCCTGCTCCCATCCCCCCCCCCCCCAGCAATGAATGCGTTCTTAGTGTGTGAGCCTAGAAGGGGCTCACACACTAAGAACGCATTTGTTCTGGGGTCGAAAACATCTCGCTCCGTATTTGCTAGGTTAAGTTAGTTTAGTTGGCATTAGAAGTAATGGTAGTAATAGTGGGATTGATGGTGATAGTAGTAATGATGGTGATAATAGTAGTGATGATGGTTGTAGTTGTATTGATGATGATGACAGTAGTTATGGTGATGACAGTAGTAGATATGATGGTGACAGTAGTAGATATGATGGTGACAGTAATAGTAGTAGTGATGATGGTCATAATAGTAGTGATGATGGTGACAAATAATGATGATAGTTGTAGTGATGATGATGGTAGTGACAATGGTGTGAGTATTAGTGATGATGGTGAGTAGTAGTGATGATGGTGAAAGTTGTAGTGATGACAATAGTTGTGATGATGAAGATCATAGTAATGGTGATGATGGCAGTAGTAGTGATGATGGTGATAGGATACATGATGGTAATACTTGTGACAGTAGTAATGATTATGGTTATAGTAGTACCGGTAGTGATGATGTTAACAGTAGTAATGATTGTAAGATGGTTGTGATGATAGTAGTAATGATGGTTGATAGTTATAGTATCAATGATGATAGTAGTGATTAAGATGGTAGTGACAATGGTGCGAGATGTTTTCGCCCCCAGAACGCCATCATTGCTGGGTGGGGGGGGGGGGGGGGGGCGATACCAAACTCTGCTTACGCAGAGTTGATAATGGTTGATAGTTGTAGTATCAATGATGATAGTAGTGATTAAGATGGTAGTGACAATGGTGACAGTAGTAGTGATGATTGTAATTGTAGTAGTGATGATGATCATAGTAATGGTGATGATGACAGTAGTCGTGATGATTGTGGCAGTTATAGTGATGATGGCAGTAATAGTGATGATTGTGATTGATGATGGTATTAGTAGTGATGATGGTAACCTATCGCAGAGTTGGGTATGCCGTTTTGATTTTGGGCAAAACGGCACGTCTACAGATAGTAGTAGTAGTAGTGATGATTACAGTAGTAGTTATGATAGTGCAGTTATAGTGAGGATGGCAGCTAAAATCTTTCATGGTTACCGTGAGCAGAGGAATGCTATGAGAAACTTTTAGCGAGATATTCTTTAACACTAGATTAGCGGGCTAGCGGTTTATTTATATGTACCGCCCAGCGGGGTGTTTTTAGCCAAAATAGGACTGTTTACGTGATCATTTTCATGCCTAAATAAGACCCAGAGCGTAAAAAAAGTATCTATCCCTGAAAGGGCATAAACAGAGCTTTCCAATGACACCATAACGATCTTTTTATGATGGCTAGTTTTCTTGCAACAACCGCGCAACGCGAGTGCAAAAAGCATGTAATTCGGCACTTTCCCCATACAATTCAGTATGTAGCGAGTGAGAGAGGGAGGGAGGAGGTGGGATTCATGTCAGTAGGTTCGCCGCGGTGGTCTGGAGCAGTCATACGCTCGCTACTCTCCTGCCACCACTTGTCTCTCTCTCTCAGCAACATTACGTGCTGAAATTGCCACACGACCTATGTCGAGCGCCGCCAGATAGTCCAGATTTATTATACTCGACTTATGTTGCGCGCCGATAGTTAAGGGTAATCTAAATGTCAACAAGAAATGCCACAACCAGCTAGCTGTATCTGAGCATTCCTCTGCTCAAGGTTACCACGAAAGATTTTAGCTGTATTTATTAGCTACTGTCAACAATATTCTGGTATCGCCCCCCCCCCCCCACCTGATAAAAAATATCTGTCGTCGTCGTCCGTCTGTCCCGAAACTCCTCCTAGACCGTTGGACGGATTTTCACCAAATTTCACACGAACATTTGTTGGGTGAATGCGAACGTCAGTCAAAATTTTGTTTTTGAATGTGTGCAATAGTTATGATTTTTGATCCAAAATATGGTTTTACCCCCCCCCCCCTCCCCAGCAATGATGATGGTGTTCTGTGTGTGTGTTTGCACACACAGAACGCGATCATTGCTGGGGGCGAAAACATCTCGCTCTGCATTTGCTAGGTTAAGTTAGTTTAGTTGACATTAGAAGTAATAGTGGGATTGATGGTGATAGTAGTGATGATGGTGATAATAGTAGTGATGATGGTTGTAATTGTAATAATTATGATTACAGTAGTGATGATGACTAGTAGATAATTATGATGGTGACAGTACTAGTAGTAGTGATGTTGGTCATAATAGTAGTAATGATGGTGACAAGTAATTATTATAGTTGTAGTGATAATGATGACAGTAGTGATGATGGTAGTGACGATGGTGACAGTAGTAGTAAAGATGGTGAGTAGTAGTGATTATGGTAAAAGTTGTAGTGATGATGGTAAAAGTAGTAGTGATGACTATAATAGTAGTAGTGCTGATGATAGTGATGGTAATAGTAGTAAGGATGATGGTGATAGTAGTAATGATAGTGATAATAGTAGTGATTATGGTGATAGTTGTAGTTATAATGATGACAGTTGTGATGATGGTGACTAGTAGTGATGATGTTAACACTAGTAATGATGATTGTAAGATGATGGTGATAATAGTAGTTATGATGGTGATAGTTGTAGTAACAATGATGATAGTAGTAACAATGGTGACAGTAGTAGTGATGATGGTTGAGAGTAGTTGTGATGATTGTAATAGTAGTAGTTATGATATTCATAGTAATGGCGATGATGACAGTAGTAGTGATGATGGTGGAGTTGTAGTGGAGATGGCAGTAGTAGTGATGATGGTGATAGTATGATTGATGATGGTACCGTAATACTTGTTATGATGGTAACCCATCGCTGAGTTGGGTATGCCGTTTTGATTTTGGGCAAAACGGCACGTCTATTTTATAGTAGTAGTGATGATGATAGTAATGGTGATAGTGAGTAGTAGTGATGATGGTGACCCATCGCAGAGTTGGGTATGCCGTGTTGATTTTGGGCAAAACGGCACGTCTACTTTATTTTAGTTCAGACTCTAGTAAAATCTGGGTCTGATGCTCCTTAATCTTTCACCACTGGACCGAGTTAAAATTTGAACTCCGTTGCCCAAGTGAGAGATACGTTAAAGGGAATACCGTATTAAGGGGGGTGACCTGCTTTTTGTTCTCTCCTTCTCTGGCTTGTATCCATTCGACCCCATTCAGCCTACTGTTTTAAGACGTTTATCCCCATCCAGGTGTACATTTTTTACTGGTGAGCGTTAGGGAGCCAGCATATTTTAAAAATATTTTTGACAGCAGGCTAAATTTGTACATATTTCGGTAGAAAAATTTCTCCGGCGAAGCCGGATTTCTTCATATAATGCTGGCTCGCTATCGCTCGCCAGGAAGAAATCGACACCTAGATGGGGATAAACGTCTTAAAATAGTTGGCCGAATGGATACAAGCCAGAGAAAGAGAGAAAAGGAGAAAAATTCCAAAAGCAGGTCACCCCCCTTAAAGGGAATACCATATTTAGTTCTGCTGTCAATATAGGACCCGCAGACTGGGATAATACTTAAGTTTTAGGCACATGTATACACAAAATAACGCTACCGGTAGTAATGGGAACACAACAATGCTACAAAGTCGATGAATATGACTGCTCAAAAAGGAAATGTACAGGACGACTCGAGACAGAGTACAGATAAAACCAGATAAGTAAAGGAGTTGTTAGGGTTAAGGTTAAGTTTAAGGATCTGGGTTTGGTGGATAATTGATGCTGTGAGGGAATGAGTCTAATGAACAGCCAGTACAAGTATAATTTGTGGGGCAAGTACGCTTTAAGGGAGCCCACCTCGCGTTTTTTTTTCTCTCTCTCTCCCTCTCTCTTTGGCTTGTATCCATTCGGCCCCATTAAGCCTACTGTTTTAAGACGTTTACCCCCATCCAGGTGTCAATATTTTCCTGGTGAGCGGTAACAGCTAAATTTGTAAATTTTTCGATAGAAAAATGTGTCCGGCGAAGCTGGATTTCTCCATACAATGGAGGCTCGCTATCGCTCGCCAGGAAGAAATTGACACCTGGGTGGGGATAAACGTCTGAAAACAGTTGGCTGAATTGGGCCGAATGGATACAAGCCAGGGAAAGAGAGAAATGGAGAGAAAGATAAAAAACAGCCGGTGACCCCCCTTTAAGAATGTGAGATTTATGCAAGGAATCTGAGTGAGTTTTATAATGATAGGGGCGAGCTAACTTGATTTTTATTATGTAAATGCATGTAGGTACCGGTACCGGTAGGCGCTTAGTCACTAAATAATATCCGCGACTCGAGCAACAGCGTGGTTACTCAGAATCGAACGGTTATGGTTAAGTGCAATATTTACGTTAAGATAGGGTTTGGATTGTGAGCAAATTGACCTTTAATTTTAATACGAGGGAAGTTAACAAGTATCCTATTAACTTTCATATAATTATAGACGGGTCTAATTTATTATATCCGGTGTAAGGTTTGTACCTGGGATAACAATATATCAATTTGGATCCTCTTTCCTGATTTAAATAATCCCCTTGTCACCAAATGCCGGTCAAATATGAACACTAAGGAGATCCGTCAAGAATCCTCCTGGTTAAGTGACAAGTTTCTAAATTTTGTTCTGCCACCATAAGATCATCGTGTTTACTTGGCAATCTTATTGTTAAGGTACATGATAAAGTTATTTTATTTAAAACGGGTCACCTTAGCCTGGTTTAAGGTGACAGTAGGTCCGTTTTCCCCGGACCTGGTCGCTTAAGGTGAGAGGCGGGGCAGCTTGGCTCTTCTTTTTAATCCTTCCAGGGTCCAATATCCTGGTATCGCCTCAGCGGCGGCCATTTTTGTTATTGAGCTGTCCAATAAGAGGGCCGGTGAGGGTGGTCTCGGCCACTGAGCAGGCCTGTTGGGGTAGTGGGCTTCCTTCTTTCTTTCTCTTGTTGGTTGCTTGCTTATCTCCTCCCACGCGTTTTTCAGGGGTGGGGGGGGGGGGGGGGGGGGGGGGGCTGGCCCATGTGAAGAGCTACTGGTACAGGTCCCAGTTTTCTTTTTCAGGTCTGGGGGATACTAATTTATGATTGCAAACTGGGGGATTCTGTGATTGTCTCCACTCCGGCAGGGGCAGCTTCCAAGTCTTGCGCCCTTCGGGGTTTGGAGTTTTCCGATGGTCATGCAGCACTGTACCTTTCGCTGGGGGCGTCAGCCGGATGCGGGGCACCTCCATGATCTTGTCGGTTCCTTGGAAGACTCCCGAAGGTGCAGGAGTGGTGCGAGGTGGTGTGGCTTCCCTCCGGGGCACCTTTCTTGGGTTCCGCGGTGTTGGAAGTAGTTCTCGGATTCCCTCTTCATCTTCCGTGGTATGGGGTGTCTTAGGTGGTGTTGATGCCGTGGGTGGCGCCCTCGGTGGGTTGAGAGGCGTGGGCGGCCCGGCCTTCTCGACCCAGGAGCACTGGTATACCAGATATATATATATATATATATATATGTGTGTGTTATTCTTTCTCTTTTTAGGCTTGATAATGACACAAGATTAGTGTTGAAACGTTGCCAATAATTATGTATGTTCCTGTTCGCTTTGGTCTTCATATTCCATATATACTGTCTTATATAGGCTACTTATATACTGTCTTATATACTTATATACCTGTACTGTCTTGATAGCGTAGCCTAATTGCATAAGTGCGCGGAATTTCGGTGTGAGTATCCTAGGTTCGAGTCCTTGGAGTGCCACATGTATTTGTTGATTTCATTAATTGAGTTTAGAAGTGAAGTTGGTTGGTGGAAAAAAATATACTTATATATACTGTATATAGGCCTATATATATATATATATATCTCATATATATATATATATATATATATCTATATATGTAAAATATGTATATACAGTATGTATATATATGTATATATATATATATATGTATATATATGTATATATATGTATATATGTATATATATGTATATATATATATATATGTATTTATATATGTATATGTATTTATATATGTATATGTATTTATATATGTATATATATATATATACCGGTATATATATTGTATGTATGTATATTTATACTCAGGCACATACCCCATTGCTGGGGGTGGCCGACACGAGACAGAGCCCGAACAGAAACATAATTTAAAGTTCCTATTCTCAGGGTCCGGGCCCACTTTCGCGTTCCCTCGCCCCTTCCTCTGTCTCGTTGAGTAGGATAATTTTACAAGGAGAGGAGGATTCATATATATATAGAGAGAGAGTGAGAGAGATAAGAGAGATATATTTACATATTTACATAGATACACTGGCCACACAGATCTTACGATCCAAACGAGGTGGTCAGGACTTAATTCTAGTAGAGATGGCATATCCGATAGAAAAGGAAAGGATAGAAAATAAGAAAGTTCTCTCCCCACTCTCCGGCCATTACCGTACATAAAAACGTTGGAAGTGATTAACCTTGCTGGGCTTCGAAATCCTCAGAAGGAATTTACAGGAAAGATTGGAAAAAAAGAAAGGAATATTTATGCAACCCTTCGTCTTATTAGCATGTACATTTTGGGGTAAATTGGAATCCTGCAACCCATCACCCTTAGTAGTATGTACATTTTTATTTTTTATTTTTTATAATTATTATTAGATGAATCTAGATGTGAGGCTGGATGGGGAAATATTGGAACAAGTAGAGTGTTTTAAATATCTAGGAGGAACAATAAGCAGGAGTGGAGGTATGGAAGTGGAGGTAAAACAGAGAGTGTGTGAAGGAAGGAAGGTTTTCGGAGCAATGGGAAGTATGTGGAAGACGAGAAATCTCGGAGTGAAAGTAAAAAGTGCACTGTATCAAGGAATTGTTGTGCCAACAGTGATGTATGGGGCTGAGACATGGGCTCTGAAGAAAAAGGAGAAAAGAGGGCTGGATGTGATGGAGATGAGCTGCTTGAGGAGTATGTGTGGAGTTACTCGTAGAGACAGATGAGAAATGAAGAGATACGTAGGAGAGTGGGGCAGCAGGAACATTTGTCAGCCAGAGTGGACAGAAGGGTGCTGAGCTGGTATGGTCATGTTGAACGAATGGGAGATGAAAGGCTTACAAAGAGAATATGTGAGTCAGGTACAAGGGGAGATAGAAGGGCAGGAAGACCCCCATTGAGATGGAGAGACTGTGTAAGAAAGGCTTTGGATGATAGAGGAATGACTATAGATCAGGCAGGGAAAGTGGTGGTGGACAGGAGTGAATGGAGAATGCTTGTGAATAGTTGAGTGAACACGTGGTCATTTGGAGTAAGGGGTCGGGTGCAAGTTGGACTAGATAATAGTCATCAGGCGCCTGGCCCGGGGAGACGATTAATATGAAGGGTGTGCCTGGAAGTGTGGTGGGAGGGCTTGTCGCTTTGGCTCCGCTGCATGTCTGCCTGCCGAGATCGGAACCTCTCCTGGTGGTCAGGGGCCGGGGGAGTGCTGGAGCGACCTTGGTAACCCTGGTCTCTTGGTCTTCTCCTGGGTGACCTGCATGTGTGAGAGTTTGTGTTTTTTATCTGTGTTTATTTTTTGTTTTATGTTGTTTTTGTGTTTTCCCTGTTCTTGCTCTGTCTTGAGTCGGCTACCCCCAAAATGGGGATTGGGCCTGAGCATATAGATAGATAGATAGATAATTATTATTCATTGTTTGTTTAGTTACTCTTTTTTCTTACGTTCTCTTCAGCTGAACAAATAATAACGGTGATAATTACTGCCTACTCCATACCGGGTACCAATTTTGCTGTGGTATGAGTCTAGATTTTTTCTTAAATGTATCTATAGAGGAGCTGTCTACTACTTTGTTTGGGAGTTTGTTCCACTCATTAATCACACTGTGAGTGAAGATTTGTTTTGTTGTACGGTATCTAGATTCGCTCTCCTACCTAATAATTTTAAATGGTTTCCTCTTGTAGATGTGTCTTCGGCTTTTTTGAATAACTTATCTAGGTTAATGTTACTGAATCCTTTTATAATTTTAAAACACTATTAATTGGCCTCTCATCCTTTGTTTCTTAAGTGAAAACATATCAAGTTCTTTTACTTTTTCATCATATGATTTATTTCTTAACACCTAACGAGCGGCCTAGGCGGTAAATAATATGTAGCCACAAGCGGGGTGTTTTTACCCAAAATAGGGCTGTTTACGTGATCATTTTCATGCCTAAATAAGACCCAGAGCGTAAAACAAGTATCTATCCCTGAAAGGGCATAAACAGAGCTTTCCAATGACACCCCAACGATCCTTGTATGACCGCTAGTTCTCTTGCAACAATCGCGCAACATGAGTGCAAAAACCATGTAATTCTGTACTTTCCCTAAACAATTCACTGTGTAGCGAGTGTGAGAGGGTGGAGGAGGGTGGGATTCATGTCAGTTGGTCCACCGCGGTGGTCTGGAGCAGTCATACGCTCGCTACTCTCCTGCCACCACTTGTCTCTCTCTCTCAGCAACATTACGTGCTGAAAATGCCACACGACTTATGTTGTGAGCCGCCAAATAGTCCAAATTTCTTTCACTCGACATATGATGCGCGCCGCTAAAGAAGGGCTAATGACGGGAATAGTTTAGTGGCTCGCCTTTACACAGATTCCAATTTTTTATCATCCTTTATGAAGTTGGGTTACCAAAACTGCACAGCGTATTCGAGGTTCGGTCTCACCATACTTTTGTATTAGGGCAAAACTATGTATTTGCTGTGATAGTGAACATTTCTTCTGATGAAACCTAGTGCTCTGTTTGCTTTGTTTTCAGCCACTGTGCATTGATTGGAAGATTTTAAGTGTTAGGCCTATTTGCAATATCTGACATTTGTTTACATTAAACAGCATTTTCCACTTCTCCGACCATTCCGAAACTTTATTTAAATCAGCTTGTAGGTTGTTGTTCCCCAAGCTGCCTGGCCGAACAGCCCCAAGGCCCCGAGCAAGGCCAAGGCCACAACCGAGCGCCCCCACAGAACCCTCCCCGCCTACCACAATAAAGCCTGGGTGACCGAAGCCACTCCATGGCGGGGAGCTCAGGAGGATGCGGAAACGCCCAAGGAGGATGAGAGGTGCCCTGAAGCACTCAGAGGAGAGAGAGAGAAGAGAGAGAGAGAGAGAGAGAGAGAGAGAGAGAGAGAGAGAGAGAGAGAGAGAGAGAGAGAGAGAAAGAGAGAGAGAAAGAGA
Source organism: Paralithodes platypus (assembly GCA_032716605.1). Lineage (NCBI taxonomy): Eukaryota > Metazoa > Arthropoda > Malacostraca > Decapoda > Lithodidae > Paralithodes > Paralithodes platypus. The sequence continues at coordinate 61,410,307 of CM064513.1, read as the reverse complement.
GAGAGAGAGAGAGAGAGAGAGAGAGAGAGAGAGAGAGAGATGAGAGTGAGTGAAATTTAAATATAAATATCAATATAAATGTTTGGGTTGCCTTAAGTTGCGCAGTATTCTGTGTCTTGTAGGTAGCCACATACAGTAGGTCCACCCAAAGGACTGGGGTTCTCGAAAAGGGGCTCCAGTCCTGAAAATGTACTTTACTTGCAGTGTGCTGGCTAAATAATCCAGTAGGGTTGATAGCCTCTGAAGTCCCATTGTAACTAATCACTAAAGTAGGTCCAGGGTAATATACGACCTCCAGGGTAATATACGACCTTGTATTCTTGCATGCCAGTGTCGAAATTCTAAAGACAATAATACTGTTACTACGTCATAAGGGAGTAGTGAACATTTTCTTACTTAACTACTATGACTTTATTTCTATTCTTTTTCTGGTTGATATAATTATGCATGATTTTCCTCAAAATACGCTATTAAAATGATTAGTATTTAATGATTTATTGATATGCTATTTTTTTTTTTTTTCAGCTAATGCTAATTTGATATCTCTCCATCCTGATTACTGGGCTATTATTGTAAATTTTGTAACGAAATATGTTGTTAATTATGAAAACTTGGCAATAATAAGATGCCCAGACATAGCGGTATCATATTTTTCCAGTACGAATCAAGAAATCAGATGCTAAGGGATTCTATTTACCATCAGCTGGAAACAAATAGACTATAGTAATCACCACACCTGATACAATGATAGACCAGTAAATTACTGTCAATATACTCAATTAATACATATATATTTTTATACCATTGATTTTTTGCAGAGTAGGAACAATCTCCAGAACTAATGGGTGAAGAGTTATACCGATTAACCCTTCTGACTATCACACATTCTAAACAACCAAGGTTATTAACAGAGTACCAGGTACCGTATGCTAAAGGTATGAATAAGATCATTAAGTATATTGATTGCGATGTATCTTTCTCTCTTTTAAATTACCGTATACAAGTTTATTACCACCAATATACCTTTAGGCTAGGAGTGCTCTTAATCTATAGTAATTACCGTATGACCGACATTGACGGAATTAGTCTAGGAATGCATTCAGTAAACTAGTATCCTGCTTTCTTATATATTAGCAACCATTATGCATCGTCGAAAGTTATGGGTATGAAAAGTGAAATTAGAACGTAAATTTGTGTATTATCTGATTTAGATACCGGCCCTGAATATCGTTGATAGGGCAAGGTGATCTTTACTGTGTGAGTGGAAGGTCCTTAAATCGATTGGAAGGTCATGCTATGTAGGATTCACAGGCTTTATATGTCAGGTTTTTATATACTTAGGTTCATGAAATATTGTAGAATAATAATATACATAAACAAGGAAATAAATAAGGATGCAGAGGGCACACATTTCCCTTTAAGTATTAATAGCAGCAGTACAAGATTTAAACAAAGACAGCAAAATACCGTACCTGGAAACATTAAGTTAAAGTAAAATAGTTATATAAAGAAAGATGGTTCCCCAATAAGATAACTCACAGATAACTAATTGAGATACAGGAGGCATGTTGCTTGGCGTAGGAATAATTATGTCAACAAATATTTAAGGACAGTGTATGTTTTGCTTTAACCCTTTCGCTGCGGGTGACGTTCTGGAATGTTTTGGCAAGTTACAGCAATTTCCAGGCTTTAAAAGCCTGTAAAAAACGTAAAAATAGAGTGTCAGTGGGCGGGAGCGTGAGGGGCCCACCTCCGACCCTCAGAGCACCGAGCGGCTCACTGAGCTAGGCTGTGTCTCGCGTGGGTCTCTCTCTGTCTCTCTCACCAGTGTAGCCAAGCGAGCGAGTGTTACATAATAGCGGGGTTCCCGCGTTTCACTGGGACCACTGCGGGTGAACCAGACCACATACAGGGTCCGTTCTGGTGTCATTTTGAAGCTATTTTCGTCTAGTTTTCGGCAGAATACACTTCATTTAATGCAGATGCTTGATTTATCATTCAGGAGTGCCTGAATATGCCCTAAATAGCCCAAACATAGCCGCAGCCAAAGGGTTAATATGCTTCATGGAGCCTAAGAAGGATCTCTGACAGACATACACAAATTGTAGCAAATAACTCCGTCCAAAGGTGGTCCAGTCAAGCATCGTGGGTAAAGGAGCTCTTTCTTTGGGTCAGCTTGCAGAGTCGAGTTGTAGAGTGAGAGTTGATGGAGTTACTCAGGCATAACCTGAAAGAGTTTCTCAACACAGAGGTTGTATAACTCAAACCAAGAGTTGGCGTTGTTGATCACGTTGTTGCCATAACACTAAGGTGTAAGGGGAGGTGTGGTAGAGTGATCATACTATTGGACTGGTAATCCAATGGTCCCTGGTTCGAATCCCGATGTATCAATGGGACGATATTATTGGGATGGAATTTGTGCTATGCCTAGTATCAGTGCATTACGGTACTACAAAGCCCACCAAATTGCCAAAAAAGTACTCTCATTGTTCCCCGATAGAATAGCACTGTATGAAAATTCCCATATTCAAAATATGCTACATGGGGGCAATGCCTAGTGAGTTCATTGCTCAATAGGTGGCGTTCTGAGAGTGAGGGTCCGAGGGTCCGAGGGTCCAGTGAAGCACTGGAGCGAGACAGCTTCAGAGATGGGGCTGCTTCGAGCTGTGGGTGGCCAACCGGGTCCTGTGCATCTTGTGAAGGCAAGATAGCGGGGGCTGGTTGCATCCCAATCTGCTTCACATGTCTCACTTCCTAGACTGGAATGAGACCTCACAGGCTTCACCGTTGAATGTACAGGGTCTCAGTCTATGCCCGAGAGGGAGTAGTTGGAATATAGGGGAAAAAAAAGAAAAAAAAAACTAAAAAAACGCTTAGGGGTTGTTTCACTCAAACCGAGAGTGATGGAGGTGCTCAGGCCATTGCCGAGGTATTCTGGCTTACCTCACGAGTTACTCAGAAAGGGAATTGTAGAGTTAATGAGGTAGGCTATCGCCTGAGTCCTTCTTGAATAGGTCATGTATTTTTTGGCTCCTGTTGCTGGTCTGGCGGCTGTGAACAAGAAATCTTCATTTATATTCATGTGAGCGGCTTTTATGGAGTATGGAGGATGAAGTGCATATGAGGGTGCAACACTGGAAGAGGGTTGTAGGAATGCTGAAAGCAGTGACAAGGAATACGGTGGTCAGCATGGAAGTAAAAAAGTCATTGCATGATAGTGTGGTAATGTGGAGTTATATGGAGGGATTGACAGACGCTTGAGGAAGTAAGAGTCGATGGGTGTGGTGTGGATGTGGATGTGCTGAAAAGTGTGAAGAGAAACACCTTGAGATAGTTCGGAGACGTGGAATGTATGGAAAGCGAGAGAATGAGAGTTGGAGAGTGAGGTGGAGGGACAGAGAGAGAGAGAGAGAGAGAGAGCAGACCGAGAGTAGGGTGGAAGGATGGAGTTGTGAAGTATATGCGTGAAAGCGGTGTTGGTTGGGAGGAGGGGCGTCGGCTGACAGGGGACAGAGGTGCTTGGGGATGATTCATTTGTAACCACCCCTTTGGGGATCATGGCATCTGGTAATAGATAGAAGATCATACCGAGTCTTCTAACGATGATGCCCTTTTTCACTCTGACGTCATTATCCAACTTAACCAAGTATCTATTGGTGCCAAAGATTTAAATTATCAATTAAGTAGCCCTTTGATTCATAGTGGTTCGTCAAAGCTAATTTAAATCGTCGAATATTAGGCTACCTACACTGTAAGTAAACATTTAAGTATCTAATTGTAATGAATAGTATATGCAAATATGAGTTCCAATCGTTTACGTGTTGTAATATGAATAGATAAACCAACCATTGTTATTACAATTAACTGTTCAACTTATACATGGCAAAAGTATATATAAATACCGCCATCGTAAATGGAAGGCTTTCAGGTCCTATAGTACAAAGGAAATCAAGCAACAACAGATCTAGTGACCCTTCTAGGCTGCTTGTCCTCCAAAACACTGAGGATCAAGTGTCCAAACAGTGGTTTAGAGTGGGTAAGGGAACATTGGAAAGGGAACTACTGCCCTGCCACTAACGTGGCAGGACTAGGAAGTTAGTAGGGGACATATGGGTTAGTAACTGAGGGGAGGATAAAGTTATTCATTTACAAACGCAGTCAGTCGCGGGTTTGATGCGAGATATTTGTCTAGGCGGAATTTAAATGAATCAACGGTGCTGCAGTCTATAACGTCTCGGGGAAGCCCATTCCACAAGTTGACAACTCGATTGAAGAAGAAATTCTTAGATTCGTGCGAGTTAAAAGATTTACCAATAATTTTGCAAACGTTTCCCCGCGTGTAATTAGATTGGTCGATAGTGAAGTACTTACTACAGTTCATATTGTCGATGCCTTTGATGATTTTGAACACTTGAATTAAGTCGCCTCTTAATCTGCGCTGGGTTATAGTCATAGTTATGCGCTGGGTTATAGTTATAGTCAAAGGGTTAACACTATCTGGTGCGATGTTTTAGAGGTTATATTATGATTGTGTTTAATTATTACTGAGGGTTCTGATTGTTTTTGCCATATTCGATCAATTTATATTTTGTTTGCTCCTAGACTAAAACAAATAAAATAAAATAAAATAGATTAACATCTCCCCAGAACCAAAGCTTGAAGAAACAACAAGAAAAATATCCCCCAGACCCCTTTCAAGCTAAATGTGTTCATTTGTCAGTAGAACAAGTAGGAAAGCTACTAGAGTCAATTATTGCTAGGAAAATGAGAAACCACTTAGAAACATTTAACTTAATCAATTCTTCTCAGCATGGATTCACTCAGGGACGTTCTTGCCTTACTAATTTACTTAGTTTTTTCTCAGAGGTATATGAAGCAGTAGATAATGACAAGTCATATGATATTATATATTTAGATTTCAGTAAAGCTTTCGACAGAGTCCCTCATGAGAGATTGATGAGAAAGGTTGAGGCACATGGAATAGGTGGGGCGTTGTTTGATGGATTAGGTCATGGTTAATTGGTAGGAAGCAGAGAGTCGGCATAAATGGTACTAAGTCAGAATGGGGATCAGTCAAGAGTGGTGTCCCCCAGGGATCTGTATTAGGTCCTCTGTTGTTTATTATATACATAAATGACCTTGATTTAGGTATAACTAGTAGGATAAGTAAATTTACAGACGATACCAAAATGGTGAGAAAAATTGATTCAGTTAGAGATATAGAGTGTCTGCAAAGGGATCTAGATACCTTACACGAATGGTCAGTAAAATGGCAGATGAAGTTTAACATTGACAAATGCAAGGTATTAAAGATAGGGAAGATGCATACAAATTTTAAATATAAACAAGGTAATATGGAATTAGAAAACTCAGACTGTGAGAAAGATCTAGGTGTGTTTGTTAGCAATGATTTGAAGCCTAGAAAACAATGTATAAGCGTTCGTAACAAGGCAAGCAGGATTCTCGGGTTCATATCTAGGAGTGTGAGTAACAGAACTGCTGATGTTATCTTAAAACTCTACTTGTCATTAGTGAGACCCCATATGGATTATGCTGTTCAATTTTGGTGTCCTTATTACAGAATGGACATAGATTCATTGGAGAGAGTACAACGTAGAATGACAAAAATGATCCATAATATTAGAAATCTTCCGTATGAAGAAAGGTTGAAGAAATTAGGCTTACATTCGTTAGAGAGACTCAGAGTTAGAGGTGACATGATAGAGGTATTCAAGTGGGTTAGTGGAATTAATAAAGGAGACATGAAAAATGTACTAAAGCTCAGTGATAGCGAAATAACTCGTACAAATGGTTTCAAATTAGATAAATTTCGTTTCAGAAAAGATATAGGCAAATATTGGTTTGGTAACAGAGTTGTAGATGGGTGGAATAGGCTACCAAGTGATATAGTGGGATCAAGAACGATAGGGAGTTTTAAGATAAAATTAGATAGGTATATGGACGAGATGGGTTGGGTGTGAGGGGGATCTACCAGGTGTGGGCCAATCGGCGCTCAGCAGACCCCCGTAATCTTGTGTTAATCTCTGACCGTTTTGGTGGGGTCAGTACTCAAGGTATTAGTGAGATGGGTCTATAATTGGGCCTTGTAATTGGGGTTGGGTGTGACAGGGATCTGCCTTGTATGGGCCGATCGGCTTTTTGCAGACTCCTATTTTCTTATGTTCTTAACAATGATTCGGCCGAAGGCCAATTTCACCTTAATTATATATTAATCGGTAAATCCTCACTATCGCTCACCCAGAAAATATCATCGACACCTTAATAGGGTGAAATGCTTTATAATCGCCAAACTAATGAGGTGAAACATCTAAATATCTCCAAACTAGTTGAGTGACGCAGGTGGGGATCCAAAAAAAAAGACTTGCCAGTTGCCAAGCACCAAATAGTGCGAAATCGTTGGTCTGCTACGGTTCTCACAGCATCGTAACTTACGACAGCTTTGAGCCCGGATGCAGTACGCCATCATTTAGTCGTAAGTCGCGCGATGATTTGTTCTTGCGGGTAGCCATAAATCCTGAGGCACTTTAGTAAACAGAAACGAGACACCTTCATGCCATTTTAGATAATTGACCTCGTATATACGGTGGGGATGTTACCATGGTATTGTGACAGACATAAAATAGTTTCATTCAGCTTGGAAATTACCTCTCGAAGTCAATAAGGTGCAGATTACTTTAATTTTCATTTGGCATTTCATTGTACATGTACTGTATATAGTCCTCTAATGATAGTTAGAATAAATGGAAGACAATTATATTTATACTGACACCTTAGCAAATAAACAAAAGAATGTTAAAATATTTCGTAAGTTTACAGAATGGTAGAAACCTTTCTAGAATTAATGGATGGGGACAAAGAATCTAGTTTCCTTTAATGCACAGAAAACCAAGTACATTCAATTTTCTAACCGACAGAATCTCACTGACTCCCATATATTTTTTAATGATGTAAATATTCCCACTTCCCCTAGTATTGACATTCTCGGTGTAACATTAACTACTAACTTGAGCTGGACACATTATGTTAGAAGCATTGCTAAGAATGCCTCTAAAAAACTGGGACTCCTGTACAGAGTTCGAGAATTCTTCACTGACGAGCAGTTGGCCGTGATATATAAAAGTCATGTGCGTTCTCAGATGGATTACTGTTCACCTCTGTGGGGTGGAAGTGGAGTGGTTGCATTGAGGCAGTTGGACAAAATTCAAATTAAAGCTATTAGATTAATCAATAACCCTGCAATCACACAGGACCTTCCTACATTATCCATACGAAGAAACGTTGCATCCCTTGCATTATTCTACAGATATTTTCACAGCAATTGTTCCGAGGAACTTGCTTCAATTGTGCCGCCTCTCCACATCTTTCCCCGTAGAACTAGGGCAGCTGAGAGCGCCCATGAATTTACACTTTCTCCTCCACAATGCAGAACTTCTGCTTATCAGAATTCATTTATCCCCAGAGCTACTACTCTTTTGAATTCACTTCCCTCGAATTGCTTTCCACAAACTTACAATCTACAAATGTTTAAATCCAGTTGTTACAAACATTTTATGAATGGAGGATGCCTTTAGGCACATGGACCTTTTTGTTTTATCTGTGTTTTTCCTTCCTCCGTTCATTGTCTCTTAAAAAAAAAAAATGGTATTTGTTGCTAAGATCTGTGGATTAGGCTTACGTTTGTAGTTGACGAGAGTATGTCCAGAAGAGTATGCAGAGAACATTTCCACGTTCCCACGCAATCCTGCTATCCAAACCGCCAATAAAAGGCCTCCGTATGACCATCAACTCCAGCATAGAAAATTGCCTGTCACAAAATTATACTGTATAGGCAATCCCATTTTCACCATTGGCAAATACAAACACATCGGGTCTTGTGTGACTGACTCTCTACATACATACCTTTCCGTCTTTATATAATTGTTTTATTTACCCGTCCAGTACCAGAGACTTTCTTTTCATCATATTCTGGCTACTATTAAACGATTGTATTCAGCTTAGGAAGGACCTCTAGCAATAGAGAGACTTCAAACTATCTCAACCAACCCTTTTAACTACCGGTACCACAGATCCTTCCAAAGCTGCATACTATCGTCTAAATATAGCTAGAGTAAAATATAACACGTCGCTGGTACTCAAAGGGTTAAGTGGAATTCATATATTTTAATATTATATATTACTTTCTAGTGTAGTGGAGAGCGTATTGTAGGTCCATCTAGTGTAGTGAAGAGCGTATTGTAGTTCCATCTAGTGTAGTGGAGAGCGTATTGTAGTTCCATCTAGTGTAGTGGAGAGCGTATTGTAGTTCCATCTAGTGTAGTGGAGCGTATTGTAGTTCCATCTAGTGTAGTGGAGAGCGTATTGTAGTTCCATCTAGTGTAGTGGAGAGCGTATTGTAGTTCCATCTAGTGTAGTGGAGAGCGTATTGTAGTTCCATCTAGTGGCCCCGAGATCAAAGCTAATCTTAGATTTGTAGACTTGTAGATTTGTAGTTAGATTAGGTCAGGTTAAGCTAGATTTGCCTATAATGTCTTGCAACATTTGAAGGCAGAATATAAATTCCCTTTTCACAATTATTCTGATTGACATCAATTTCAAGGCTAATAAGCACGGTTAAGCATGTTTTTTTTTTTTTTTTTGATAGGTAGGCATACTTCAATAAATAGGATAATTAACTTTCCTAAGCAGATCATATGTAAAATGTTGACGTCTTAGCCTCTTTGGTTAACCAATTCAATTTGATAGAGCCATTTTGATATTATTTTGATTATCACTGCGATTTTACATAGGTTAAACCATAGACTTCAGTAGATCTGGACTGGGCACGAAAATGGAACTTTGCAGTAAGGGACCCAAAATCGGAGAACGAACCCCCAAGTTCGAACTTTCTATTTTCGCGGTTTCGAGGTTGAAACTTGGGGGTTCGTTCTCCAATTTTGGGTCCCTTACTGCAAAGTTACATTTTCGTGTCCAGTCCAGATCTACTGTACTCTATGGTTAAACAAATTATCTGGAAATGAAAGGCGTAACATATATAATGATCAGCGTTTTGACCCCCACAGGTTCATCATAAATTACATAAAATCGTGTAGGGGTAGCCAGAATAAATCATAACAATGAGTCATTGTAAGGAAGGGGTTGATATTAATAAAAACAATAATTCTTATAAAGACCACTGAAGGGATATGCGAAAAAAATACAAAACTCAACACACAAACGGCACAGGATCAGAGTCAGACGAGCTTCTTGGTCAGTAGTGCTGCGGCCGTCAGAGTGGGAGGTTGTGCGTGTCCAGTCGCTCCCGAACTTTCCCGTCTGTCTCTCTAGCTCGTTCGCTCGCTAACCCTGGCCTTGATCCCGGTGATGGCATGACAGCTCGATAAGTCACAACCCCTGGCGGAACTAAGTGCTTTATTGATCACTCCTACACATCATGAGGCCGGTGTGGTGAATGAGGCACGGGGGAGAGTAAAGACATCCTTTTCGGCGTCTTTTTTTAATGCAAGTTCGAAAGGCATGGTGAAAAATTAATCATCCCCTGAAAAGAAAGAGTGAAAGAAACTCATTTACAACCTCAAAGGCATAGCCTATATAAAGTGAACAATACACTGGTGGAAAAAAGCACAAGTACTTACTCAATGAAATAGTAACATGCTTTTCAAGGAACAATAATAACAAAAACATAATTTTCTTTCTTTGTGATAGCTTGTCTTTTGTCATTGCTAAAATTAATCGATACGTATAAATTTAGAAAGGACTTTGAATTTAAAAGTTAAACAAACACTTCACTAACCCTTATAAATACAGTTATTAAATCTCCCTCAAACGCTTTATAGCTTAGGAAGACCCTCGTAAATAAGTGTCAAAATACCCGATTAACTCCTACAGAACAAGGACAATCAACATATTATTTTGTGTGAGCTTGTTAGATGTTATGCATCTTGAGAAGGACAATATATCGGGATCAGGTTGCAGTAAATAGTGCACTCCATATAAGAAAGATAATACAAAAATTAACTAGTTTATACAGAGCAATGAAATAAGAAGACAAATAATACTCACAAACTACACTCAACTTACAAAAAAAAAAAAAAACACACAATAAGAAAATAAAAATATAGACGCATTTTATCCCTGGGGTTTCGCTTTACCGTAGGAAATCTAAGAAAAAAAAAATCTCCTTCAATATAGTCTAGCAGAAAACGGAACTATAACACTATTGTTCTTGTACTTCACGTTATGAGAAAAAAATATACTATGACTATTTTGCCAGCGCTCCGATAATTTCCCCCATACCGACAAAGGAGAGGAAAGGGGTGAGGTTAGGAGTCCAGAAGTAAAGAGTCGCAAGTATTTCCTACCTGCCTACCTACACACCAAGCGCCCCCCTGTGACTACTCAGCCATGTTGGGCCCTATAACTCTCCGTCTCCTGGCCAGAACAGAGGATAAATAGAAAGACTAACTATTTTCTTTTGCTTCGTGTTATACAGCAAAGAAACAACACTAATTTCACTTGTGCTTCATTTGATCCGAAGAATAAGTTGTGCTTCATTTAAAAAGAAACGAAATAATAGAGACGATTCTGAGAGAGACCATAAAATAAGACCGTTTTTCCCGTTCTTCAATTTCTCTCAGAGCGAAGAAGAGGAGGTGAGAGAAGTTAGGAGTCCCAAGTGTTACCTAGCCAGCCAGCCAGCGCCCCCCCTGTGACCCCTTTAGTCATGTTGGGCCTTGTGACTCTCAACGTCTTGGTCACTGCGGCTTCGATCGTCTTTGGTCAACTCCCAGATGATCCAGGTGAGTGAGGGAGTTGGTTTATGAGGCAGAGAGCTGATTTATGAGTAAGGGAGGTAATTTAGGAGTGAGGGAGTTGTTTTATGAACCAGGGAGGTGATTTATGAAAGAGGGAGGTGATTTTGTGAGAGGGAGTTGTTTTATGAACCAGGGAGGTGATTTATGAGTAAGTGAGGTTATTTTGGAGCGAGGGATTTGTTTTATGAACCTGGGAGGTGATATATGAGTGAATTAATTAGTTTATGAGGCAGGTAGGTGATTTATGAGTGAGGGAGGTGATTTATGAATAAGGGAGGTAATTTAGGAGTGAGGGACTTGGTTTATGAGGCAGGGAGGTGATTTATGCGTCAGCAAGGTGATTTATGAGAACGGGAGGTGATTTTGTGTGAGGGACTTGTTTTATGAACCAGGGAGGTGATTTATGAGTCAGGGAGTGGTACCGTATATGAGAGAAGAATGATTTATGAGATAATTTGTTTTATGAGTGATGATTTATGAACGGGAGAGTTGCTTGAGGAGGGAGGTGATTCATGAGTGAGGGAATTTATTATTGGGGCGGAGAGAGATACCAAGTGAGAGAGCTGAATTGTGAGGTATTTAGTTATAGTATGAGGCGGAGAGCGGTAAGTGAGACAGTTGTTTCATGAGCGGGAAAGTTTATCCTTGAGTTATTTTGTGAGTCGGATAGAGTTGAGATGTGAGGCGGAGAGATTTGATGTTTGAGTTATTTTGGGAGTCGGAGATGGTTAGTATGCGAGTTATTACTCACACATTCACAGATACTCACATAAGTCTTTCTGGAAGAGGCCTTATCAGGCCTGTGGCTCCAGCTCTACGGTTACATTACTTTCTTGTCCGTGATGGTAACTGGTAGCGGTGGTGCGGGACTTTATAGATGCCTTATAGTTATATTTTTGTTCTTGATTATTCCATACCCTGTCTAAATTCCTCTCAAATATTTCCACCGTGTCTGAATTTATAACCCACCCTGGTAGCCTATTCCATGTATCTACCACCCTACATGGAAATGAATATGTTTTTACGTTCTGTCTTGATCTCGTTTTATATATTTTCTTCACATGTCCTCTGGTCGTGCTATCCTCCCTCAGATGGAATATGTCCTTGCAACAGTCTTCGTCATAATCTCCCCGACAATATTTTAAAAGTTTCAATAATATCCCCTCTTGATCTTCTGTATGAAAGTATAGGGAGTTTTAGAGTTCTCAGTCTTTCTTCATAAGATTTATCTTTAATGTTTGGTAACATCTTGGTGGCTCTGCGTTGCACATTTTCCACTGCATCCACATCCTTGACCAAATAGGGATTCCAAACTTGATTTGCGTACTCCAAGTGAGGGCGCACGAGAGCTGTGTAGAGAGATTTGAACATTTCAGTATCTAGACTTGTGAAGGTTCTTCTTATGATCCCAACAATTCTGTTAGCTTTATTATTGTGTGAGTTATTTTACGAGTCGGAGAGAAGGTGAGTGAGAGAGATGATATGTGAGGTATTTTGTGAGCCAGAGAGAGGCCGAGTGAGAGAGTTGTGAGTTAGTGTGTTAGGCGGAAAGAAAATACCGGCGCCACACGAACTGTTGTGTATAGACGAATAGAATCTGAATCTGGTATCAGCTGAAATGATCGTATTATTTAATAGGATTTGTGTCGTTTATTGTTATACTACAGATGATTGTAGGTACCAATCGAGCAAGGCAGTACCCAGGGGAGGCCACATAAACATACGAAAAGGATTTTCTGGAACTCCTGTTTCATTTGTCTGGCTTCCTCCAATGTTTCTATTTGTGCCTCACCTAAACAGAGAGTAATCCAGCTAACTCTAATAACCACTTTCTCCTATTCATTTCACTTCACTTCACTTAACAAGCACACCACACTTCTTCCCAACACACCTTAGTAAAGATGCTCATAAGCTAGTTATATATTATTTTTACTCCGATTCAGTAACATGATTCATATTTCTCGAAAGGTGGGGTCGCTCTAAGGCCTAAGCATATATCTAATATTTTCCTCGGAGTCCCTGTATCAGATTCAAAACCTACTAAAGAAAATTTTGATATTCGATCAGTACTACTGCCATGTTGACGTAATTTTTAACCTCTGTAGTTTATTAAGGGGAGATGGTCGTTTTTCTGGTCTCCCTTTTCCCTCATGTTTAGCCACATTAGTTTTCAGATTTTAAGGCGTTCGGCCCATTAGTTTGGCGATGTTAACACCTTTCGCCCCATTTCTTTGTCAATGTTAAGACCTTTCGTGCCTTAGGTGTCGATTTTATCCTGGCGAGCTATAGCGAGCCTATAATTTTAAGAGGATAGGCCGGGAAATTTTTCTACCGAAAAATGTACAAATTTATCTCGAAGGAGGTTTCTTTAAAGCTTGATGGAGGTCTAGGGAATATACTAGAAAAATAATAAATAAATTAACAAATCGGCCAAAAAGTGAGGCATCCCCCATTAACAACAGGAACAAGTGCTTCGAAACACAAATAACGTGGCCAAAAAAATAAAAAAATAAAATAAATCAGATCAAATTACTACGGCCACCGGACTCTAGTCCAGATTATCGACTACAAGTGTCCGTGTGACGCTGGCTTTTATGCTCTCATGTGACCCCGGCTTGAATCAGTACCGGTAAGTGAATGGGGTGTGTAATGCAAAGTAATATTTCTTTGATGTTAGTAAAGGAGTCGGTGAGTTGATGGGCGAGTGAATGAAACAAATGTACCGGTATACCGGTAATGTATACCGTATAAGAGTTATTATATGGACAGGTGAGTGTCTTGAGTAATTATGCAATGCAGAACATTTATAAAATTGAAAATCAGCGCGTAGCCGCGGGGGTACTGCATTTGTGTGAGTTACCCCAGTTTACTTACCTAGAGGGAACGTCACAACTGTCTACAAACTTTAAGTACAGTTGTGGACAGATGAAACAGATACAGCCTTGGTCTGTTCAAGACCTCAATAGAGGGCAGCACAATTAGTGCCCATAAATTATTTGGTAACAGTGATGGTGTGGGGGTAGGAGGTGAAGGTATGGGGTGGAAGGAGAGAGGCGAGGGAGGGGGTTAGGAGGGTACAGGAGTGAGAGGGGGAACTAGCGGCGAGGTGGTAGCAGGTGGGGGTGGAGGGAAGTGGTTGGCCCAATACTTTACAGTGAAAGAACAATTCATTTTGTGTTTTGATCATTATGTGGGATCATGAATGCGAAATATTGGAGCCGTGAGGTGTGTGTAGCATAATAAACGCGCTACAGGCTGCAAACCTGCTATTGCTCTCTCTCTCTATCTCTCTTTCCATATACAATATATTTGTGACATATAGGCATTCAAATATATGATATCTTAAATCTCTAATGTAGTATTACTTTATTTGTGGTTTCTGCTTAGAGCGCCTACCGAGTTTTGATATCGGGAATGTGGCATTGTTCAAACATGGGAGTGTCAGAAACAACTGAACAGGGGTTGGTTATCTAATAAGGGGAAATATAGAAATTGTTAATATTTGTCAGTTGGTGAGTCAGTCAAACTTCAAATATTATAGTTAGTGTTTCAGCATAATGGTGAGTGTATAGGTCATAGTAGTAACGAAAGTATGTAATGCATATATGGTGTATATAATACGGTATTAATGACACGCCAATTAAAGTGTTTTCCAAGTGTACTGGAGGTGTTATCAGTGTTGGCATTGCCACGGGTATTTAATCGCTTTTCATTATATACTGTACGTCCATAAAAATGTAAACAATATTATAATATAAATGAATAAATGAATGAACAAAGGATGGCTAATATATACTTGCATAGCAATACACCTGTTCAAGAAAAGCAACCAGTTATCTGTAATGTGTCAATACAATCCTCAAAGTTTCGGTATAGAGGCGCAAAAGACCATGTTATAAAATAATATCCACACATTAAAAACTAAGTTATATTTATTGGTCAAACCTCTTGGTAGATATGCTCAACAATATTTTTTTTTTTTTTTTTTTTTAAAGAGACAATGAACGGAGGAAGGAAAAACACAGATAAAACAAAAAGGTCCATGTGCCTAAAGGCATCCTCCATTCATAAAATGTTTGTAACAACTGGATTTAAACATTTGTAGATTGTAAGTTTGTGGAAAGCAATTCGAGGGAAGTGAATTCCAAAGAGTAGTAGCTCTGGGGATAAATGAATTCTGATAAGCAGAAGTTCTGCATTGTGGAGGAGAAAGTGTAAATTCATGGGCGCTCTCAGCTGCCCTAGTTCTACGGGGAAAGATGTGGAGAGGCGGCACAATTGAAGCAAGTTCCTCGGAACAATTGCTGTGAAAATATCTGTAGAATAATGCAAGGGATGCAACGTTTCTTCGTATGGATAATGTAGGAAGGTCCTGTGTGATTGCAGGGTTATTGATTAATATAATAGTTTTATTTTGAATTTTGTCCAACTGCCTCAATCCAACTACTCAATATCTGAGCTCTGGAACTCTCTCCCAGAATCATCAGTCTTTCCCTCTTCCTATGACTTAAATTGCTTCAAACTCCGTGTGTCCAGGCATTTTGGCTCGAACGTCCCTTGATTTTGGCCCTGTCACTCTTTCAACTATGGGGGAGGCACTCGCTATAGGCAGTTATGCCTTTTGCCTCCCTCAATCACATAAAAAAAAAAAAAAAAAAAAAAAACACTCCCACTTCCACCCCACAGAGGTGAACAGTAATCCATCTGAGAACGCACATGACTTTTATATATCACGGCCAACTGCTCGTCAGTGAAGAATTCTCGAACTCTGTACAGGAGTCCCAGTTTTTTAGAGGTATTCTTAGCAATGCTTCTAACATAATGTGTCCAGCTCAAGTTAGTAGTTAATGTTACACCGAGAATGTCAATACTAGGGGAAGTGGGAATATTTACATCATTAAAAAATATATGGGAGTCAGTGAGATTCTGTCGGTTAGAAAATTGAATGTACTTGGTTTTCGCATTGGTTGACGCAAGGGTGGTGTAAGCTTAATTAATATCAAATGAAAACAGGATTATGCAGAACATTTCCGGTATACCAGGTGTTTTTTGTTTTTTTTACGTTTTGACGGCATCAGTAGAAGTGAAAGCGTTAAATGAGATAGCGTTAGGGCCATTCCTTGCTACGGGTTCTAAGCTGTATACAGTTGGTTAGTGTCCAGAGATATGAGGATACGCTTCTTCACTTATTATGGCATATACTAGACGAGTTCATTAATTTTTGGCGTGACGTCTTGTAGTTGGAGGAGTAATTGAGATAGCCACTACCGATTTTATAGATAAATAGCATTCCAAAACTGAGGAACATCCTATAATGATCGTGAAATTAAAGTGAAAAAGCTTACACGTATTAAGAAAGGGTTGGGAATACATTACAATGAAAATACTGAATAGGATTGGAATAATTATGGTGAGCAAAGATGCATGGTATATACAAATAGTAAAACGAAAATAATGCCTTGTGTTGCTTTATGATATATAAATGTGTTTAAGGTAGTTAGAGAAATTCATAATATCATGACGTAGGCAAAAGTAGACTTCGAATGTTTGAGATATAGCTACTAACAATCTAGAGAAAGATGAGCCAGGAGAGATACATAAAGCTTGATGAATTAACTGTTAACAGATTACAGAAAACAGGAAGAGATTAAAGGCGAAAACGATAAACGGAAGCAACGAATTATCAGTCCTCATTAATAATTTAATCCCGTTCTCAAAAAACAGGGAGAATTTTAATTTATGTATATATATGACCTGTGATTTCGTATACTATTTAACAATACATTGTGAATAACATAAAGCTTAACAACAGTCAGTATCTAAAAGATGATTGAAAAAGGAGGAGTTGCAGCATTTCCGTGTTTATTGTTGTCAGAATTGTTGTACGAAAAAACGCATCTGGTATGGAATATATACGCATATATTTCATTTATGGGGCTTTCAAACTATTGCACGTAACATAAAATTTCTTAATTCAATATTTATTTATGTTACCAATAATACAAACTTGACAAATATTGTCATTCAATAATATAAGGTCTATTGATTTCTTAATATATTTAGTTACAAACCGACTTTACAATAGCATTATTGGTAACTCTAGATATTATACATCCTTATTAACCAATAAAGAGGGTAATCTTAATCTTATTAAATAATTGACTCACACAAAACCTGTAGAGCGAGACTGAAATAAAAGCATGGTCATTTTATAGTTAGTAGATAATTTTGCTATGTGAGTTAGTGAGACAAAAGGCAGAACTGCCTGTGACGAGTGCCTTCCCCATAGTTGAAAGAGTGACGGGGCCAAAATCAAGGAATGTTCGAGCCAAAATGCCTGGACACACAGAGTTTAAAGTAATTACAGTCATAGGATGAGGGGAAAATGGATTCAGGGTAGAGCGTTCCAGAGCTCAGCTGTTGAATAGGGGAAAGATTGGGAATATCGTTTCACTCTTGGGTTGGAGAGTTGCAAAGAGTAGGGTGGGATTGTGTTGGAAGACGGGCTCTACGTACTCTTCGTAGAGGAGGTGGTATACATT
Organism: Paralithodes platypus; assembly: GCA_032716605.1. Taxonomy (NCBI): domain Eukaryota; kingdom Metazoa; phylum Arthropoda; class Malacostraca; order Decapoda; family Lithodidae; genus Paralithodes; species Paralithodes platypus. The sequence goes on along the minus strand of CM064513.1, from coordinate 61,392,933 downwards.
GAAAGAGGGTTAGGAACACTGATTATTATAATATCGGTAGAATAGCAAGAGAGATGCAACTTTGCGACGAAAGAGAGAGATCGCAGAGAGTGGACATGAGTTAATGAGACGAAAGGTTTTCTTTTCTACTTTGTCAAGAAATGCTGTGTGAGAGGATCTTACCCACACATGTGAACAATACTCAATACATGGACGCCCTGTGCCTCTGTACAGAGCAAGAAGCTGTGCCGGGGTAAAGAACCCCCCGGAGACGATTGAGCATACCCAGCTTCTGGAAAGCTGTTTTAGCAAGGGTGGTAATATGATCTTTCCAAGTGAGATCAGGAGAAAAGGAGACACTGAGAATACTGAGAGAAGATGAAGGGTTGATTTGTGTATTGTTGAAGTATAAGGGAAAGTCCTGTCCCCCACAGGACTTTCCCTTATACTTTCAATGATGGGTAGATAAATGGAGAAATGGGTTTTGGAAGCACCAAAAGCAATAATATATTTTCTGCCCCAAATGGGAATTGTTGATAGGTCAGAAGATAAGTGTGTTATGGCATCGTGACTTTTTGAGAGATTGCTTGCTGGGGGGTTCTGAAAAACTAGTTGAATAGTGTAAGGTAGAATCCTCAGCATATGAATGAATAGCTGATAGTTGATAGATTGAGGAAGTGAAAGATGACCGTCCATAACTGCAGCTATGGAACGGCCAGGAAGGGAAATAGAGATAAAGGCACAAATTGAGGGACAAAAACTAAAGGTGGGTAGTTTGGAAGTTAGAGATTTGTGCCAGACTCTATTAAAGAACTTAGATATGTCTAGCACAATGGAAAAGGTTTCACCGAAATCATGAAAGGAGGATGACCAAAAGTTAGTAAGATATGAAGGAAGATCACTAGTAGAGCGACCCCTAAGGAAGCCACACTGGCGATCTGAAAGTAGATTACATGGGCAGAGAGATGCTTAAGAAATTTTGAAGTAAGAATAGTTGCCAATACTTTAGAGATGCAAGAAATGAGAGCAATCGGATGATAGTTGGAAGGTTGAGAGCGATCACCCCTTCTTTGGGATAGGTTGAATGAGAGCAAACTTCCAGCAAGAAGAAAAGACATTAGAGGAGAAACAGAGACGAAAGAGTTTGCCTAGGCAGGGAGTCAGCACGGAAGCACAGTTTTGTTTAGTACAACAGGAGGAACACCATCACGCTTTCTTAGTATTAAGCCAAGAGAGGGTAGAGAGCACATATTTAAAAGAGATTAGGATATTAGGTATAAGTAGGAGAGAGGGGGTTGGAGAGGGAGGAATAACACCGGAGTCATCTAAGGTGGAGTTTTTAGCGAAAGTTTGGGTGAAGAGTTTAGCTTTGTCAGAGGAAGAAGTGACGGTAGTGCCGTCAGAGTGGAAAAGGGGAGGGAAAGACGAAGAAGAACAATTGGTGGAGAGGTTTTAGGCTAGATACCAGAAAGCTTGGGAAGAGCTTAGAGTTGGATAGTTCAGAGAGAGGTAACCTGACCAAGATTCGAACCCACTCACTCCAGGTATATTTGGAAGAGCTGGGCACCATAACCACTTGGCCATGAGCATATGGCTGAGTGGTTATGGTGCTCAGCTCTTCCAAATATACCTGGAGTGAGTGGGTTCGAATCCTGGTCAAGATACCTCTCTCTCTACCTGTTCGACATTATTATTAGATATTGGATAGTTCAGTGCAGTTAATATATAATCGATGAAAGAGTGTTTGGTGAGTCGAAGAAAAGATTTGGCTTGATTCTGGGCAGAAACATAGGTAGAATAAGATTCTTGAGTTTGAAGGTGTTGGTACCGTTTGAAGGCTTCATCCTTATTGTGGACAGAAGTAGAACAAGCGTGAGTAAACCAAGTTTTTTGTACATTAGTCTGAGGAAAAGAAAATGGAATGTATGCCTCCATGCCCGAGAGGATTATCTTGGTAATGCGTTCAGCACTCTCCGAGGGTCCCCGGCAACGGAAGCAAAAGTCATTCCATGGGAAATCAGAGAAGTACTACCGGATAACCTCCCAGTCGGCAGTGCCAAAGTGCTACAAGTTCCGCCGGCTGGCTAGATTGGCTCAATCGGGTGGCCGTGCTGGAGAGATAGGACAGGTAAGAGAGATAGGTAAGAGGAGCCCAAATGAGGGAAAAGACCGACAGTATAAGAGGAAGGGTTAGAAGTTAGAAACAAGTCAAGAATGTTAGGCCGATCTCCAAAGCTATCTGGAATACGGGTGGGTTGCTGAACCAACTGCTCTACTGTAGGTAATTTAGGATAGAAAAGATATAGATTGTTCACCAGGTTGGTCAGTGGAATGAGGGGAGAGCAATTGGTGGTGGTACAAATGAGTACAAAGGAAATCAAGCAACAACAGATCTAGTGACCCTTCTAGGATGCTTGTCCTCCAAAACACTGAGGATCAAGTGTCCAAACAGTGGGTTAGAGTGGGTAAGGGAACATTGGAAAGGGAATTACTGCCCTGGAACTAATGTCCGTGGCAGGATTAGGAAGTTAGTAGGGGACAGATAGGTTAGTAACTGAGGGGGGAATAAAATAAAGTTATTCATTTACAAACGCAGTCAGTCGCGGGTTTGATGCGAGATATTTGTCTAGGCGGAGTTTAAATGAATCAACGGTGATGCAGTCTATAACGTTTCGGGGAAGCCCATTCCACAAGTTGACAACTCGATTGAAGAAGAAATTCTTAGATTCGTGTGAGTTAAAAGATTTACCAATAATTTTGCAACCGTTTCCCCGCGTGTAATTAGATTGGTCGATAGTGAAGTACTTACTACAGTTCATATTGTCGATGCCTTTGATGATTTTGAACACTTGAATTAAGTCACCTCTTAATCTGCGCTGGGTTAAAGGAAATAGATTTAATTCTCTAAGACGCTCTTCGTATGGTTTGTTCTTTAGGCTAGGTATCATTTTGGTAAGTCTACGCTGAACTCGTTCTAGCTTGTTTATATCTTTTTGGTAATAAGGGCACCAGGATTGAACGCAGTATTCCAGAAGAGGGCGGACTAAGGAATTGTAAAGGGTTAGGATAACTTCTTTGGATTTATGCTCAAATGTCCTGCCTATAAAGCCAATTATTTTGTTTGCCTTCTTAACAACTTCTGAACATTGTTGACTCGGTTTTAGGTTACTCGATATTGTTACTCCCAGATCAGTTTCTCTGTTTACATTCTTAAGCTGAGTGCCATTCATCGAATAGTTTGCTTTCTCAATTAGGTATCCGATATGTAGTACTTTACATTTATCCGCATTGAAACTCATTTGCCAAATTTGGGCCCAACATGACAATTATCTAGATTGTGTTGCATATCGTCAACTTGTTCTTTTGAGAGTACGCTATTTGCAATTTTTGTATCGTCAGCAAATTTTGAGATTGTACAGGTGAGACCCTCATCTATGTCGTTGATGTAAATTAGAAAGAGAATTGGTCCTAGTACCGATCCCTGGGTACCCCGCTACTTACATTGGTCCATTTAGATGCCTTACCGTTTATGACTACTCTTTGCTTTCTGTCGCTGAGCCAATTTTCTATCCATTTCAACACACCGTCTTGTATTCCATGCGCTTTTAGTTTTAGCAGTAAACGTTTGTGGGGAACTTTGTCAAAGGCCTTTTGAAAATCAAGGTATATAATATCTACAGCTTTACTCTCATCGTAGAGGTTGAGGATATCGTGGAAGAAGTCTAAGAGGTTTGTTAAACAGGAACGTTTTTTACGAAAGCCGTGTTGAGTATCTTTAAGTATGTTATTTTCCTCTAAGTGATTTACGAGTCTGTCTCGTATGACCGTTTCTAGCATTTTACATACAACTGAGGTTAAGCTAATTGGACGATAGTTACTGGGTAGGGATTTGCTGCCTTTTTTGAATATCGGTGTTACGTTGGCTGGCTTCCACTGATCAGGCATAGTTCCAGAGTGCAAGGGTTTATTGAATAGTAATGTCAGTGGTTGGAGAGCTCATCCTTAGCTTCCTTTAGAACTCTAGGCGAGATTGTATCAGGTCCAGGCGTTTTATTTACCTTGAGTTTATCTAAACAATTCAATACTTCTCTCTCTGTAACGGTGATATTGCTTAGAACATCTGAATTATCAATCTGAATCGGCGATGGTGTAGGGATATCACTGAGGTCTTCTGTTGTAAAAACTGATGCAAAGAAGGTATTGAGGGCATTACTCATTTGTACTTCGTCTTTGGTGTATTCTCGCTTTTCATCGACTAACGGTACAACAGTTGAAGTAACTACTTTTTTCTTTCTGATATAACTATAGAATTCTTTCGGGTTTGTTTTACTTTGATTCGCAATATGTAACTCTAGGGTCTTTTTACTTTGCTTAATTAACTTTTTGGCTTTGCGTCGTAGCTCTACAAATTTCACCCGTTCTTCGTCATTTTGTGAGGATTTTAATCTATCATTAGCAAATTTTTTAGCAAGCAGGCAGTTTGAAATATCTTTATTCCACCATTTGGGCTTATTATTATGGCCTGGACGCCGTATTTTCGATGGTATACAGTCTTGCACTGCTTTTAGGTAAGTAGTTTCGAATAACTTCCAAGATGTATTTAAGTCGTTATTGTTAATTAAAAAGCTCCAGTCAGTTTCTTTAAACATAGCTCTAAGTTTATGGAAGTTTGCTTTCTTGAAATTAGGGACTTTTTCGATGCTACTATTTGGTTCGTTACTAGTAAACTTTAAAGTAAAAGTTATCGTACGATGGTGGCTGTTACTGAATTCATCACCAACATTCAAATTCTCTATCAATTCTTCTTTTGTTACAAGTACAATGTCAAGAACATTATTACCACGGGTCGGCGTTCGAACAAATTGATAAAGCGAACTCTCTTGCAAGTTCGTATACAAGTCATGTCCGGAGTGTGAAGTAAGAGTATCGCCCCACTTGGTCACAGGTAAATTAAAGTCGCCAAAAATTACGGTATCTTGTGAGTTACTTACATCTGCAATTTGTTCGTAAATTTCTCGGTCAGTTTGCACTGATTGAGCTGGAGGTCTGTATATTAATGCAAGTATTATTTTTGTACCTTTATTATTCTTTATTAGCACAAAAGATGCGTCGACGTTCACAATTTGAGGTTTTGACAAGAGGGTAGGGTTAAGACTTTCTTTGATATAAAGTAAAACGCCACCTCCATTTCGATTTATTCGGCTTTTCTCAAACATTACATAACCGGGAAGTGAATACTCTGCTAAAAAGTCTCTTATCTTCTGTATTGAGCCAAGATTCTGTTATGCCAATCACATCATAATTTTCTGTAAACACTAGCTCCTCTAAATCTGAAAATGTATTGCGTATGCTACGAGCGTTTGCATAGAAAACCTTTAAATTTGTTATTTTAGAACTCACGGAACGCTCTTTAATAATATTTTTGGTTCTTGTCGGATCTACATTTATGTTTATGGCTGTCCTCGGTCCTCGCTGTCTTCGGTCCTTATCGCTGGTGGTCCTCGGTTGCCTCTGTTTTTTTCTTGGCGTTGGATGATTTATGTCACTGCTGCTTCTTCTCGGATGGCGTTTTTTGATCCATGGCTGCGGACTGCTTCGTGTAGGAGACGACCCATGCGTGCTGAACCCACAGGGTTTAGATGAGTGCCATCCTTGCGGAACAGAGTAGGCTGGTTGTAGAAGTTGTCCCAGAGGTTGATGAATTCAACTTCTTCCCTCAGACACAAATATTTTAGTCGGCTATTTGTGCTGAAGGCCTTGTCGTAGAATTTGTCAGGTGCGTCGATCTTGGGGAGAATGCCTGAGATGATGATATTCCTTGACTTGTTTTTGTAGTGCTGGATCATCTTGCGATATTTCTCCATCAACTCTTCGGATCTGGTGCGCATGACGTTATTTGAACCAGCATGGATGACAAAAAGGGTATTTTCATTTGCATCCTTTGTGGTATCTTCGAAGGCTTCCACAATGTCGTCCAGTCCAGCTCCTGGGATGCAAAATCTTTTTCGTTGATTTGGGACTCTGTCGCAGAACTCTTCGACCTGTCCTCGTAGGATGGAATCCCCAACGAGCCTGGTCTCTTCTGGTTCGTCTTCCATCTCTACCAATATCTCAAATCTGTTTGACATTGTGACTGGTAGATGAGACCTTTTCTGTGGTGAGCGTTATATTCTCATGGTGATTTCCGAGAAAGGAGAGATGGCTAGGATGTGTTCCAGTTAAGAGTTTAGATACTCAAAGAATTTGGGAAAGTCAGTAGAGTTAAGGGAAAGATCGACAACACAGAAGTATTTAGTATGAGAATGACATGATAATTTGAGCCAGAAAGTGGAGAATTCAGAGGAGTCAAAATCTGGAACATGAGAGCCAGTGAGTTTGCTGCATCCGCCTATAGCTTTGTAAGTAGGATAGAGAAAGTAGGATGATACAGAGAAAGGGATGCTGTCAGTTGCATGTCTAAAACAATGTGGTAGTATTTATTTTACAAAATCAAGGAACTGCACTGCAAATACAAATAGTGTAGTGTGAAAATATAATCACGGTCGACCTAGTTTGTTCTAACAGTAAAACTGCAGACTAAAACATACAATGAATATAGCAAAGATAAATAGGTAGATAAAGCTTGCTTCACTTACTGTAATACCGGTACTGTGTATATATATATACCGATATATATATATATATATATATATATATATATATATATATATATATATATATATATATATATATATAAAATATGTTTCAAAGTAAATTAGATATACAACCGACAAACGGTTTGTGCCATAGAGTACAGATGACCTAGAGAGGAAAGAAGACGCCACAAATCTGTAAATAGGGATCCGCGCGTTCGAGAGATGGCAGCACGATCACTTAGGACAATGACCAATAGGAGGGGAGGGTCCTCACTTAGACATTATATTGACTATCCTTGGTCCCATTAATTCGTAATAATCCCTACCTTGTATTAATAACGCTATTAATAATCAATTGAACATTATCCAGAGACTGCAGACATGACATAGTTAAATAGACATAAGTAGAGGCTACTGTAAAGGCCTGTCATCGTGTAATTGTCGTCATTATGAGGAGGTGCACAAGCAAACCTCCTCCAACACCCGCCATTGTTGATGTGAGATTCGGGAGTTGCCAACGTCAATGGTGGGACAAAATATACCTAGATGTCATAAGTATAAATGTCCAGTTTTAGTGCTACTTTCCAAATTAACATTACATAACATGTAACATAATAATATATATTCAAAATGACATTTTAATGTTGTTGTGTTGCTTGAAGGTATACAGCTTGCATCATATATGAGTATGTTTTATAGTGTATATGTACAGTATACTTAATGTTTTCATCTTGCTTATATATATATCTAATTTATATTAAATAATTTAAAAGTGTTTTTACCAACATTAAATAACTCTTAAATACGTTCCCTCTTTAATCTATTGCTCCCTCGTTTTGCGGATATTCCCTTAACTTTGGTAACACTGCAGCAAGCTAGCTGGCAGGCGCGCGCGGCGCACAGACTATCTATAATAAGGACAAGCCACTGAGGTGCTCTGGTTGTTATACCGTACAACATTGCTGCCACCAAATCCCTAGGACGCACGGCAAAATAACCGTGTGACGTCACGATTTCGCTTCTAGGTCATATGTACTCAATGGTTTGTGCTTATGTTCCAATAGCGAGAGAGAGAGAGAGAGAGCAAGTTGCCTATAGCGCGTTTATCATGCTACACACACCTCTACCTAATTTCATCAAGGCTTATGGTATTATGCATAAGAATTCGTTGTATTACTATCACAATCGAAGGTGGGTAAGTGAGATGTTAGACAACTTATTTATTATGCCATTACCAAAGTTTAAATTAATTGTTCTTCATATAATAATTCACACTCCAACTACAGGTTTCTTTGTAATCCACCACCACCTACCGCTATCCTGCACTGCTGCTAGGTTGCCCTCTATAGTTTGTCACCCCCCACTTTGTATCTTGATCTCTTTATGCATGTTCTGTCTCGTGCTCGTCTTCTACCTTTCATGTAACGTGTTTTTCCCATAGCTTCGTATCTTTTTGGAATTTGCCTAGCTTACCTCTGCCGTTTTAATCATGAGTTTTAGTGCCACATAGTGTTCATGGGCTCAGGGTGTTAAACCGGAGCAATTTTGTTTGAAGACCGTAATGAATATGAGAAGGAGTACAAGCAAATTAACATGGAATAGCATTGCTTTGGCCATTTTATCACTTCCAAATACATATTATGAACTATAAACCATACTTTTGTATTTACATATACAATAATAAACACCAACAATAATGGAATCGGCTCTCGTTTGACACCCTGCACCCTGGTGCTAGTCCTTATAATAATAATAATAATAATAATAATAATAATAATAATAATAATAATAATACTACCACCCTCTCCCCTCCCCTCCCCCATCTAAGATTCTTGAGGTAAAAACACACAGTTTCATATTGGAGGATGTCTTTGTTTCAATTTGCTACAACTTTAGCAGTATTATGTTTCATTAATACCAGCAATCCAATATTGTGCAATCATAAATACCACAGAATATTCAAAACACAAAATTATGTTTTCATAGTAAAGTAATTAGCCAACCACTTCCCTCCACCCCCACCTGTTACCACCTCGCCGCTAGTTCCCCCTCTCATTCCTGTACCCTCCTTCCCCCTCCCTCGCCTCCCTCCTTCCACCCCATACCTTCACCTCCTACCCCCACACCATCACTGTTACCAGATAATGTTTGAGCACTAATAATTGTGCTGCCCTCTATTGAGGTCTTGCACAGACCAAGGCTGTATCTGTTTCATCTGTCCACAACTGTACCTAATTTACTGCTTCGGTCAACAGAGACATTGGGTGTTAGAACTTAAGACCACCCATCCGTCTCGCCCTGCCCGTAAATCGAACCCGGGACCTCTTGGCTGTGAATGAGTTGTCTGGTCAGGTGAAGGTATTGAGGGATAAGCGCACCTCGTATCTACTTTTCCTATTTTTCTGAAGAGTGTAGAGAGGGGAGAAGGGGTGTTGGAGAGAGAGGAAGCTGTTGGAGTTGCTTTGTTATGTGTTATTGCCTGTATACGTCGTCGAGGGGTCCCCCGACTGGGTGCATGCATGTGAAACATGCTATGACGTACTACAACACCCACTAAATGTCCGCCTGGGCTGGGGTCGAACCCAGGTCAAGCAGATTCACACGTGAGCGTGCTCACCACTCGACCGCCGCGGCTCTGTTAAAATACTAGAATGTCAATGTGTCTATGAGATGGAGAGTAAATATTTGTTTTATTATGTTACCTTCACCAACCGACTTTACTCCTAAACTCAATTAATGAAATCAACAAATACATGTGGCAGTCCAGGGATTCGAACCTAGGATGCTCACACCAAAATTCAGTGCATTTATCCATTGCGCTACGAAGATAGTAAGATAGTTTATGATTTGCATAACAATTTAGTTCTTTTGACGGTCGGAGAAAACTTGTTCATTCTATAAATAAATTCATTACCGGTAATCTTTGATATTTGTGAATAAGTCAGTGGTAGAATCGTTGAGTGGCGCAGTCAAAGAATTATACAGCCATCAAGGTTTATAATTTTATACTTGGTGTTAAGTATATGAATATTTGCTGTTAGTGTATTTGAATAATTGGTGTTGAAGTATTGGAATCATTGGCGTTTGAGTATTTGAATAACTAATGATAGTTTATGAAAATTTGGTGTTAGTGTATTTGAATCTATCGTTGTGGAGTATATGAATATTTGTTGTTGGAGTATATGAATCTTTGATGTTGGAGTATATGAATCTTTGGTGTTAGAGTATATGAATCTTTGGTGTTGGAGTATATGAATCTTTGATGTTGGAGTATATGAATCTTTGGTGTTAGAGTATATGAATAATTGTTATTAAGAGTATGTGAATCATTGTTATTAGAGTATATGAATCATTGGTGCTGGAGTATATACGGTATATGAATCATTAGTGTTAGAGTATGTGAATCTTTGGTGTTAGAGTATGTGAATCTTTGGAGTTGGAGTATGTGAATCTTTGGTGTTGGAGTATGTGAATCTTTGGTGTTGGAGTATATGAATCTTTGGTGTTAGAGTATATGAATCTTTGGTGTTGGTGTATTTGAATCGTTGGTGTTAAGAGTAATTGAATCATTGGTGTTACGGTTACTTATGAACGGAGGAAGGAAAAACACAGATAAAACAAAAAGGTCCATGTGCCTAAAGGCATCCTCCATTCATAAAATGTTTGTAACAACTGGATTTAAACTTTTGTAGATTGTAAGTTTGTGGAAAGCAACTCGAGGGAAGTGAATTCCAAAGAGTAGTAGTTCTAGGGATAAATTAATTTTGATAAGCAGAAGTTCTGCATTGTGGAGGAGAAAGTGTAAATTCATGGGCGCTCTCAGCTGCCCTAGTTCTACGGGGAAAGATGTGGAGAGGCGGCACAATTGAAGCAAGTTCCTCGGAACAATTGCTGTGAAAATATTTGTAGAATAATGCAAGGGATGCAACGTTTCTTCGTATGGATAATGTAGGAAGGTCCTGTGTGATTGCAGGGTTATTGATTAATCTAATAGCTTTATTTTGAATTTTGTCCAACTGCCTCAATGCAACCACTCCACTTACACTCCACAGAGGTGAACAGTAATCCATCTGAGAACGCACATGACTTTTATATATTACGGCCAACTGCTCGTCAGTGAAGAATTCTCGAACTCTGTACAAGAGTCCCAGTATTTTAGAGGCATTCTTAGCAATGCTTCTAACATAATGTGTCCAGCTCAAGTTAGTAGTTAATGTTACACCGAGAATGTCAATACTAGGGGAAGTGGGAATATTTACATCATTAAAAAATATATGGGAGTCAGTGAGATTCTGTCGGTTAGAAAATTGAATGTACTTGGTTTTCTGTGCATTAAAGGAAACTAGATTCTTTTGTCCCCATTCATTAATTCTAGAAAGGTCCTGGTTCAGAGAAATTGCAGTGTTTATTTTTGAATTTATAAGATCGGGTTGGGTGAAAGAATTGGTAAATGTGAAGGAACTGTGGAGTGTTGAGTCATCTGCGTAGGAATGTATTGCAAGAAGAGTTTGAATAATTGGTATTAGAGTGTATGAATCTTTGGCATTAGAATATTTGAATATTTGGTGTTAAACTATATTGTATAACTCATTGGTGATATATTAGGTGCATCAATGGTGTTACCGGTACGGTTTATGAATCTTTGATGTTCGTTGAGTTATATTGTGTTGAGTCACAGTTCTATATACACCTTTGTTATTTATTTTATATTTATTATTCTTATTACTATTATTATTGTTATTATTATTATTATTATTGTATATATTATTATACTTTTTAGGGGTTCGACCCCTACGGGGAACCCCTATTGTAAACCCGGTTTTTCATCCAAATTCTTCTTACGCGCCGGTTTCGACGCAATAACTCCAGTACCGCTTTTTGGATTGGCATCAAACTTTAACAGGAGGTGCGTTTTTGTATCGGGCAACTTTTGATATGCTAAACATCCGGCATGGCGGTCAAACAGGTCCGTGGCAGCCGATTTCCCGAAAAACTTGACGCCTAAATACCGTCTTTCCCACTCATAGGAAACGACTGGGCTTTGGCATATGGACTCCACTACTAATGCTCCGCAAATGTTATAGAGAAGGTTTTGCTTTTGCACGTGGGTTTTTTTCCGGCAATCTTGAAAAAAACTCTAATTCCACTTAAAATTCCACATCTTGAAAACTGCGCCGATGATCAAAGCCATGTTTGCGTAGTTGGGTGAGGCTCGCGATTCCGAACGTTTTGATACCAAAAGAATATAAATGGGTGGAATAGTTTGGCCGCAGCATTGAAAACTGTCTATTCATGACTTTAACCCCTTCAGACATATATGACGCAGAGGTTGCCAGATTAGCAATAAGAAATAGAGTTCTCTCACTCTTATAATTACCTCTCCAAAATTAGTTTTCTGCCCACATCTAACTCAAAGACAACTGCAGAGGTTGAAGTAACTAAAATAAAGGTTTGTAAAAAACCCTGATGGTAATAAAGGCTTTAAAGTATCCCTAATAGGCTCAAAATTGCGTCATATGTCGGAGAGGGTTAAAACCGCATTCGCTACCCACACAAAGTTTACCGTCTACAGTCTATAGGCTTCCACGCATCCCCCAGTTTTGCTTAATAACATAATCACTTTATTATTCAGATCTATAATTTTTTTTTTATTTAACTCTCTCAAAACAGTTAGTCCCTACGAATTCCACCAATTATTTAGCCAACCTACCTATACATACCTACCCTACCAAATAATAATGATAATTCAAATTTATTTTTGGTGAATAACAGAGTATTGGCTAAGGTTTTTAACAATTCCTCCCTTTGCCAAATGCTTAGTTTAATAACAATGATATGGACCTTTAAAGTTTTGGCAATTGCCCGTGTGACTCGTATTTTAACCCTCCTACTGTAAGTGTTACCACAAAATACCACTAGGTCCTTTCTCAAAAGTCGCTAGCATGTTGTTACATAGCCAAACAATGTTAGAATAATGCTGCAATTTCTAAAGAGTTTTAGTTTGTTTGTTTTGCAAAATTTTACAATGTAGTATGACTAGAATGTCTGAAATTTTCAAATTATCCCTAGTAAATGTCTCTAGATATAAAAGAAATGTCTGCTAGATTGAAGTAAATAGATCTACAAATAGCGGTAATATGTAGCTTTACAACTGGCAACACTGCAACCACCACCTCCCTCCCACCCTTCCAGTATGTCTCCACAAAATACCGCTAGATCCTTTCTCAAAAGTCGCTAGCATGTTGCTACATTGTCAAACAATGTTAGAATAATGCTGCAATTTCTAAAGAGTTTTGGTTTGTTTGTTTTGCAAATTTTACAGTGTAATATGACTAGAATGTCTGAAATTTTCAAATTATCCCTACTAAATCTCTAGATATGAAAAAATGGCTGCTAAATTGCAGTAAATAGCTCTACATCTAGCGGTAATATGTAGCAATACAACTGGCAACACTGCCTAACCCTTCCTTCCTACCTCCCTCCTCCCTCATATCTAGCAAATGTTTCAACAACCACTCTAGTGAACTTTCGGTATTTAGTTTATTCAGCTTAATACTATTTATCCACATAAAATAGAAACCTATCACGATTTTTGTCTAATACAACCATAGACAGTGCTATTACATATTATTTGAACATGATGTCGAATTTAGCAGTTGCTGTTTACCTTGAACAGTAATGACAGAACCGAAAGCTTCTCTTGCTGTGTAGTACTCAAAGAAAGCAGGGTTACTTAAGCCGGCCCATACCGAACTGTTACCAAATCAGAGATTCAGAGGTAACTTTCACAATGGATAACCCTAGACAGACACCAATATACCACTAAATCATACAAATATCACTACAAAAAAGATAGGAAAATATTATATTAATGTCCTAGGTATTTGAAATTATGCAAATGAGTAAAATCCATTATGATATAATGATAATGGGATTGATTAGTATCTGGCAACAGTGTTGCACTATAATTTTCTGAACGTATGCGAACTTCGGAGTATTTATCCCATTAATATACACATCTATCACTATTTAAATTTAATACAACCATACACAGTGCTATTACATATTATTTGAACATAATATAGGATGGTCTTTCCTTTAAACCATTTTCTATATCTATTCACGAAAAATATAGGCCTAGCCTAGGCAGGGCTACCGGTAGGTACGAATTTATCAGTTCCAATTTTGATTAGGCCTAGGCCTAGCCTAGGGCTTAACATGGGATACTGTTTGGGGGTTGGGAATAGACTCAGGCTGCTTTAGGCCTCATTAGGTAAAAATAGTCAAATCGAGACAATTGCACAGCCAACATAGCCTATTAAGCAAATATTTTACCAATCTACAATATGCCTAGTCTATTCGCTGTAAGTAGGCAAGAAATCATGAACTCTGTAACTAAAAAAACAACTAGGCCTAGAGTGATCAAGCTAATATGTCTACCATTTGGGAAGAGTCAGTCAAGGAATAGCCTAGATGTGGAAATTTGCAACCAATTTGCTCTAGCCCTATTTGAGATACAGAGGTTAGAGGTCATTGTTGAGGCCCCCCCTCACCATGACATATTGTCATCATCTTATATATTGCCAGCAGGGGGCAAATAACCGAAAAAAAATCGCCGTCAAAATAGACGCGAACTTAACCACGGCGATCGACACATGTAAACATGGCGGTGTCGGTGTCGGATGTTTGCAATGAAGTTCCTGTCTATTTTGAATGCCATTGGATACAATAATATGTTGAGGGGGGGTTTGCCCCCCCCTCACCCCCCCCCCCATGACATATTTTCACCATCATATATATTGTCAGCAGGGGGCAAATAACCGAAAAAAATTGCCGTCAAAATAGACACCTTTAGGAATAGGTTAGCCTGTAGGCTAGGCCTATCGGCAAGAGTTGCGTTATCGGGCGTATCACCTGACCGGGTATAGGCTATCATAGTGTTTACTAATTTATAGGCTACCCCTTTGAAAGGACATTAGCCGGGTAGGATGTAGTTACCGGGTGTATCGCCAGCCTTGTTTACACTACGCGTACGTGTAGTGGCGTCGGACGCTTGCCATCCTTTTCCTGTCTATTTAGACTGCCTTTGGATACAATAATATGTTGAGGTTGGGCTTTGCACCCCTTCACCCCCCCCATGACATATTGTCATCATCATGTATATTTCCAGCAGGGGGCAAATAACCAAAATAAATCGCCGTCAAAATAGACGCGAACTTAACAACGGCGATCGACAAATGTAAACATGACGGAGGCGGCGGACGTCTGCAATACTGTTCCTGTCTATTTTGAATGCCAATGGATACAATAATATGTTGAGGGGTGGCTTTGCCACCCCTCACCCCCCCCCTCCATGTCATGTCATCGCCATATTGCTAGCAGGGGGCATATAACCGAAAAAATCACCGTCAAACTAGACGCGAACTTAACAACGGCGATCGACAAATGTAAACATGACGACCGTACACTCGGAAACTACATCCATCCCCATTAGCCTAACCTAACAACCTTACCTAACCTATCCTAGTATTATGGGTGGAGGCTGCCGCCCCCTAGACCCAGTACTTTGGATACAAAACTAACCCTCATGTAACACCTAGTATATGTCCCTAGTACCCAGTATGTGGGATACCAAGCTAACCCTCACGTAACACCTAGTATATGTCCCTAGTACCTAGTATTTGGGATACAATACTAACCCTTACATAACACCTAGTATATGTTCCTAGTACCCAGTACGTGGGATACAAAACTAACCTTCACCTATCATATGTCCCTCACTCAGTACACCTTTCAACCTCACTACCGTGCGTGAGTCCTCATACATCTTCATTATCACATGCACCAGCCACTCCTCTACGCCAAATTTTCTCCTAGCCTACTGCACAACTTCTTACTTTCAGTAGAGACGTGATTTTCCGGTCCCGTCGCAAGACCACCGTCTCAACCGAGCCGTCGCAAGATCATCACAGGACAGGAAAAACAACACAGGCTTGCTCCAAGCCAGCGCACATCTTACAAATATATAGGCTAGGCTATACAACTTCCATTTCATCGGAATAACATTCACCGCCAATTTAATTATCATAAGGATTATATAAATGCAATTCTGATATGAAAAAAACAATCGGTAAATAGCATAGCCTAGGCCTAGTCAAAGCTGGGGTTTGTTGTTGTTTCGTGGACAAAATCTAACCAAGCGTACTGTCCCACATTAATTTATTATCAACAATTGGATATACGTTACTGTGGGCTCTTATTACGGTACTCTACTTCCTAATAATAGGCAAGTAAATTATAAGATAATGTTTGGATAAACAAATATACCGAAATAAATTAGAATGAAGAAACAGTAAGTTGAGTGAGATGTTTCAGCTTGCCGTCAACCCAGCTCCGGAGCTCTCTTGCCGTCGCAAGAGAATATTGGTGTCGCGCTTGCTAAAGGTGGGCTTGCGACGGGACCAGAAAAACAGTTTTTCGGGTAGATCTTGCGACGGTGGTCTTGAGACGGGACCGGAAAAACACCTCTTAGATATCTTTCCTGCAGCTGCCTGACTATGAAGTTATCATACCTTCAAAGACTCTCTCACACTCACAGACCTTCATGACTTGGCCAAGCATTTTCAGGCCTCTTATAGCAGTTGCAAGGGGAGCCTAATTCTGAAATCACTAGATAGTGCCTCCAGAACCATAAAAAAGAGGAGAGGGCTTAATTAACACACTTCCTTGTTGGACTCCGACGCGAACTGAAAACTCATCACTCAGTACCCTCACGTAACACCTAGTATATGTCCCTAGTACCCAGTACCCAGTACTTTGGATACAAAACTAACCTCCACCTAACACCTAGTATATGTCCCTTGTAACCAGTACATGGGATATAAAGCTAACCCTCACCAAATATCTAGTACTGTATATGTCCCTCACTCAGCTGTACACCTTTCACCCTCACTACCGTTCGTGAGTCCTCGTACATCTTCATTATCACATGCACCAGCCACTCCTCAACGCCAAGTTTTCTCCTAGCCTACTGCACAACTTCTCTGGCCACCTTATCAAAGGCCTTCTCCCGGTCTGCAAACACAACATCAGATCCCTATCTTTTAAGTACATACAGTATCTTTCCCTTATCATAACCTTCTAAGACTCTCTCACAGACCTTCATGACTTAGTAAAGCATTTTCAGGACCCTTATAGCAGTTCCCAGGTGAGCCCAACTCTGAAATCACCAGATAGTGCCTCCAGAACCATGAAAAAAAAGAGGAAAGGGCTTCATTAACACAGAGCCCTGGTGGACTCAGACGCGAACTGAAAACTCATCACTCAGTATCGGTACATCTTTCACCCTCACTGCCGTTTGTGAGTCCTCATACATCTTCATTATCACACAAATACCTTCATGACTTGGATTGTGCAGTGTCCTAGCATGAAACCAAACTGCATATCGTCAATATCATACCTTCAAAGACTTTCTCACAGACCTTCATGACTTGATCAAGTATTTTCAGGCCCCTATAATTTTCCCTATCCAATGAGTCCCTTTTGCTAATTTTTTTGTTTGTTTTCTATATTCCAACTTACTTCCTCTCGGGCATAGGCCGAGAGCCTTAACATTCACCGCTTTACATTGAACAGTGAAGCCCGTGAGGTCTTGTTCCAGTCTAGGGAGTGAGACATGTGAAGCACGTAGAGTACAACGAGCACCTGCCATCTTGCCTTCACATGAGGCACGGTGCTCACTCATGGCCCGAAACGACCCCATCTCTGAAGCCACCTCGTTCCCGTGCTTCACTGTCTCATCCCCTACACTCGGACTCTCACACTTACACACACAACGCCACCTGTTGAGCAGATAACTCGCCAGGCATTGCACCCCTATAGCATATTTTGAATATGGGAATATTCATACAGTGCTATTTAATCAGGGAACAATGAGGGTATTTTATTGACGTTTCGGTGGGCTTGTGGTAATCCACTGATACTAGGTACAGCACAAATTCCATCCCAATAATATCTTCCCATTGATACATTGGGATTTGAACCCGGGACCTTTGGATTACCAGGCCAGTGGCAAGACCACTCCACCACACCTCCACACCTCCCCAGTATATATATACAGTATATAATGTACTTTTGTGCCATTCATCAGAGATTACTTCCTCTCTGATGATGAAGTTAATTAGCTCATTGAACACACATACTCCTTTCTCACCTGAGACCTTGATCATCTCAGCTAGAATGCCAGAGCATCCTGCAGCTTTTCTGTCCTTCATTAAGTTATTGCACTGCTTACAAAAGCTGGCACAATCACAGGGAGGGGGGAGTATTGGCTTTTCGTTGCTAAGCTGCTCTATTCCATTCAAATTCCATGTTGAATAATCTTTCGTAGTGTACGGTATTTTCCAAGAATCTATAATTTCTTTGTCAGCGGAAACAATTGTTCAAGTATATATTTTCCCTGTGAAACCAATTTAACTTCATAATGACAATTAAATATATAAAGAAAAAACAATATATTTTACATAATTTATTGCATATCTTACATATTTAACGCCTTAAGAGCGGGTGGGTCGGTAACTTCTTCTACCCGCCAAGCGGGTGGTTTTACCCTAAATGGGGTTGTTTCTGTGCTTTTTTTCATGCATAAACAAGACCCAGAGCGTGACGGCGTCTCTTCCGTGGATTGACCTCCCAATCTACCAAGATTGGAAGCCAAAGCGTCACATTTTTCCTTTGCCCCTCAACTTTCTCTTCATAATTGCTGAGGGGCGCGGGGCCTTGGGTGGGGCTTTGGTTTCCCGGGCGTTTCCGCACCCTCCTCAGCTCCCCGCCATGGAGTGGCTTTGGTCACCCAGGATTTATTGTGGTCGGCAGGGAGGGTTCTGTGGGGGCGCTCGGTTGTGGCCTTGGCCTTGCTCGGGGCCTTGGGGCTGTTTGGCCAGGCAGCTTGGGGAACAGCAACAACAACAACAACCCAGAGCGTAATACAAGTATCTATCTCTGAAAGGGCGTAAACAGAGCTTTCCAATGACACCCGAACCATCCTTCTACGACCACTGGTTCTCTTGCAACGATCGTGCAACACGAGTGCAAAAACCCTAAAATAAGGTAATTTCCTTACATAACTCCCTGTGTAGCGAGTGAGAGAGGGTGGAGGAGGGTGTAATAAATTTCAGTCGACCCACGGGGGTCAGGAAGCAATCTATGCTCCTCGCACCGCTCAGCTCTCTCTCAGAGCACATTACGTGCTGAAAATTGCACTCGACATATGTCGAGGCGCGCATATGGGAACGGTTTCTTTAACTCGACATATGTCGAGCGCTGATGGTTAAAGGTTAAAAAAATATTTATTAAAATAGTTTAACCAGACCACTGAGTTCCCCAAAAAAACTCTTATAGGGCTGGCCTGAAGGATTAGATCAATATGGACAACCAATCAAGATATAATAGGTAGGGAAGGGCAAGAGGTGAACAAATCTAGGAAGGTGAAGATACGCAGACATTTCTCACCATTTCACCAATTCAGCCGCACCAGACTTCCTCTTATAGGGTAGGGCCGAAGGGTGAGTCAAGAACTGCTACACTGCAGCACCAATTAAGAAGTGATCAAGGGCGAAGAATGAGAAATCAGGTCTAAGGAAGAAATAAATCACACAGAGATACACACATAATACACCACTGAGGGGAATCGAGTCAGCTTGACCGCACCAGCGACCATAGACACAAATAAAGTCAGGAGCCAATAAACTAGCCAGGCCAGGGTGGCATATGATATAGGCCGTCCGGAAGACAACCGAATTAGACAGAATAAGAATAGAAGGGGAAAAACATACAAAAAGGGGCATTCAAATTTCAATGGAAATTCACTATGATAACTGTAATATGTGGGAATAAATTTCATCTTCATATTTCCTAATTTCTTAGCATAAACATGATCAATTAGGGTGCCATTTTCAGTTGTTGGTTGTGTTACATGTTGAGAGTATCTACGCTTTTCCATTAAATTTGCAATAGAAGAGTTAGTTTGGATGTGTTCACAATGCAACCAATTGAGTATTTGTCTAGTTCATTTAGAAAATTACTTAAATTTACTCTAAAATAATATAAGTCCATATGAAATAGGTCTGTATATAGGGACAGGTTTGTCCTATAGAAAAGTATAGCCAACACTGTTCTCTACCCACTAAAAGCTGAACCAGTGGAAGGTATTACCCGTGTTTGCATACCTTCCCTCAATATCAGTCAGGCTATATTTGGATGATAATTTGAACTCAATTTGACCTATCTCAGAATAGTAGTATGGGAATTTAATTCTTTTCCTTATTGTGAAGGCAATCATTATTCTATAAAAACACTTACCCTAATAATACATGTACCAGGTTATTCTCTATATTTTAAGATAATACTCTTTATAATTCAGTGGTTCTTAACCTCTGGGTCACGACCCAAAATTGGGTCGCAAGCAGTTTTGAATGGGTCGCCCAGGGTCTCTGATATTTATACTGTTATTGCTCATTATGTTCTTATAATTAATGCCATTATGTTGAATAACTCGCTTTTAATCAATACTTAGTTTCCTAAGTCATTTATGTTGATTTTGCTAAAGCCAATTACTTTTTCAGCTTAGAAATACTCCTCAACACCTACGCTTCAATTACGTATTTAATCTAACCGTTGGTAGCCTATGTGGTATGTGGAGGGAGGGAGGGAGGGAGGGAGTGAATGAATTACGGTGAGGCCCGATGTTGTCATTAACAGTTTTCTTGCAAACATTTAGCAGTTAGCTGTAACCCTGATAACCTTGGCCAGTGCATTAAGCAAATCTCACTCGTTGACATTCCATAGATGTCAAAGATGGTGATAGTAAATAAAGACATTACATTATTATTAGAGGACGATGGCAATGCCGTAAAAATTAGAATGTATGTACTTGTGGACATCAAACGCACATTTATGATGCTATACCACACTCTCATAAGCCATTCCAACCAGGAAGAACTTTATGAATAGTTGTAAAATCATTTTACAACTATTCATAAAGTTCTAAAATGAACAGACCCTGACAACCCTGGAGGCGGGGTTAGAGTGTCAGTTATGTTTCAATTGCTAGAGTGGTAAGGTGAGATACGTATTAGTATTTTTCACTGGCCCCTGGGCCTTAATTTAAGGATCATGCCACATTTTGGCAGTTTATTCTGGCTATCACTGGACGATTTTACTTAACTTAGGAATGATCTCTGGAAATTAAAAGGGTAAAGATTATCTCAATTTAACCCTCGTATTTCATATAATATACCCTTCCTAATCTGAATAAAATCATCTAATAATAATAATCAGATACGCATTTTAATCCACAAGGGATTGATACCGGTATTATAGGAGTGTACTTGTTTATGCAAATAATTGTTTGTCAAAGTTTGCAAAGAAATGGCGATTCTGGGCGGTGAAGCCCTAAACGTGCTCCTTCCCTTTGCTACAACTTTCCTACGTGAGACAAGATTAGGATGATAAAGTACCGAAACCGATTGCAACCACAGCATGACCGAAGATGCTGCCTGTCATCAAAATCACCTCAATTTGAGAAGCTAGTCATATCCATGCAGTGTCATGGCTCTCATTAATGATTTATGATTAATTATTTTGACTCGTAGGCTACACTCCGAAGCGTCTTCATTCACACTGTATCTCTGACAATATTCAACCTAATTTGGGTCTTTGGAGTGAAGCATAATCCTATTATGTATTCTTAATAATAATGTTATAATCAGGAAATACATTATGTTTTATGTCATATCAAAAGTATTTCTTAATTTCATTTGTATTTTTCAGGTTACAAAATGTCATTATATTTGTTTTCATTAATGTTCATAATTATTCCCTTGTATTGATCACCCCAACCTTAATAATATTTACGCAAGTTTTATTTCACTTATTGGTTTTGTTTTTACCAAAATAATTTCTATACACCTTGACTATGAGAAGCCTCCTTGTGTATTTAATAAAGCTATCAGCAGCCTACATAAAACTAAGATTAGTCACGGCACTGAAATGTCAAGTTGAAGTATTTGTGAACCCCTTGAATCCTAGAGCTGCTCTTTCTCAAGCTGAAATATATTATAGCCACTTAGTGGTAGCCAGACTTAAAAATGTAATCATACTGAAAAGGTATTAATTATTTATGTTGAAAAATTAAGTTAAGGTCTTAGTCAGACTTAGGTCTTATAAGGAATTTAGGGCAAGGGTCGATAGTAGATTCTGGCCAGGATTTTGGGTCGTTGTAAAAAAGGTTAAGAACCACTGCTTTATATAAAAGGCTTGCATGGCTGCATGATAAATGTTTTTCTTTGATTCACTCTTCTTGACTTTTTCTATATTGCAGGCCATGCTTTTGTTCCTCCTAATTCCTTTTCTATTATTTCCACTCCTCAAGTGAGGTACTGTAGAGGTGATTCTCTTGGTCCCATCTGTAGAGGTATTGTAAATGGTGGCCAGACACGCCCGTGGCAGTCTTTCACACCCAACCCATCTTGTCCTATCTAATTTTATGTTGAACTCTATTGTTCTTGATCCCACTATAGGACTTGGTAGCCTATTCCACATATCTACAACTCTGTTACTAAACGAATAGAGGCAGATCCCTTACACACCCAGTTTCTCTCTGTCGCTCGTTTGCTTGCACATCGGTACAAATGAAGCAGATCCCTTACACATGCAACTAAGATGAACATGGGAATCTGCAGACAAGTGGCCCACAAAAGGCAGATCCCTTTCACATCCAACCCATTTTGTCCATATGTCTATCTGATTTTATCTTGAAATTCTTTATTGGTCTTGATCCCACTATAGCACTAGGTAGCCTATTTCACATATCTACGACTCTGTTACGAGAGAGGCAGATCCCTTACACAGCCAATCTCTCTCTCTCTCTCTCTTATATCCACACTGGTACAAATGAGGCAGATCCCTTACACATGATACCAAGATGAAAATGGGAGTCTGCAGAGAGCCGATTGGCCCACACACGGCAGATCCCTTTCACACCCAACCCATCTCATCCTATCAAATTTTATGTTGAAGCTCTATTGTTATTGATCCCACTTGGTAGCCTATTCCACATACAGTATCTACAACTCTTTTTACCAAGCGAATAGAGGCAGATCCTTTACACAGCCAATCTCTTTCTCTCTCGCTCTTGTTTGTTTTGCACACCGGTACAAATGAGGCAGATCCCTCACACATGCAACCAAGATGAAAATGGGAGTCTGCAGAGAGCCAAGTGGCCCACATAAGGCAGATCCCTTTCACACCCAACCCATCTCATAAACGTTACCTGTTATTTACACTACTTACTATACACCCATGTTATCATAAACCTGCAACCAAAACACAATTGTAAGAAATAGGAACATAGGAAAATGGGAGTCTGTAGAGAGCCAATTGGCCCACACAAGACAGATCCTTTTCACACGCAACCCATCTCATAACAACTCTCTCTCATTTATCTCTGTCTTCCTTACATTTATGACATCCTAGTCTCTCTCTCTCACAAATGAGAACATAAGAAAACCGGAGTCTGCAGAGAGCCGATTGGCCCACACATGTCAGATCCCTTTCACACCCAACCCATCCCACGCTCTCTCTCTCTCTCTCATATTTATCGCTATCTTCCTTACGTTTATGACATCCTATTCTCTCTTGCCATACTCTCTCACTCTCACAAATGAGAACATAAACAAAATAAGAAAACGGGAGTCTGCAGAGAGCCGATTGACCTACACATGGCAGATCCCTTTCACACCCAACCCATCTCGTTCTATCTAATTTCAAGTTGAAGCTCTATTGTTCTTGATCCCATTATAGCACTCGGTAGCCTATTCCACATATCTACAACTCTGTTACTAAACTAATAGAGGCAGATCCCTTATACAGGCAATCTCTCCCTCTCTCGTTCTTGTTTGTTTGCACAATCTGTTCCTTCTGTAGTTTCTCCATGCCCGATAAGTTAAATGATCTTTTGATATCTGTGACACAACCTTTGTATCCAACACAATACCCTGCTTGCAAAACCCCTCGAACCCCGGACAACGTTGCTTGCAACTTTAATTAATATTATTATTATTATTATTATTATTCGTAGTAGTAGAAATAGTATTGATATTTTTATTTTATATTGTTTTATTGTAAATGTGTAAACAGGTACTTGTACCTGTATTATGTAACTTTTCAAATACTATTTGTAAATAATTCTGTATTACAAATTTAGTTTCAAATACCTTTACTTATTTTCTTGGATAATTACACTTGTTTTAGCTCATTCCATCCAAAGCAAGGATATATCAATTTGTAATTCAGTTTTTGCAATTTCAAAAACGAAAGATATATTTGAAAGCAAGGGCCAGAGAGTAAATTTGTTCATCACTTGATGAATCAGAGAGTGAATGTCTCGTTTGCGTAAGTGAATAACAAATAAAAATCAGTCAAGTTCAATTGTTTGAGTGCTGTAAAAACTGACACAATTCTGCAACTATATTCTTTTATTATATGCTACTAGTGCACAATTACAACGGTATTTTATGGGGATGTTTCAGTGTGATGCTGGGACCAATTTTTTTTCTTTGTTGACAACATTAGTGTATATATGTATTTATGTACTCCGGTATATAGCCATAGCTGGGGGTGGCCGACTCGAGACAGAGCCCGAACAAAAACAACAAAACATAGCAAAATATATAATAATAATAATAGAGCTCGCACACATCTACAGTAGATTGCCCAAGAGAAGACCCAGATACCAAGTATTACTAGGGGCTTCCAGTAATCCCCCGGTTACAGTCCTCCCGGAGAGGTTCCAATCTCAGCAGGGAGACACACAGCGGAACCACACCACAATGGCCGCCCACCTTACTTCCAGGCATGACCACTCACAATTTACACTGGCTCCCCGGTCCAGGTGCCTGACGGGCTATTATCTAGTCCAACTGGTGCCCGGCCCCCTCTCCCTACGACCGTGTTATCACTCATCTATTCACAAACTTTCTCCAATCATTCCTATTCATTACCACTTCTCTTTCATGTTCTTCATTCATCTCTCCATCTTCCAACACTGGTTATTTCACCATCTCTCCACCACCTCCGAGCTCTTCTTCTCAATCTATTTCCCCTGGTTTCTGTCTCATATATTCTTTTTGTAAGCCTTTCGTCTCCCATTCATTCAACATGTCCATACCGTCATAGCACCCTTTTATCCACTTTGGCCGATAAGGATTCCTGTTGTCCCACTCTCCTACATACCTCCTACATACCCTCGTGTCAAAACCTCACCCTCGTGTCAAAACCTCAAATTGTGAACGTCGACACATCTTTTGTGCTAATAAAGAATAATAAAGGTACAAAAATAATACTTGCGTTAATATACAGACCTCCAGCTCAATCAGTGCAAACTGACCGAGAAATTTACGAACAAATTGCAGATGTAAGTAACTCACAAGATACCGTAATTTTTGGCGACTTTAATTTACCTGTGACCAAGTGGGGCGATACTCTTACTTCACACTCCGGACATGACTTGTATACGAACTTGCAAGAGAGTTCGCTTTATCAATTTGTTCGAATGCCGACCCGTGGTAATAACGTTCTTGACATTGTACTTGCAACAAAAGAAGAATTGATAGAGAATTTGAATGTTGGTGATGAATTCAGTAACAGCGACCATCGTACGATAACTTTCACTTTAAAGTTTACTAGTAACGAACCAAATAGTAGCATCGAAAAAGTCCCTAATTTCAAGAAAGCAAACTTCCATAAACTTAGAGCTATGTTTAAAGAAACTGACTGGAGCTTTTTAATTAACAATAACGACATAAATACATCTTGGAAGTTATTCGAAACCACTTACCTAAAAGCAGTGCAAGACTGCATACCATCGAAAATACGGCGTCCAGGCCATAATAATAAGCCCAAATGGTGGAATAAAGATATTTCAAACTGCCTGCTTGCTAAAAAATGTGCTAATGATAGATTAAAATCCTCACAAAATGACGAAGAACGGGTGAAATTTGTAGAGCTACGACGCAAAGCCAAAAGTTAATTAAGCAAAGTAAAAAGACCTTAGAGTTACATATTGCGAATCAAAGTAAAACAAACCCGAAAGAATTCTATAGTTATATCAGAAAGAAAAAAGTAGTTACTTCAACTGTTGGACCGTTAGTCGATGAAAAGGAGAATACACCAAAGACGAAGTACAAATGAGTAATGCCCTCAATACCTTCTTTGCATCAGTTTTTACAACAGAAGACCTCAGTGATATCCCTACACCATCGCCGATTCAGATTGATAATTCAGATGTTCTAAGCAATATCACCGTTACAGAGAGAGAAGTATTGAATTGTTTAGATAAACTCAAGGTAAATAAAACGCCAGGACCTGATACAATCTCGCCTAGAGTTCTAAAGGAAGCTAAGAATGAGCTCTCCAAACCACTGACATTACTATTCAATAAATCCTTGCAGTCTGGAACTATGCCTGATCAGTGGAAGCTAGCCAACGTAACACCGATATTAAAAAAAGGCAGCAAATCCCTACCCAGTAACTATCGTCCAATTAGCTTAACCTCAGTTGTATGTAAAATGCTAGAAACGGTCATACGAGACAGACTCGTAATCACTTAGAGGAAAATAACATACTTAAAGATACTCAACACGGCTTTCGTAAAAAACGTTCCTGTTTAACAAACCTCTTAGACTTCTTCCACGATATCCTCAACCTCTACGATGAGAGTAAAGCTGTAGATATTATATACCTTGATTTTCAAAAGGCCTTTGACAAAGTTCCCCACAAACGTTTACTGCTAAAACTAAAAGCGCATGGAATACAAGACGGTGTGTTGAAATGGATAGAAAATTGGCTCCGCAACAGAAAGCAAAGGGTAGTCATAAACGGTAAGGCATCTAAATGGACCAATGTAAGTAGCGGGGTACCCCAGGGATCGGTACTAGGACCAATTCTCTTTCTAATTTACATCAACGACATAGATGAGGGTCTCACCTGCACAATCTCAAAATTTGCTGACGATACAAAAATTGCAAATAGCGTACTCTCAAAAGAACAAGTTGACGATATGCAACACAATCTAGATAAATTGTCATGTTGGGCCCAAATTTGGCAAATGAGTTTCAATGCGGATAAATGTAAAGTACTACATGTCGGATACCTAAATGAGAAAGCAACTATTCGATGAATGGCACTCAGCTTAAGAATGTAAACAGAGAAACTGATCTGGGAGTAACAATATCGAGTAACCTAAAACCGAGTCAACAATGTTCAGAAGTTGTTAAGAAGGCAAACAAAATAATTGGCTTTATAGGCAGGTCATTTGAGCATAAATCCAAAGAAGTTATCCTAACCCTTTACAATTCCTTAGTCCGCCCTCTTCTGGAATACTGCGTTCAATCCTGGTGCCCTTATTACCAAAAAGATATAAACAAGCTAGAACGAGTTCAACGTAGAGTTACCAAAATGATACCTAGCCTAAAGAACAAACCATACGAAGAGCGTCTTAGAGAATTAAATCTATTTCCTTTAACCCAGCGCAGATTAAGAGGCGACTTAATTCAAGTGTTCAAAATCATCAAAGGCATCGACAATATGAACTGTAGTAAGTACTTCACTATCGACCAATCTAATTACACGCGGGGAAACGGTTGCAAAATATTGGTAAATCTTTTAACTCGCACGAATCTAAGAATTTCTTCTTCAATCGAGTTGTCAACTTGTGGAATGGGCTTCCCCGAGACGTTATAGACTGCAGCACCGTTGATTCATTTAAATTCCGCCTAGACAAATATCTCGCATCAAACCCGCGACTGACTGCGTTTGTAAATGAATAACTTTATCCTCCCCTCAGTTACTAACCCATATGTCCCCTACTAACTTCCTAGTCCTGCCACGTTAGTGGCAGGGCAGTAGTTCCCTTTCCAATGTTCCCTTACCCACTCTAAACCACTGTTTGGACACTTGATCCTCAGTGTTTTGGAGGACAAGCAACCTAGAAGGGTCACTAGATCTGTTGTTGCTTGATTTCCTTTGTACTCCTTTGTACCTCTTCAATCCTCAATCTGTCTCTACACAATACTCCACACATACTCCTCAAGCAGCTCATCTACATCACATCCGCCCTTCTTCTCTCTTGTATATTCAAACCCCATGTATCAGTTGGCACAACTATCCCTTGATACATTACACTTTTAGCTTTCATTCAGAGATTTCTCACCTTCCACATATTTCCCATTGCTCCGAAAACTTTCCTTCCTTCACACACTCTCTTTCTTACCTCCATTCCCACACCCGTGTCCTTGCTTGACACTCTTCCTAGATATTTAAAACACTCCACTTGTTTCAGCATTTCCCCATCCAGTTGTACATTTAAAATTTTAGATTTACCCTACGAGCATCTCTATTACACACCTTCACTTTACTTTTATTGACATTCACCCTCAGCCTCCTCCTCCCACATAGCCTACCACACCAAACTCTTTTGCTACTCGCTGCAGCCTCTCTGAATCCGCCACCAATGCTGTGTCATCAGCAAACAGCAACTGATTCAACTCCCAATCACTCAATTTACTCAACTCATTCCCTACTCTAACACACGCTCTGCTCTCTTCATAAAAAAACTCTTCACTGCTTTTAACAAATTTCCTCCAATTTCATACGTTTTCTCCATATCCATAAAAGCCCAAAATATATCCTTACTTTTCTCTATATACTTCTCGCATAGCTGTCTTACTGCAAACACCTGATCCACACACCCTCATCCCCTTCTAAACCTGCACTGCTCTTCTCCTATTGCACCTTCTGTACTCTATATAATTTTATCTATCAACACCTTGCCATACAGCTTTCCAACAACTGATTATAAACTAATACCTCTATAACTTGAACACTCCTGCCAGTCTCCCTTCCCCTTGTACAAAGGCACAATACATGCACTCCTCCAGTCCAATGGTACCATTGACACAACAAAGTAAATATTAAATTGTCTTACAAGCCAATCTATTATCACATCTCCACCCTTCTTAATACACTCCACATCAATACCTTCTGCTTTTCCTGCTCTTATTTGGCTCACTGCTTCTTTTACCTCATTTTTATCAATCATTGAATTCATTCCCTGCCACCTGGTCAGCCTGGGTAACCTACTTCCACCAACCACTGTTTCAATCACTGCCTCTCCCATCTCTTACATTAAGCAAAGATTCAATATACCGGTACTCAATATATCTGTTCACACCTGTACACCTTCCGATAGTAACTCTCCATTTGCATCTTTCACCGACTTTTCCCTCTTTTGTTCTCCTTTCTTTACTCTTTACCTCCTTCCAGAATATCTTTCGTTCATCAAAATTCTCACTCAATCTTCGACCCCACCTTTCATAATCACTTTTCTTCGCTTCTCCAATCTTCCGTTTCGACATTAGTAACTAATTTAATTACGTTAACTCATTGATTGCCGAAAGTATTTTTAAGCATTGTATAATCATCTACTGTTAGCCAGAAGTAGTTTGATCCTCAAGACGTTACCCGAGGTCCTTTTGAAACCCTTCACTATGAAGTGTCTTTGCTATTCTGAATATAATCGTCTTTTGCCAGCCGGAATATAATAAAAAAAGGACTTTACCTGAAGTTGTTGTTGTTGTTGTTGTTGTTTTTCCCTAAGCTGCCTGGCCGAACAGCCCCGAGTCCCTGAGAAAGGCCATGGCCACGATCGGGCTTTCCCACAGAGCTCTCATTGAGTGTAGATTGTGTTGTTGGCGTAAGTGGTTGTGTGAAATGCAGTCTTCTATGATGTGTTTAATGGTATGGGGTGCTATGTTATATCCCGGGCAGGCGTCGACAACGGAGTCATCCAGTCTCTTCTGATAGCTCAGGAGAGCTGGATGGTGTCCGCATCTCAGCCTGGCCAGGTGGACTCTATCCTCGCGAGGAAGGGAGGATTCGGAAGGATGGATTTCGGGAGGTCGTGCATGCAGCTGCGTGTTGTCTGTGAGTGAGTGGATGGATCGGTGAGAGATATGAGTATGGATGTGCTTCTGGAAGTTGGTTCGGGGTGGGCAGGGAGGGAGAGAGGACAATAATTGTGTGTGATACCGTGTGCTGGGTGTTGTTACCTGAAGTAAAGATGACCTAAAGATTACCTGATATGGATTATGCTGTCCAATTTTGGTGTCCTTATTACAGAATGGACATAGATTCATTGGAGAGAGTACAGCGTAGAATGACAAAAATGATCCATAATATTAGAAATCTTCCGTATGAAGAAAGGTTGAAGAAATTAGGTTTACATTCGTTAGAGAGACGCAGAGTTAGAGGGGATATGATAGAGGTGTTCAAGTGGGTTAGTGGGATTAACAAAGGGGACATGACAAATGTACTAAAGCTCAGTGATAGCGAAAGAACTCGTACCAATGGTTTCAAATTAGATAAATTTCGTTTCAGAAAAGATATAGGCAAATATTGGTTTGGTAACAGAGTTGTAGATGGGTGGAATGGACTACCAAGTGCTATAGTGGGATCTAAAACTGTAGGGAGCTTTAAGATAAAATTGGATAAGCATATGGACGAGAAGGGTTGGGTGTGAAGGGGGATCAGCCGGGTTGGGCCAATCAGCGCTCTGCAGACCCCCATAATCCTGCGTTAATCTCTAACCGTTTTGGTAGGATGATCCTCAGGGTATTAGAGTGTTGAGCCTATAATTGGGCTTTGTAATTGATTTGGGGTTGTGTGGGACAGGGATCTGCCTTGCTTAGGCCAATCGGCTTTCTGCAGACTCCCATTTTCTTATGTTCTTATGTAAAAGTATTAAGTCAGCTTAGGCTGTATTGTATAATATATATTATTCTGACCTAACCAAAGCAATCTTTTCTTGTATGCACCATTTTTATGTCCACACAATATCTAAGAAAATTTCTCATATTCTGGAACTATCATCATATTTGTGCTGTTCATATATGCTTAAGGCCTTAAAAGGATATATCCAGTATTTATATATACAGTATAATACAGTATACAGTATATATATATAATATTTTCAGCGGGGCGCATAATTTGGTTACTTTGCTGGCAGACATTGCCAACGCTGCCTCTCGATATATTGGTATAGTTGTGCAGTAGTGTGTGTGGACCGTATATTGAATATTTTATTTGAACAAACAATATCTTCACTACCATTACCTACATTGCCTTTTATAATACCCCATTAAGTGCAGAATAGATAGTAGAAGTTAGTGGTATTTTAAATGTTACAATACAAACAAACTTTTATGATTAATGATTAGTGTAACAGGATTTACGTACAAGAATAGATTATAATATTTTAGGTGGGTTTTCGATTATTTTCCGAAACTTTCTACAATCGAAATCAATTCCATTTAGTAGATATATATGTTCAGAAGACGATGGCGTTTTCAAAACTGTTGTAAGACTCCTCTTCACTGATATATTGACCTTATAATGTAGCCAACTCTGATAGTGTGTGATATGATAATTATAGAGGATATCACACAATACCAGAGTGACCTATATTATATGTATGATATTTTTGAAAATATAAACTTACAACAATTTAAAAATCACCATCGTGTTATGGATGTATCTACTTGATACAAGTGTTTTCAACTGGAGATATATTCGGAAAATGATATATAACCCACCTAAAATATAAAGTGAATACAATATTCTTGCGAGTAAATCCTATAAATGTATTTGTATTTTACATAATAAATACTGGAGCTTCTACTATATATTCTGCATTTATTGGGGTATTATAAAAGGCAATGTATGTAATCGAATATATTGTTTGTTAACATAAAATATCCATTATACAGTTCACCACACAGACTACTGCCCGACTATACAAAATATATCGAGACTCAGCGTTGCCGATGTCTGCCAGGAGGGTAACCGAATTCTGTGCCACCCTGTATATATATATATATGTGTAGTAAAACTCGCTAGGAAAATTGAAACAATGGAACACCAAGCTTTCGTCTATTCTCTCAAGACATCTTCAGGGTAATCGTATTACCCTGAAGATGTCTTGAGAGAATAGACGAAAGCTTGGTGTTCCATTGTTTCAATTTTCCTAGCGAGTTTTACTACATAATTTGATCACACGAATTTGTGATTTTACCTCCATATATATATATATATATATATATATATATATATATATATATATATATATATATATATATACCGGTATATATATATATATATGTATATATATATATATATATTTATTTATTTTCAAATATATATATATATATATATATATATACATATATAGTATATATATATATATTATATATACTGTATATATATATATATATATATATATATATATTATCTCAGATGACCAGGGTTGGGTTCTTGACACAGGGCCCTCCCGGTCATCATCATGCGGTTGTGTCAACACCATTTGGCAACGTTCCAAAATTGTTCATCATTGCAGAGAAAAAAAAACATGCATTGACATTAGACAACTTCACTCCAACATCAATTCTGTACACCTCTTTCTTCAAGCTAAATCCCCGGATTTCGTATTTTTGACAGAGACTTAGGTAACATCCATATCTGATGTATCTAGATTCCGTTTTCCTGGTTATCAACTACTTCAAAATTTAAGCCTAAAGGATAGGTTTATGTTGCTTTGCAAAATCAGAAATCACCCTGGAGGAAGTTACTAGTTTGAATTGTCAACATTGCGATTTTTCAGTATACCGTACAATCGTACATATAAAATTTCTACTTTTGTTGCCCAAGACATTGAGGTGCCCATGACTCCGACCCAGCAATGCTGGAGGATCCAATGGCAGGCATGTCTGGCTCGGCTTGCAGGACTAGTCCGATGGCTCTCCCAGTCAAGCAGGGGTGCCAGTTGAGACAAGTGCAGGTCAAAACCTTTGGGACCCCTGCACTGTAAATGGCAGTGGATCCCCCAGACAACCTCCTGACTTGCGGGGTGGTCATTGCAGCGCAGACGAGTCACGAACCCAAAACACCTGCTCGGAGGGGTCTCCTTTTTGGAGCCTGGTATGAATTAACTCTCTTGGATCATGATCGACTACCTCCTTTCATAGTGAAGCTGTGGTAGCTGGTGGTTGACATAGCGGCCCTCTCTGAGGTGAGGGGGCCTGGCAACGGTGAGATCAATTGCAGTGGCTACATACACTACTGGTCTGTCTGTGATATTGGTGCTTGCCAAAGGAGTGTGGCTTTTGCAATCTCTTCATCCCTGGTTTTCTCGGTTATGGGGGTTACACCTATTGACGAGTATATGCTGCCGGTGAGGATGAAACACTCGATTGGCTTAATTTCTCTTGTTGCAGTGTATGTTCCTACCAAGATAAGTAGAGAAAGAATTGTTCTTTACCAAGATCGACTCTTATTGTAGAATAATGCCACTCATGGGAGACACTCATTATCCTTGTGGAGTTCAATTAAGTTTCTGGCACAGATAGAGCTGGCTACAAGGCATGTGTTGGTCCTTATGGCTTTGGTACCAGGAATCTCAATCGTTATCTCTTCTTGAACTTCACAAGGTCCAGGAAGTTGAGGATTGTGGGGTCCTGCTTTCAGAAACCAGATCCACTCTACTAGACTTGTTACTCCAATGCTGGTAGTGTGGCCAAGGAGATTGATCACATATTCGTTAGCAATCATTGGAGGATTCTCCAAAACTGCAGGGCCTTTAGGAGTGCGAAGGTCTTTGCTACCAACCCCAGGGTTTTTGTTACTATACTGAAAATACAACTCAATGCCAGAAAAATATCAAAATCCCCCAGGGTATTATTTTGAGAGGCTCAAGGAAGAAGATTGTGCAAGGAATTGCGAAGTGGCAGTCTCAAATCGGTTTGAATTGCTTGGCTCCCTGGAGAACCCTGTAGAATTGTGGGAAAACTTTAAACAAGGAACGCTATCGGCAGCTGATGAATGTATTTGAGCCAAACCAATGTCAAGGAGAGGTTTCCTATTGGGTGAGTTGCTGGGAATAATAAAAGAGAGTCATGCTGCCAGATTGGATGGAGGTCTGAGTCAGTTCAGGGTCCTGTCTTGCAGAGTGAGAACTTTCCTGATGAGAGACAAAGAGAGGTATGCTTACCGAGCCTTGAATCAAATTCTTCTCAAAGCCCAACCCCCCACTTAGTTCAGTTCAGATGTGGGATGACAAACTAGCATCGGGTGATAGTGAGTACAGAGCCCATCGGGCTGAGTACTTTGAGCAGTTAGTTGTACATGGCCAGTGCCCCGAACAGACAGCTTCAACTGGTGGATGTTCAACCACCCATGTCTGAACCACTAATTAGTGAAGACCCTCCCTCCCTTGCCAAGGTAAGGGGAGCTGTGGGTAAGCTGAAGGATGGGAAGGCTCTTGGTATTTGTGGCATTCCTGGAGAACTGCTGAAAGATAGGGGTGACTCTATGGTCCATCATTTAAATGTGGTCCTGACTGCTGTATGGCAGACAGGTACCATTCCTCTTGACTGGAAAAGGAGTCTGGTCACCCCTATCTGGAAGAGGAAAAGGGACTGACAAGACTGTAATAACTATCATGGCATCACACTGCTCAGTGTACCAGGCAAGGTATTTGCCCATACTGATGCAACTCCGAGGCCACCTGCTATAGGAGCAGAGACTTGAGCAATCTGGTTTTACACCCAAGAAGTCAACAATTGACCAAATTCTGGCACTCCTGGTTCTCGTGGGAAGCTGACTAGTGTTTTAATGAGTTCTGCTTGCAGTTTATGTTGATCTCAAGAAGGCATTTGACTCGGTGCACCGAGAGACGCTCTGGGAGCTACTATGGCTATGTGGAATCCTCGCGGTGATTATTGACCTAGTGTAGACTGTATTCAGGAATAGAGAGTGCTGTCAAGTGTGGTGGGGGAGTATCCGCCTTCTTCCCTGTGAATTCAGGTGTGAGACACGAGTGTTTCTAGGACCTACACTTTTCAACAAAGTACATTCAATATTGTAATAACCAGAATTTCTCTGACTCCCACATACTTATCAACCCCTTCTGTACCGGCCACTTCTTTCTAATTTTATTCTAGCTATGTTTAGACGATTTTATTCAGTTTTATAAAGGGCCTCCAGCATTTACCAGGTTTCGAACTATCTCTCTTAACCCTTTTTACTACCTCAAGAACCTTCTTAAACTGCACAAAATCGTCTAAATATAGCAAAAATAAAATTAAAAAAGACATCGCCAGTACAGAAAGGGTTAAAGACGTAAGTATTCCCACTTCCTCTAGTATTAACATCCTAGGCTCTGTCACTCTTTTAGCTTTGAGGGAGACACTCGTCTCCCCTTTTGTCTCCTTCATACATATTGAAAACATAATAATAACATTTTATGTTGGATCCATTGCTAATAACTGGGACTCCCGTACAGAGTTCGAGAATTCTTGACTAACGAGCAATTTGCCAACATATATAAAAATCATATGGTTCTCATATGGATTACTGTTCACCTCTTTGGAGTGGATGTAGAGTGGTTGCATTGAGGCTGTTGGCCACAATGTAAAAAAATGCTATTAAATTAATCAATAACTCAGGACTCACGTACGACCATCCTCCAATATCCACACAGAGATGTTACAGCCCTTGCATTATTCTATAGGCCTAGATATTTTCACAGCAAATGTTCCGAGGAACTTATTTCAATTGTGCCACCTCTCCAAATATTTCCCCACAGTACTAGGGCAGCTGGAAACACCCATTCATGAAACTTCACTCTCTCCTCCGCAAAGTAGAACTTCTGCTTATCAAAATATATATATCCCCAGAACTACTACTCTCTGGAATTCACTTCCTTGGAGTTGCTTTCCACAAACTTAATATACACAACAGTTTAACCCTTATGGTGTGGACCTTCTATAGGAAAGGAACCACTTAGGCGGTCATTTTCCTGCTAATTGTGCTCAATATACATCGCCCTAGCGCCATATCCATAGCCCTGAGTAAATTGGAAGGAGCTCCAATGAAAAGATTGGGTCGATTTCTCCCTATAACAGTCCATATAAATGACCATAAATGCCCCCTCACCCGACCGACCATCCCCTGACGACCCCACACAATTACCTGGACCTCGGCCTGCTACTCTTTCTATTAATTTCTGCAACATTCGCGGACTTTCCTCTAACTTTCACTCTGTTGAGCACCATCTCTCCTCCTACAAACCTGATCTTCTCTTCCTCACCGAAACTCAGGTGTCTGTAGCAACATCCAGCAACCCCTTCTCTGTATCCTCCTACTTTCTCTATCCTAGTTTCAAAGCCAAAGGCGGATGTTGTGCATATGTGCACAACAAACTCACTTGCTCTCGTGTTCCCGATTTCGACTCCTCTGAATTCTCAACTTTATGGCTCAAACTTTCCTGTCATTCTCTTACTAAATATTTCTGTGCTGTCTATCTTTCCCCTAACTCTACCAACTTTCCCAAATTCTTTGACTATCTAAACTCTACAGTGGAACACATTCTATCCATTTCTCCTTTCTCAGAAATCTCCATCTTAGGAGATTTCAACGTTCACCTTGGCTCTCCTCTCACACTACTGATCCACCTGGTGAACAAGCCTACGTCTTTTCTATCCTAAATGACCTAGAGCAGTTAGTTCAGCAACCCACCCGTATCCCGGATCGCATCGGAGATCGGCCCAACATTCTTGACCTGTTTCTAACTTCTAACCCTTCTTCTTATACTGTCGATCTTTTCTCTCCTTTGGGCTCCTCCGACCATAAACTTATCTCTGTCACCTGTCCTATCTCTCCAGTACAGCCACCCGATCCTCCTAGCCGGCGGCGCTTGTGGCACTTTGGCGCTGCCGACTGGGAGGCTCTTCGGCAGTACTTCTTTGATTTCCCATGGAATGATTTCTGCTTCCATGGCCGAGGACCCGAGGAGAGTGCTGAACGCATTACCGAGGTAATCCTATCGGGCATGGAAGCATACATTCCATTCTCTTTCTCTCAGACTAATGCTAAACAATCTTGGTTTACTCACGCCTGTTCTACTGCTGTCCGCAATAAGGAGGAAGCATTCAAACGGTACCGACGCCTTAAAACTCAAGACTCTCATTCTTCATATGTTTCTGCCCGGAATCAAGCCAAATCTGTTCTTCGACTTGCCAAACACTCTTTCATCAATAATAAATGCACTGAACTATCCAACTCTAGCTCTTCCCAAGCTTTCTGGCATCTAGCCAAAAACCTCTCCAACAATTTCTCTTCCTCGTCTTTCCCTCCCCTTTCCCACTCTGATGGCACAACCATCACTTCTTCCTCTGACAAAGCTAAACTCTTCGCTCAAACTTTTGCTAGAAACTCCACCTTGGATGATTCCGGTGCTATTCCTCCCTCTCCGCCCTCCTCTCTCTTACTTATGCCTAATATCCTAATCTCTTCTAAAGATGTACTTTCTACCCTCTCTGGGCTTAACACTAATAAGGCGTACGGTCTGGACGGTGTTCCTCCTGTTGTTCTCAAAAACTGTGCTTCCGTGCTGACTCCCTGCCTAGGCAAACTCTTTCGTCTCTGTCTATCCTCTAACGTCTTCCCTTCATGCTGGAAGTTTGCTCACATTCAACCTGTCCCAAAGAAGGGTGACCGCTCTCAACCCTCCAACTATCGTCCAATTGCTCTTATCTCTTGTCTTTCTAAAGTTTTTGAAACTATTCTTGCTTCCAAATTTCTTAAGCATTTCTCTTCTCATAATCTGCTCTCAGATCGCCAGTATGGCTTCCTTAAGGGTCGCTCTACTGGTGATCTTCTTTCATATCTTACTAACTCTTGGTCATCCTCCTTTCGGGACTTCGGTGAGACTTTTTCTATTGCACTAGACATATCGAAAGCCTTCGATAGAGTCTGGCATAAATCTTTAATTTCTAAACTACCCTCCTTCGGTTTCTATCCCTCCATCTGTGCCTTTGTCTCTAATTTCCTTTCCGGCCGTTCCATAGCCGCGGTTGTGGACGGCCATTGTTCACTTCCTCACCCTATAAACTCCGGTGTTCCTCAGGGCTCTGTCCTATCTCCTATTCTCTTTCTAATTTTTATAAATTATCTCCTTAACTGTACCTTAATTCCCATCCATTCATACGCAGACGACTCAACCTTGCACTACTCCATTAGTTTTTCAGAACGCCCCAGCCAGCAATCCCTCAACGACAAACGTAATGAAGCCATAGAACTCTTAAATTCTGATCTAAATACTATTTCCAATTGGGCAGAGAAAACCTTGTTAACTTTAATGCTTCCAAAACCCAATTTCTCCATCTATCTACCCGTCAGGATCTCCCAGCGGACTATCCCTTATTCTTCAACAATACAAAAATCAACCCTTCATCTTCTCTCAATATTCTTGGTGTCTCTTTTTCTTCTGCTCTCATTTGGAAGGACCATATTACCAGTCTTGCTAAGGCAGCCTCCCAGAAGCTGGGTGTGCTCAACCGCCTTAGGGGGTTCTTTTCCCCTGCACAGCTTCTTGCTCTGTACAGGGGCATAGTGCGCCCTTGTATTGAGTATTGTTCACATGTGTGGGGAGGTTCCTCTCACACCGCTCTCCTAGACAAAGTTGAAAGGAAGGCCTTTCGTATCATTAACTCCCGTCCACTCACCAACTCTCTGCAATCTCTCTCTCTCCGCCGCAATGTTGCATCTCTCTCGCTATTCTATCGCTACTATAATAATCAGTGTTCCTCAGAGCTATCCGCTATCCCAGTGCATACCACCTCCTTTACGTAGGGCACGTGGTACCCGTCTTGCAACTCAATCCCATCCCTACTCTGTGCAACTCTCCAACCCAAGAGTGAAACGTTACTCTCAAACTTTCTTCTACTCAACAGCTGAGCTCTGGAACTCTCCCAGAATCAGTCTTTCCCTCTTCCTATGACTTAAATTGCTTCAAACTCCGTGTGTCCAGGCATTTTGGCTCGAACGTCCCTTGATTTTGGCCCTGTCACTCTTTCAACTATGGGGGAGGCACTCGCTATAGGCAGTTATGCCTTTTGCCTCCCTCAATCACATAGAAAAAAAAAAAAAAAAAAAAAAATCCTCCCCATACCTCTCCACACCACCCAGGATAATCGATCAATACTATATATATATATATATATATATATATATATATATATATATATATATATATATATATATATTATATACAAATATATATAGCCTACCGTATGATTTGTGAACATGAAGAGAACTTAACAAAAACAAATAGATTGTAGGAGCATGCACTTTTACAGCATGATTATAAATTATTTTAGAGCATGGATATACATTTCCTCCTGAAATGTAGCATTAATTATTTCTTAGTGTAAATTATTCTTAATTATGATGATAATATACTTCG
Organism: Paralithodes platypus; assembly: GCA_032716605.1. Taxonomy (NCBI): domain Eukaryota; kingdom Metazoa; phylum Arthropoda; class Malacostraca; order Decapoda; family Lithodidae; genus Paralithodes; species Paralithodes platypus. The sequence goes on along the minus strand of CM064513.1, from coordinate 61,353,906 downwards.
GAGTGCTTATGTCCTTTTTAATTAGAGAGATCTGGTTGTGCAGTGGAACTCTGATTAACTTGCAAACGAATGTATTTAATTAATTCTGTTTGACGATTGAGGTGAGCCTGTGCATAAAAATGTACCTAGTGTGTGTGTAGTCTCTCTCTCTCTCTCTCTCTCTCTCTCTCTCTCTCTCTCTCTCTCATATCTCTCTCTCTCTTCTCTCTCTCTTCTCTCTCTCTCTCTCTCTCTCTCTCTCTCTCTCTCTCTCTCTCTCTCTCTCTCTCTCTCTCTCTCTCTCTCTCTCTCTCTCTCTCTCTCTCTCTCTCTACCAACGCTGTATCACTCAATAAATCCCTCCAGTAGCGAATATACCCCATGTAAACCTCGCTTACTGAGTATATCCCTTTACGTTGTTTATATATTGGAAGTCTGGTAACCCTTTCCGTACGATGAATTGGGTTAACCCTTCCTCCCCGGGCTGTCTTACCAAATGACGGTCGCCCCTACCCGGGCGATATGGCTGAAAAACGCCTAGGCCTAGGCTACCGTATTTATGTTTATTTTCACTGCTAGAACTTTCCCACTCATCTATAATCGTAGTGCGGTTTTCAATCTGTATTTTGGCATTGAGTAGAGCTCTGTAAGTCAACTGGTTCAGTTGTGATGACGATTTCAGTGGAGCCAATATTGCAGAGATGTTGCCAATATCTTTTAGAATATCTTTTTAGACACTAATTTCGTCATGACGTCAGAACAATAACATTGAGAAGTCTTCTCCTTCTTGTTTTCGGAGGTGCGGTGACGAACGCTTGGGTTTGTTGACATAAGTCGTACGCACGGCGTTCGGACCAAGCTTAATTAGGCTATTAAGCTCATGCCTTAGATAAGGCATACCGGGTAACGGCCCTTCTTTCGTGCTGTCCTTACCTAAGGCAGACCGGGTAGGAAGGGTTAAGGGGGGGATGGGCTGGGTTTTTTTTTTTTTTTTGGTCCCCTTTCTCCCTCGTGTTTAGCCCCATTAGGTTTGAGATTTTAAGACGTTTGGCTCATTAGTTTGGCGAATTTATGACCTTTCGCCCCTATTATCTGTCAGTATTAAGACTTGTGTCATTTAGGTGTTCATTTTTCCTGGCGAGCGACAGCGAGCCTGTGTTTTTTTTCTACCGAAAAATGTACAAATATATCTTGAAAGTGGATCCTGGGGTTGCATTTTTAAGTTTGATGGACGTCTAGGGAGGAAAGTAGAAAACTATTACATAAATGAAAACAAAATCAACCAAAAAGTGAACCATTCCCTCTTATGCCTTTCAGCACTGGTACCCTGGGTATCTACATTCTGGCGACCATTTGATGATTTTATGCAGCTTAACCCTTTTTTTTGTAATACATGACGCATTCTTTCATGATATTTTGGCTACTATTAGACGATTATAACAAATTTAGAAATGGTCTTTGTGTATTACTAAATGGAGTATATATTTGACAATTTGGATTGTATAAGATCGTTTGATGATAGACAAATGAATTGAAGAATAACCTCCTATTACTGAACTGGTTAAGGGAAGATTTCCACTTGAGGGATTTTTTTCTTGACTCCTGTCTCCCTCATGTTTAGCCCCATTTTGTTGTCTAATTATAAGACGTTCGCCTCATTATTTTGTCGATTTTAAGAATTTTCAACTCATTTCTATCAATTTTAAGACCTTTCGGGCCATTTAGGTGTCGATTTTATCCTGGCGAGCGATAGCGAGCCTGTAATTTAAGAGGAACCGGCCAGGAAACTTTTCTACCGAAAAATGTACAAATTTATCTTGAAAGGGGCTCAAGGGGGTGTAATCTTAAGCTTGAAGGATATCTAGGGACCAAACTAAAATCTTTCCCTTAAGACATTCAAAGGTTGTAAAATCTATTTTATATAAAACACTAATTCACACAGGTCTTTTCTTAGTATAATAAAATTGTATAATTATACCGATAATATAATGACCAACTACGGTACCTAATGATTTACTGATAGGATGAACACATTTTTGCTACCATTAGATAACCTTACTCATTGCGACTAATTTTTCACTCGTTTTAACCCCTTCTGTACCGGCAACATCTTTTTCATTATATCTCCGCTACATTTAGACGATTTTAAAAAGCTCAGGAAGGATGTATGGTAGCTAAAAAGGTTAACGGAGATAGTCATAGCCATTTAATTCGTGGGCGTTCTTCCTAAGCGGAATAAAATTGTCTAATAGTGGCCAGAATATAATTAAAAGGATGTCGCCGGTACAGAAGGGGTTTGATTGATTTGTGTAACTGTATATAATTGAAAGGTAAATAGTATCAAACAATAATTCAAACCGTAAAGTGATATACACAGTAAGCGAGATTTATATACAATGTATTTATTACTAGAGGGGTGTGAAAGGTTTATTGAGAAATACGTTGTTTTAAATACACTGAAAAAAAGAGAGAATGATAAAATGTTATAGATACACACATAAATAGATGCTGTACATAAAATATGTACATAAATATAGATTGATACATACATACATACATACTGTACATACATACATACATACAGCCTTACACATACTCCAAGGTAGATAGATCGATAGGCATATACTGTATATATATATATAAAGAAAGAATCTTAAGTTTTTTTTAAAGAATACTATACTAGTAGAAATCGAGAACATGTGTAGGTGAAAAAGAGGACAACAATAGAGCACCAACTGAACAATCTAATTAACCCTTTCAGTAACATATCATCATATTTCTTCTGTTCTTGCTAACATTAGACTATTGTATACAGCATAAGAAGAACCTTTATCATTCAAACCGATAACACCTCTCTAAATTAATAGTTTGACCGCTCCCTCCATAGCTTAATAATATTGTCTCATAATAGCTAGACTGAAGGGAGTGAATGTGTTATGGTATAGTGAAATGGTCACCCCTTTAGTGCGATAACGCTCCTCGGTGGCTTAGTGGTTAAGGTTGTAGAGTGCTGCACTATTGGCCTGGGTTCGAGCCCTGGCTGGGTCATATCACCAAAATATTAAATATTTATATATATTCTGACTTAAATTAGCCAATTTTATGTAAATAAGAATCATCAATAGTATTTTGATGCGTTATTGAGATAGATTATAAGCTAAATAAAATCGTTTAATGGTAACCAGAATAAGACGAAACTTGCGTCATCGTGTTGCAGGAGTTAAGTATTTTTTTGTTTCTGAACCACCTTTTCCTTCTTGTCTAGCCCCATTAGTTTTCACATTTGTTTACTTTCACCCATTTATTTATTCATATCAAGACCTTTCGTGCCATTTAGGTGTCGATATTTTCCTGGCGAGCGATAGCGAGCCTGTAATATAGGAGGAAACGGCTTTCGGCCGGGATTTTGTTTTCTACCGAATAATGTAAAACAAATATCTCGAAGGGGAGGTGAGGGGGGGGGGGGGGGGGGGGGGGGGCGTGCGGGGGTGGGGTGGGGGGGGGGGGGGCGGGCGGGGTGGGGGCGGGGGGGCTCTTCTTTATTTAAATGTTTATTTTAACTTGATAGAGGTCTAGAAAGCAAACTGAAACAAATCTATAAATCGATAATACTATATATCAAATAAATCAATAAGATAATGTCCCCTTAAAGTACACATATAGCCCAACAATATAAAGTACACATATAGCCCAACAATATAAAGTACACATATAGCCCAACAATATAAAGTACACATATAGCCCAACAATATAACATAGAGCCCACAATATAAGTAACCCATAATAGCCCAAACAATATAAAGTACAACATATAGCCAACATTAAAGACCATATAGCCCAACATATAAAAGTACACTAACCCAACAATAATAAAGTTAACAACATATAGCCACAACAATATTAAGAAAATTACACATATAGCCCAAAAAACAATATAAAGGACCCTACAACAATAGCCCCAACCATATTAAAGTGACACTATAGACCAAACAATATTAAAGTACAACATATAGCCCCAACAATTAGAAAGATACACCTAGATATAGCCCAACAATATAAAGTACACATATAGCCCAACAATATAAAGTACACATATAGCCCAACAATATAAAGTACACATATAGCCCAACAATATAAAGTACACATTACCCACAATATAAAGTACAATCTCGCCCAAAATATAAAAAACAAAAAGGCAACCAACAATATAAAAAGTAACAATATAGCCCAAACAAAGATATAAAGTACACATTATAGCCACCCAATATTAAAGGAAAAATACACATATAGCCCAACAATATAAAGTACACATATAGCCCAACAATATGAAGCATAATCGAGAACCCCAAGCCCGCGCTGCTGATGCCATTGTAAATTCAGGAGTCATTTTCTTAGGTCAAAATATGAGAGTGTTATATTGGGCCTGGCGAAACGGGGGGACGAGGTAAAATGTGAAATTATGCGAAAGAATGGAAGAAGATGAAGGGGGGAGGGAAGTAGGACGGAGAAGGAAGCAGGGTAAGGAGGGTAAAGATGGGAATGACGGAGAATACAAAAGAAGTAGTAATATAAACATCGATAAGAGATCAAAACCGAAATTAGCGCATGCACAAAATTAATTAGTGTGACTTATAAAGAAACAAAAACACACAGAAACTATGCAAAAGAGGCCTCGGAAACTATAGAATATACACGAAGAAAAATACAAAATTCAAATGAGGACAAAATAATTATACGGAAAATATTACGAACCATGCAGGAAAAGAATGGGGACAGAATATGAGGCAGTAGAACATGAAAGAGAAGATGCACGAAAATAAAATACAAATGATAAATAAAGATGAAAGGAGGAAGAGAGACGATTGAAGAGTGTTGAAACTATAATCAATCTTATTATATATTAGCAAGGGTCGTCCATAAGTTACAATAATGTTTGAGGAGAGAAGACGAGAGAAGAGAGAACGATTGAAGAGTGTTGAATAACTTAATCCAATCTTATTAAATTATTCGCAAGGGGTCGTCCATAAGGTTACAATATGAGGAGAGAGAGAAGGAGAGATAGAGGAGACGAGGAGAGAAGAGAGAGAGAGAGAGACGATAGAGAGAGAGAGAGAGAGAAGAAGAGAGGAGAGAGGAGAGAGAGAGACGATGAGAGATTGACTGGGAAGAGAGGAGAGGAGAAGAGAGGAGAGAGAGAGAGAGGAGAGAGAGAGAGCGAGAGATGGACGATTGGAAGAGGTGTTGAAAACTATAAACCAAGTCTTATATTATATATTAGCAAGGGTCGTCCATAAGTTACAATATGTGAGAGAGAGAGAGAGAGAGAGAGACAGAGAGAGAGGAGGGGCGGGAATCAGGGATGCAGAAGGGAATGATGCATGATAGTAGGAAGGGGGAGAAGAGGGAAGCAAGGACAATGTTGAACAGTAGAATTATATGATAGAAAATAATGCGGGATATACAGAGATCGGTAGATTTTGTTTAGACTATATATATATATATATATATATATATATATATATATATATATATATATATATATATATACCATGTAGGCCTATACAAAGTAATAAGTAGAAAGCCGCATTGTTCTCTGTCAGCAGTCAGACCAAAGCCATAAAACGGAAAGGTCGTACTATAAATGATACACAAATATGATATCACAATACTAGACATTAAATAGCCTATATACAAACGACATTCACAACCCCACAATTATTCTGAAGCTGTGTCTATCTTCTTGACGTCAATTACCCATTAGGAAAATTGACTAACTACCACCTAATGCTAGGCTAGTTTCAATTATAACAAAACCCACACAAAACCTCACCTCATTTATATCATTGTAAGTCAAACATCACTCTGGATATCTCTCTGGAGTTTGTCATCATTAGCTGTGGTTAAAACAAATCGACAGAATCTATGGAATATTTTACACTGGTATTGGCATCTAAACTGAAGATCCATTAATTTGGTTGACAATTTGTTTTAAAAGGTTTACTTCATAAGCTGCCAGACCGGTGTTGAGGATAAAAGTTGAGAAAAAGAACGCTCGTGTGATACCACTATATGTAAAATAGCCACATAGATGAAAAACGCTGCTTGACTTAAGTATGGATACAGGGCATTTCTCCATTATATTCTTCCCTTTAATAAATACAAACGCACATAATTATCAAAATAGGTACTTCCGTGTTTTAGGCAGATATACTTGACATTAGGATGACTATTTTAAAAAGCATTAATATAAGTATTACGGTATATTTTGAACCTGTAATATATGTTGGTATAGGCATAGTAATGTACGTGGTGCCAACATTTGTTTTATAAGACTTAACCAGATTTGTATCTAATTGAGCTTTGGGAGAGTAGCCTACTGAGATTGTATGAATATAGAGTAAAAATCATGATTTCCCAAAATACAGTCAGTCTAATTAGATTACAATTTTAAAGAAAGTAATTTTTAGAGAAAGATACACACTGAGATCGGTTGTCATTATATATTAATTTTATTTTGTTATTTTTATTGTGAACAAAACGAAAATTAAGCCATGTCTTTAAGTTGATTCTTCCTCATGTTTAGCCTATTAGTGTTGAAGTTTTAAGGCGTTCGTTCCGTTAGTTTGGTCGATTTTGAGACCTTTCGCCTCATTTTGTTGTCAATATTAAAAAAAAAATAAAACCTTACATGCCCTTTAGGTGGCGATTTTTTTTTTTTTTTTTTTTTTTTTTTTTTTTATTTTTTTTCCCCTGGCGAGTGATAACAAGCCTTTAATTTTAGAAGAAATCGGCCTTCGGCCGGGACATTTTTCTACCGAAAAAAAATTTTTACTTTAACACCAATTTATCTCTTGAAAGGGGGTTCCTAAGTATAAGGGGGTGTTCTTCTAAGCTTGATGAAGGTCTAGCGAAGAAACTAAAAAATAAATGAATACATATATATACAGTAGGCTATATATAGACCAACAACCAAACACTACCCCCTTAACTCCACTGCAACATAATTTCTACCGCTAGGCTCCGGGTGACTGAAATATCGCTATGCGTTAGTCATGAACCATATGAGAACACGGTATTAATGGCTATAGATCTATGTCTTTCGTAAGCTAAATATAATAGCTTAATTTCAGCTAATATTAATAAATAAAGGTCAATGTTTGTCAGTTACCCGACCTTTGTTACTAAACTCCTCCCACAGTTTTGGTGCCAGGTGGGAGTGTGGGGCACCGTTGGAAAGCCCAGGCTTTGGAGATGGTTTTAGGCGAGGTTAGTGGAAATCAGAGACACATTTGTTTAATAAAATTTTCGGCAGAACTTGTGTAGTACCGTATACGGGAGTGACAAAATGCGAAAAAAATGGCCGTTTGGGGCAGGAGGCGGCCTCCGATCGAAAAGGTGTATGGAACGAAAGTTGTTCGCAGCCCCCCAAAATGGGGGGAACGGATGAAGGTTACAGATCGCAAAATAGGAGGCCATTTAGTGGCCGAAATCGAGGTCGCCGTTTAATGAGGCACAGGGAGGTCGAGGCCGGTGATTATGGTAGTAGTAGTATTGTGATGATTGTGGTAGTAGTGATTGATGATGGTGATTATGGTAGTAGTAGTGGTGGTAGTAGTGATGGTGATTATGGTGATTAGGCTACCCGGGCAACGCCGGGTACCCCTGCTAGTGTAAAATTATATATGCGAAAGGTTAAGGGGAGACGGACCGTTTTTTTTTTTTTTTTTTTTTTTTTTTTTTTTTTTTTCCACATAGTGCTTTATTTCTTAGTTTCATCGCTAGACCTCTTCCTTCATCAAAAGCTGTAGGAAAAAAAAAAAAAAACACAACCCCCCATATACTAGGAAAGATGACCCCCCTTCAAGATAACTTTGGTACATTTGTCCGGCAGAACAAAGTCGCCGGGCCGAAGGCCGGTTCCTTTTAAAATTTGCAAGGCTGCGCTATCGGGCCTCGGCCAGGAGGAAATAATCCGACGACTAAATGTCACGAATGTTCTTAAAATTGACAACATATTGGGGTGAAAGGTGAGTTAAAGAAAAATCGGCCAAACTAATAATGGGCCGAAGGTTTATAATCTCAAAACAAATGGGTCCTAACCCCCAACGAGGGAGAAAGGGGACCAGAAAAACGACCCATCTCCCCTTAATCTCAACAGTCCATCAGCCTCACCTTGATATTGGAATGTGTTTTTCTCACGTGACACTAACTTACCCTAATTTAAATCTACTAGAGACAGGTGAAATACTGTAGATGTAAAATATGGTTTGGGAGGCTTCATGATACACGGATAGCGTACACGTGAGCTACTAAATGTTTTAATTTCCTAGCCGGACTGGAACCATCGACAGTTAGGACAATTGGCCATGTTTTAATCCACTACACCATTGCGTGATAAAGGATACTTAACCTTCTCCTATATATATTTAGGAGAAGGGAAATCCTACTTAGAGAATGTATTTAAATTAATGGGAGTTACCGGCTTTTTTTAATCTTTCTCTCTTTCCCTGGCTTGTATCCATTCGGCCCCGTTCAGCCAACTGTTTTAAGACGTTTATCCCCATCCAGGTATCGATATCTTCCTGGCGAGCGATAGCAATCCAGCATTGTATGGAGAAATACGGCTTCGCCCGAGAAATGTTTCTATAGAAAAATTTACAAATTTAGCTTGCTGTCAAAACAAATATATATATATATGCTGGCTCGCTTCCGCTCGCCAGGAAAATATTGACACCTGGATGGGGGCAAACGTCTTAAAACAGTTGGCTGAATGGGGCCGAATGGATACAAGCCAAAGAGAGAGGGAGAGAAAAAGAAAACAAGCGAGGTGGGCTCCCTTAACACAATTCTTATCATCCATATTCCTGTCTACCGGTACCATGCAGGGATTGTTACAAGTACCCCCACGCAACTCAGGTTATACCGGTACCATGCAGGGATTGTTACAAGTACCCCCACGCAACTCAGGTTATACCGGTACCATGCAGGGATTGTTACAAGTACCCCCACGCAACTCAGGTTATACCGGTACCATGCAGGGGATTGTTACAAAGGTACACCACGCAACGAGGTTATAACCCCCCCCGTTACCATGCAGGGATTGTTACACAAAAAGGTACCCCAACGCAACTCAGGTTATACCGGTTTACCATGCAGGGATTGTTACACGTACACCACGCAACTCAGGTTATACCGTTACCATGCAGGGATTGTTTAAAAGTACCCCCACGCAAGTCAGGTTATACCTGGTACCACTGCAGGGATTGTTACAAAGTACCCCACGCAACTCAGGTTATACCGAGTACCATGCAGGGGATTGTTACAAGTACCCCACGCAACTCAGGTTATACCGGTACAATGCAGGGAATTGTTACAAGTACCCCCACGCAACTCAGGTGATTAACCGGTACCATGCAGGGATTGTTACAAGTACCCCCCCACGCAACTAAGGTCATACCGGCACCATGAAGGGATTGTTAAACAAGTACCCCCACGCAACTCAGGGTATAACCGGGTACCCATGCAGGGAGGGTTACAAGTACCCCCACGAAACTAAGGTTATACCGGGTTACCATGGCAGAGGATTGTTACAAGTTACCCCACGCAAACTCAGGGTATACCGGTACCATGCCGGGATTGTTACAAGTACCCCCACGCAACTCAGGTTTTATACCGGTACCAGGCAGGGATTGGTACAAGTACCCCCACGCAACTCAGGGTATACTGGCACCATGCAGGGATTGTTCACAACGTACCACCACGCAACTAGGTTAACCGGTACATGCAGGATTGTACAAGTACCCCCACGCAACTCAGGTTATACCGGTACCATGCAGGGATTGTTACAAGTACACCCACGCAACTCATGGTATACCCGGTACCATGCAGAGGGATTGTTACAAGTACCCCCAACGCAACTCAGGTGATAACCGGTGATCCATGCAGGGATTATTACAAGTACCCCACGCAACTCAGGTGATACCGGTACCATGCAGGGATTGTTTACAAGTACCCCACGCAACTCAGGTTATACCGGTACCATGCAGGGATTGTTACAAGTACCCCCACGCAACTCAGGTTATACCGGTACCATGCAGGGATTGTTGACAAGTACCCCCACGCAACTCAGGTTATACCGGTACCATGCAGGGATTGTTACAAGTACCCCCACGCAACTCAGGTTATACCGGTACCATGCAGGGATTGTTACAAGTACCCCCACGCAACTAAGGGTGATACCCGGCACACATGCAGGGATTGTTACAAGTACCCCCACGCAACTCAGGTTATACCGGTACCATGCAGGGATTGTTACAAGTACCCCCACGCAACTCAGGTTATACCGGTACCATGCAGGGATTGTTACAAGTACCCCCACGCAACTCAGGTTATACCGGTACCATGCAGGGATTGTTACAAGTACCCCCACCGAAACTAAGGTTATAACGGTTCCATGCAGGGAGTGGTACAAGTACCCCCACGCAACTCAGGTTATACCGGTACCATGCAGGGATTGTTACAAGTACCCCCACGCAACTCAGGTTATACCGGTACCATGCAGGGATTGTTACAAGTACCCCCACGCAACTCAGGTTATACCGGTACCATGCAGGGATTGTTACAAGTACCCCCACGCAACTCAGGTTATACCGGTACCATGCAGGGATTGTTACAAGTACCCCCACGCAACTCAGGTT
>CM064513.1:61137851-61343130 GCA_032716605.1 Paralithodes platypus | reverse complement strand
AACGCGCTGCTCCCACCCTGGTTCAGATGAACTCCATCGGCCGCAAGACAAATATTCATCGTAGTAGAATTTGTCCCCGGTTTCCGACGACTCCCACGTTCTCCTTCCTGCAGAGTTTTGTCTAGACAACGTTGTTGTGCTGGTGGCTTATGTTGTAAAATCCGCGGCTCTCTAGCAGCTCACCTGAGCCGGGGTCCGATTCCTGAGAGAGAGAGATGAGAGAGAGAGAGCGGAAGAGAGTAAGAGTAAGCGAGAGAGAGACGAGAGAGATGGGCGAGAGAGATAGAGAGGAGAGAAGAGAGAGAGAGAGAGAGGAGAGAGAGAGAGAGAGAGAAGAGCTCGAGTATACGAGAGAGATGAGAGAGAGAGGAGATCGGAGATATGATGAAGGAGAAGAGAGAGAGATGAGATGAGATGAGATAGAGAGAGAGAGAGATCTCGAATCGTCGATAAGAGCAGAGAGATGAGAGCGAGAGCGAGAGAGAGAGAGACCTCTAGCCGAGAGATCTGCAGACGAGAGAGATCGAGAGAGGAGCTAGAGAGAGGAGATGCGAGAGCGGAGCTCGTAGTCCGAGAGAGACGAGAGAGAGAGAGAGAGAGCAGTATCTAGAGAGAGAGAGAGAGAGAATACGACGATGAGATTTTGAGAGAGAGAGAGAGAGAGAGAGAGAGAGAGAGAGAGAGAGAGAGAGAGAGAGAGAGAGAGAGAGAGACTTACACAGACGTTATGGTCCCTACTAGGTGGTCCGGCCTTAATATTACTACTAGAGACAGGGACAGTTTATAGTAGAAGAATAGGACAGCAAAGTAGAATGCTATCTCCCCACCTTCCTCTCCCTCTGGCTAAAAAGCTGTTATTTATATATAACTAATTATATAATTATTGTATGCTGCTTATAAAATTCCAGTGTGAGTGAAGATAAAGAGTGTAATCATATGCTAACTAATATACTATATTATTATTATTATTATTATTATTATTATTATTATTATTATTATGCTACCTATTATAATTACACCATGATTCTGACGGAAACATATAAGAAAATGTTATATAGAAAATATAATACAGACCTACAAAGTAAATTATTATTATTATTTTTTTTTTTTTTTTTTTCTATATTCCAACTACTCCCTCTCGGGCATAGGCTGAGAGCCTGTACATTCCACCGCCCAACACGGTGAAGCCCGTGAGGTCTTGTTCCAGTCTGGGGAGTGAGACATGCGAAGCATCCATCATGGCTCGAAGCAGCTCCATCTCTGAAGCGGCCGGTTGCTTCGCTCAAGTGCTTCACCGTCTTACCCTCCAGACTCAGACCCTCACTCTCAGAACGCCACCTATTGAGCAGTGAACTCACTAGGCATTGTCCCCCTGTAACATATTTTGAATATGGGAATATTCATACAGTGTTATTTAATCAGGGAACAACGAGGGTATTTTTTTGGCATTTCGGTGGGCTTTGTGGTAATGCACTGATACTAGGTACAGCACAAATTCAATCCCAATAATATCTTCCCATTGACATATCGGGATTTGAACCCGGGTCCATTGGATTACCAATCCAGTGGCATGACCACTCCACCACACCTCCCCTCTGTGGATAAGTAGGGAAAATATAATACAGACCTACAAAGTAAATTATTGTAATGTGGATAAGTAGGGAAAATACAATACAGACCTAGAAAGTAAATTATTGTAATGTGGATAAGTAGGGAAAATACAATACAGACCTACAAAGTAAATTATTGTAATGTGGATAAGTAGGGAAAATACAATACAGATCTAGAAAGTAAATTATTGTAATGTGGATAAGTAGGGAAAATTATGTAGCGTGTTCAATGAGAAGAGTAGCATGATAATTCTTATCAAATCAAACATATATGTTAAGTGGGGTCACTGGCTTTTTCTTTTATTTTTCTCTCCTTTTCTCTCTTTCCCTGGCTTGTACCCATTCGGCTACATTCAGCCAACTGTTTTAAGACGTTTATCCCCATCCAGGTGTCCATATCTTCCTGGCGAGCGATAGCGAACCAGCATTGTATGGAGAAATCCGGCTTTGCCGGAGAAATGTTTCTATCGAAAAATGTACACATTTAGCTTGCTGTCGAAACAAAAATATATATGCTGGCTTGCTACCGATCGCCAGGAAAATATTGACACCTGGATGCGGGTAAACGTCTTAAAACAGTAGGCTGAATGGGGCCGAATGAATACAAGCGAAAGAGAGAGGGAGAGAAAAAGAAAAAAAGCGAGGTTGGCTCCCTTAAATATTGAACAGAACGCATATTGAAATATATCGATCGAAATATGAATAAGATACCAGAAGAATATAACGTGACAACAAAGGAATAATGTATTAAGGGAGCCCACCTCGTTTTTGTTCTCTCTCTCTCCTTCTCTCTTTGGCTTGTATCCATTCGGCCCCATTCAGCCTATTGTTTTAAGATGTTTACCCCCATCCAGGTGTCAATATTTTCCTGGCGAGCGGTAGCTAGCCAGCATATGTATATATTTGTTTTTACAAAAAGCTAAATTTGTACATTTTTCGATAGAAAAATGTCTGGCGATGCCGGATTTCTCCATACAATGCTGGCTCGCTATCGCTCGCCAGGAAGATATCGACACCTGGATTGGGTTAAAAGTCTTAAAACATTAAAACAGTTGGCTGAATGGGTCCGAATGGATACAAGCCAGAGAAAAGGAGAGAAAGATAAAAAAAAAAGCAGGTGGCCCCCCTTAAGATAAAAGATGAACATTTAACTTACAAAGAGAACAGGAAAAGAAAATGTGGGAAATAAACACACAATGTTTTAGCGGCGATAAATGTTTTAGCGGCGAAAAAAAATAAAAAAAAATAAAACACACACACACACACACACACACACACACACACACACATAACATAAAATTAAATAGAACAGAAAGTGACAAAGAAAGAAAACTATTTTAATATGTCGAAACTTCCAGAATATTATATCATCGGAGAAAGAATTAAGAATGTTTTAGCCGGAGAAGATATGAAATATATTTGGTTTGGTTACAGTGAGGTAAGTTAGGATTTTATTTAATGTATTTAAGTTTCATTTACGGGTAGAATGTTGTAGTGTGTTAATATAGCGGATATAGCGGTTTACGCGTAGAATGTTGTAGTGTGTTAATATAGCGGATATAGCGGTTTACGCGTAGAATGTTGTAGTGTGTTAATATAGCGGATATAGCGGTTTACGCGTAGAATGTTGTAGTGTGTTAATATAGCGGATATTGCGTTTTACGCGTAGAATGTTGTAGTGTGTTAATATAGCGGATATAGCGGTTTACGCGTAGAATGTTGTAGTGTGTTAATATAGCGGATATAGCGGTTTACGCATAGAATGTTGTAGTGTGTTAATATAGCGGATATAGCGGTTTACGCGTAGAATGTTGTAGTGTGTTAATATAGCGGATATAGCGGTTTACACATAGAATGTTGTAGTGTGTTAATATAGCGGATATAGCGGTTTATGCGTAGAATGTTGTAGTGTGTTAATATAGCGGTTTACGCGTAGAAAGTTGTAGTGTGTTAATATAGCGGTTTACGCGTAGAATGTTGTAGTGTGTTAATATAGCGGTTTACGCGTAGAATGTTGTAGTGTGTTAATATAGCGGTTTACGCGTAGAATGTTGTGTGTTAATATAGTGGATATAGCGGTTTACGCGTAGAATGTTGTAGTGTGTTAATATAGCGGATATAGCGGTTTACGCATAGAATGTTGTAGTGTGTTAATATAGCGGTTTACGCGTAGAGTGTTGTAGTGTGTTAATATAGCGGATATAGCGGTTTACGCGTAGAATGTTGTAGTGTGTTAATATAGCGGATATAGCGGTTTACGCGTAGAATGTTGTAGTGTGTTAATATAGCGGATATAGCGGTTTACGCGTAGAATGTTGTAGTGTGTTAATATAGCGGATATAGCGGTTTACGCGTACAATGTTGTAGGGTGTTAACCCCTTCAGACTCCTATGACGCAGAGGTTGCCAGATTAGCAATAAGAAATAGAGTTCTCTCACTCTTATAATTACCTCTCCAAAATTAGTTTTCTGCCCACAGCTAACTCAAAGACAACTGCAGAGGTTGTAGTAACTAAAATAAAGGTTTGTAAAAAAACCTGATGGTAATAAAGGCTTTAAAGTATCCCTAATAGGCTCAAAATTGCATCATATGTCGGAGAGGGTTAATATAGCGGATATAGCGGTTTACGCGTAGAATGTTGTAGTGTGTTAATATAGTGGATATAGCGGTTTATGCGTACAATGTTGTAGGGTGTTAATATAGCGGATATAGCGGTTTACGCGTAGAATGTTGTAGTGTGTTAATATAGCGGATATAGCGCTTTACGCGTAGAATGTCGTAGTGTGTTAATATAGCGGATATAGCGGTTTACGCGTAGAATGTTATAGTGTGTTAATATAGCGGATATAGCGGTTTACTCGTAGAATGTTATAGTGTGTTAATATAGCGGATATAGCGGTTTACGCGTAGAATGTTATAGTGTGTTAATATAGCGGATATAGCGGTTTACTCGTAGAATGTTGTAGTGTGTTAATATAGCGGATATAGCGGTTTACTCGTAGAATGTTGTAGTGTGTTAATATAGCTGATATAGCGGTTTACTCGTAGAATGTTGTTGTGTGTTAATATAGCGGATATAGCGGTTTACGCGTAGAATGTTATAGTGTGTTAATATAGCGGATATAGCGGTTTACTCGTAGAATGTTGTAGTGTGTAAATATAGCGGATATAGCGGTTTACGCGTAGAATGTTGTAGTGTGTTAATATAGCGGATATAGCGGTTTACTCGTAGCATGTTGTAGTGTGTTAATATAGCGGATATAGCGGTTTACTCGTAGAATGTTGTGTGTTAATATAGCGGTTTACGCGTAGAATGTTGTAGTGTGTTAATATAGCGGATATAGCGGTTTACTCGTAGAATGTTGTAGTGTGTTAATATAGCGGATATAGCGGTTTACTCGTAGCATGTTGTAGTGTGTTAATATAGCGGATATAGCGGTTTACTCGTAGAATGTTGTAGTGTGTTAATATAGCGGATATAGCGGTTTACTCGTAGAATGTTGTAGTGTGTTAATATAGCGGATATAGCGGTTTACTCGTAGCATGTTGTAGTGTGTTAATATAGCGGATATAGCGGTTTACTCGTAGAATGTTGTAGTGTGTTAATATAGCGGTTTACGCGTAGAATGTTGTAGTGTGATAATATAGCGGATATAGCGGTTTACGCGTAGAATGTTGTAGTGTGTTAATATAGCGGATATAGCGCTTTACGCGTAGAATGTCGTAGTGTGTTAATATAGCGGATATAGCGGTTTACGCGTAGAATGTTATAGTGTGTTAATATAGCGGATATAGCGGTTTACTCGTAGAATGTTATAGTGTGTTAATATAGCGGATATAGCGGTTTACGCGTAGAATGTTATAGTGTGTTAATATAGCGGATATAGCGGTTTACTCGTAGAATGTTGTAGTGTGTTAATATAGCGGATATAGCGGTTTACTCGTAGAATGTTGTAGTGTGTTAATATAGCTGATATAGCAGTTTACTCGTAGAATGTTGTAGTGTGTTAATATAGCGGATATAGCGGTTTACTCGTAGAATGTTGTAGTGTGTTAATATAGCGGATATAGCGGTTTACGCGTAGAATGTTATAGTGTGTTAATATAGCGGATATAGCGGTTTACTCGTAGAATGTTGTAGTGTGTAAATATAGCGGATATAGCGGTTTACGCGTAGAATGTTGTAGTGTGTTAATATAGCGGATATAGCGGTTTACTCGTAGCATGTTGTAGTGTGTTAATATAGCGGTTTACTCGTAGAATGTTGTGTGTTAATATAGCGGATATAGCGGTTTACGCGTAGAATGTTGTAGTGTGTTAATATAGCGGATATAGCGGTTTACTCGTAGAATGTTGTAGTGTGTTAATATAGCGGATATAGCGGTTTACTCGTAGCATGTTGTAGTGTGTTTATATAGCGGATATAGCGGTTTACTCGTAGAATGTTGTAGTGTGTTAATATAGCGGTTTACTCGTAGAATGTTGTAGTGTGTTAATATAGCGGATATAGCGGTTTACTCGTAGCATGTTGTAGTGTGTTAATATAGCGGATATAGCGGTTTACTCGTAGAATGTTGTAGTGTGTTAATATAGCGGTTTACGCGTAGAATGTTGTAGTGTGATAATATAGCGGATATAGCGGTTTACGCATAGAATGTTGTAGTGTGTTAATATAGCGGATATAGCAGTTTACGCGTAGAATGTTGTAGTGTGTTAATATAGCGGATATAGCGGTTTACTCGTAGAATGTTGTAGTGTGTTAATATAGCGGATATAGCGGTTTACTCGTAGAATGTTGTAGTGTGATAATATAGCGGATATAGCGGTTTACTCGTAGAATGTTGTAACGTGTTAATATAGCGGTTTACTCGTAGAATGTTGTAGTGAGTTAATATAGCGGATATAGCAGTTTACTCGTAGAATGTTGTAGTGTGATAATATAGCGGTTTACTCGTAGAATGTTGTAGTGTGTTAATATAGCGGATATAGCGGTTTACTCGTAGAATGTTGTAGTGAGTTAATATAGCGGATATAGCGGTTTACTCGTAGAATGTTGTAGTGATAATATAGCGGATATAGCGGTTTACTCGTAGAATGTTGTAGTGTTAATATAGCGGATATAGCGGTTTACTCGTAGAATGTTGTAGTGTGTTAATATAGCGGATATAGCGGTTTACTCGTAGAATGTTGTAGTGTGATAATATAGCGGATATAGCGGGTTACTCGTAGAATGTTGTAGTGTGTTAATATAGCGGATATAGCGGTTTACTCGTAGAATGTTGTAGTGTGATAATATAGCGGATATAGCGGTTTACTCGTAGAATGTTGTAGTGTGTTAATATAGCGGATATAGCGGTTTACTCGTAGAATGTTGTAGTGTGATAATATAGCGGATATAGCGGTTTACTCGTAGAATGGTGTAGTGTGTTAATATAGCGGATATAGAGGTTTACTCGTAGAATGTTGTAGTGTGTTAATATAGCGGATATAGCGGTTTACTCGTAGAATGTTGTAGTGTGTTAATATAGCGGTTTACTCGTAGAATGTTGTAGTGTGTTAATATAGCGGATATAGCGGTTTACGCGTACAATGTTGTAGTGTGATAATATAGCGGATATAGCGGTTTACTCGTAGAATGTTGTAGTGTGTTAATATAGCGGATATAGCGGTTTTAAAAGGGGGGTCACAGGTATTTTTTTATCTTTCTCTCCTTTTCTCTCTTTCCCTGGCTTGTATCCATTCGGCCCCATTCAGCCAACTGTTTTAAAACGTTTATCCCCATCCAGGTGTCGATTTCTTCCTGGCGAGCGATAGCGAGCCAGCATTGTATGGAGAAATCTGGCTTCGCCGGGGAAATTTTTCTATCGAAAAATGTACACATTTAGCTTGCTGTAAAAAAATATATATATACGGTATGCTGGCTCGCTACCGCTCGCCAGGAAAATATTGACACCTGGATGGGGGTAAACGTCTTAAAACAGTAGGCTGAATGGGGCCGAATGGATAAAAGCCAAAGAGAGAGAGAGAGAGAGAGAGAGAGAGAGAAAGAAAGATAAACAAAGAGCGAGGTGGACACCCTTAAGGAGAAGAGCAGGCTTAGTTGGGTTAGAGTAAGGTGTAAATTATTTCGTTTACATGAGGTGGCATGAAACGTGCGCCCTCTAAGTACTGATCGAGTAAGTCGCAGAACATTTTAACGGAGCTTACATTTACAGAAAGCTTAAGGGGGTACTACTCGCTTTTTATGGACCTCCTTCTCCCTCGTGTTTAGCATATGAGTTTTGAGATTTCCATTAGTTTGGCGATTTTAATACCTTTCGCCCCATTTCGTTATCAAATTCAAGACCTTTCGTGCCATTTAGGTGTCGATTTTTCCTGGCGAGCGATAGCGAGCCTGTAATTTTTAGACGAATCGGCCTTCGGCCGGGACATTTTTCTACCGAAAAATGTACAAATCAATCTTGAAGGGGGGTCTAGGGGGTGTTTTTCTAAGCTTGATGGAGGTCTAGGGAGGAAACTAAGAAAATATATGAATAAATGAATTAACCTTCTCCGACATATGACGCGATTTTGAGCCTATTGGGGATACTTTAAAGCCTTTGTTACCATCAGGGGTATTTAGAAACCGTTGGTTTAGTTACTTCAACCTCCGCAGTTGTCTTTGAGTTAGCTGTGGGCAGAAAACTAATTTTGGAGAGGTAATTATAAGAGTGAGAGAACTCTTTTTCTTATTGCTAATCTGGCAACCTCTGCGTCATAAATGCGTGAAAGAGTTAATAGACCAAAGAAACAGCCAGTCTCCCCTTAGTACTGAGTAATTCACCGGAGCTTACATTTACAGACCGCTTAAGGGGGGTCACCTGTTTTGGTTCTGTCCTTTTCTATCTTTCTCTGGCTTGTATCCATTTGGCCCCATTCAGCCTACTTGTTTAAGACGTTTATCCCCATCCAGGTGTAAATTTTTTACTGGTGAGCGGTAGCGAGCCAGCATATTTTTTATTTTTGTTTGACAGCAGGCTAAATTTGTACATTTTTCGATAGAAAAATTTCTCCGGCGAAGCCGGATTTCTTCATATAATGCTGGCTCGCTATCCCTCGCCAGGAAGAAATCGACACCTAGATGGGGATAAACATCTTAAAATAGTTGGCTGAATGGGGCCGAATGGATACAAGCCAGAGAAAGAGAGAAAAGGACAGAAATAACAAAAAGCAGGTCACCCCCCTTAATTCAGTGAGTGCAGCGCATGTACGGTAATCCATTTGCAACAAGTGTTCATGAACGGATGACAACTTGCCAAACAATCCATTACAGCTGACCTCTCTCTGGCTCTGGTAAGGTACTGGGTGCACAAGAATTATAGGCAGATTTGAGGTTTGGTGATTTTAAGAAATTTCGCCCTATTTCTGTCAATTTTAAGACCTTTCGTGCCATTTAGGTGTCTATTAGTTTTCCTGGCGACCGATAGGGAGCCTGTAATTTAGGAGGAACCCATTTTTCTACCAATACATGTACACGTTTATATCGAAGGGGAGTATTTTTAAAGCTTGATGGGGGTCTAGGAAAACTTGCCAACAATCCATTACAGTTGACCTCTCGCTGGCTGCGAATGATCTCACTTAACCCTTTTTTATCCTTCTTAAACTGCACAAAATTGTCTAAATACAGCTAGCAACAATTTAAAAGACGTCACCGGTACAGAAGGGGTTAATACAGGATCGCTACGTGTGATACGTGGACCATTATCGTCAATTTGCCATGAATAATATTTTTCCAGCAGCATTTCTGGGATCCTTTGCATTGTTATCGAAAACTAAACATTTATTAATTTAGTTTAGATGATATATCTTTAATTTAGTTTAGATGATATATCTTTAATTTAGTTTAGATGATATATCTTTAATTTAGTTTAGATGATATATCTTTAATTTAGTTTAGATGATATATCTTTAATTTAGTTTAGATGATATATCTTTAATTTAGTTTAGATGATATATCTTTAATTTAGTTTAGATGATATATCTTTAATTTAGTTTAGATGATATATCTTTAATTTAGTTTAGATGATATATCTTTAATTTAGTTTAGATGATATATCTTTAATTTAGTTTAGATGATATATCTTTAATTTAGTTTAGATGATATATCTAATTTAGTTTAGATGATATATCTAATTTAGTTTAGATGTAGATGATATATCTTTAATTTTTTCTAGTCGAGATCTAGTTGTTTAGATCTACATCTTGAATTGGTCTAATGGTTGAGATCTACTGGTTGAATTGTTCAACTGGTTGATATTTACTGATTAAATTGGTCTACTGTTTTTTTTATGAGGGAGACAAAAGGCATAACTGCCTTCAGCGAGTGCCTCCCCCAGATTTCAAAGAGTGACAGGGTCAAAATCAAGGGACGTTGGTCTACTGGTTGAATTGGTCTACTGGTTGAATTGGTCTACTGGTTGAATTGGTCTACTGGTTGAATTGGTCTACTTGTTGAATTGGTCTACTGGTTGAATTGGTCTACTGGTTGAATTGGTCTACTGGTTGAATTGGTCTACTGGTTGAATTGGTCTACTGGTTGAATTGGTCTACTGGTTGAATTGGTCTACTGGTTGAATTGGTCTACTGGTTGAATTGGTCTACTGGTTGAATTGGTCTACTGGTTGAATTGGTCTACTGGTTGAATTGGTCCACTGGTTGAATTGGTCTACTGGTTGAATTGGTCTACTGGTTGAGTTGGTCTACTGGTTGAGTTGGTCTACTGGTTGAGTTGGTCTACTGGTTGAATTGGTTTACTGGTTGAATTGGTCTACTGGTTGAGTTGGTCTACTGGTTGAATTGGTCACTGGTTGAATTGGTATACTGGTTGAATTAGTATACTGGTTGAATTGGTCTACTGATTGAATTGGTCCACTGGTTGAATTGGTATACTGGTTGAGTTGGTCTACTGGTTGAATTGGTCTACTGATTGAATTGGTTTACTGGTTGAATTGGTTTACTGGTTGAATTGGTTTACTGGTTGAATTGGTCTACTGGTTGAATTGGTCTACTGGTTGAATTGGTATACTGATTGAATTGATCTTCTGGTTGAATTTGTATAGCCTACTGGTTGAATTGGTCTACTGGTTGAATTGGTCTACTGATTGAATTGGTCTACTGGTTGAATTGGTTTACTTGTTGAATTGGTCTACTGGTTGAATTGGTTTACTGGTTGAATTGGTCTACTGGTTGAATTGGTCTACTGGTTGAATTGGTCTACTGGTTGAATTGGTCTACTGGTTGAATTGGTATACTGATTGAATTGATCTTCTGGTTGAATTTGTATACTGATTGAATACGTCTACTGGTTGAATTGGTCTTCTGGTTGATTCTTCTGGTTGAATTGATCTTCTGGTTGAATTGATCTTCTGGTTGAATTTGTATAGCCTACTGATTGAATTGGTCTACTGGTTGAATTGGTCTACTGTTTGAATTGATCTTCTGGTTGAATTGGTCTTCTGGTTGAATTGGTCTACTGGTTGAATTGGTCTACTGGTTGAATTGGTCTACTGGTTGAGGTCTACATATTGAATTAATTTACTAATTGAGTTTTCTGGAAACCACAGAGTAGGATCACGTAGCAATATTTAACCTTTTTACCAAGTTGCTCTAAGAATTCGTGTTCTACCTCCGTATCCTCAACTTTATTATTCTCTTTTCTAAAGTAAGCACATTATGAACGCAAAGGCTTTGTTCTTGTGTACTCTGGACTTTTTCTTTCGTTTTCCTGGAAATTGAAGTCTTAATAGAGAACAGAAACAATGTTTCAGTTAATATTCAACGTTGTTATCATATGTTTGAGATTACTAACAACAAGAACAATTAAATTTAAAAGGTGTCACTGAATTATCATAGGTTTAGATAGCATCACCATATCCAACACTACCTTTTTATCGTACAAGATTAAATTACTTAATGGACATATACTGTATATAGCCTACTATTGTTTCTTATTATACTTATTATGTTTGCTATATAGAAGAGGGTGAATTTGGCCGATGGAAAATATCGGGTGTGAATGCATGTGAAAAACATTCGTAATATTACCATCATATTAATGACGTTGGATGCTGAGTGGATGGGACGCGTTAACATTGGTCAGCAACCCATCTAGGGGATAAAACCTTATCATTTTCCGGGTGGATGGGACTCATCAGCCTTGGTCAGCAGCCTGTCTAGGTTAGTAAACCTTATACAAATCCATACTGCTTACCTAAGGGTGAAGCAGGTTGGTGGATGGATTAGCCGCACACCACTGTAGAAAAAAATAGTGCTAATAAGATACATAGAAGACCTCGGAGTCGGACGGAACCGAAAGTTGCGAATCCAGTAAGTCCTTCAGTATACTGGCATGTTTGGTGGCTGGCCAACTTCCTAGCAGGCAGATGTGCACACGTATCTTTTGCCGGTCAGTCATCTAAAATCAGAAACTTTCCAAACGGAGTCCCACAAGGATCCGTCCTATCGCCCGCACTCTTCAATCTGTACATGCACGATATAACTACACCCAATACGCCCCAAATAAACTTAGCCTCCTATGCAGATGACATAACACTCACATGCACACACCATGACCCAAAAAGAGCAACAGATCTCCTTCAACCCTATCTCAACACACTACATGGCTGGTGCACTACAAACAGACTTAATCTAGCCCCAGCCAAATCCACCGCAACCCTGCTCACAAGTTGGACAGGAGAACACGAATACATCCCTCAACTCACCATAAACAACACACCCCTAACACATACACACACACACAAAATCCTAGGAGTAACATGTGATACTCATATGACATTCAAACAGCACACCACAAACATTAAAAAGAAACTGACACCCAGACTTAACGCCCTCAGGTCACTTGCTCACACAAAATTTGGACACAACAAAGAAACTACCACCACAGTATATAAACAATACATAAGATCAGTGATGGAATACGCAAGCCCAGCCTGGGTTTCTAACCTAGCTGAAACACATCATAAGACCTTGCAGACTATTCAAAACAAAGCCCTGAAGATCATTACAGGCTGCACAGCTACTGCACCCACAGATCACCTACATCAAGAAACCAAAATCCTCAAAGTCAAAGACCATCTGGACATGAGAGGCACTCAATTCCTGGCAGCAGCCTCCACGAACCAAGACCACCCACTAAACTACATGGCAACACACCCACAGACACCAAGAAATATCAAAACAACACCCAGCACACGGTATCACACACAATTATTGTCCTCTCTCCCTCCCTGCCCACCCCAAACCAACTTCCAGAAGCACATCCATACTCATATCTCTCACCGATCCATCCACTCACTCACAGACAACACACAGCTGCATGCACGACCTCCCGAAATCCATCCTTCCGAATCCTCCCTTCCTCGCGAGGACAGAGTCCACCTGGCCAGGCTGAGATGCGGACACCATCCAGCTCTCCTGAGCTATCAGAAGAGACTGGATGACTCCGTTGTCGACGCCTGCCCAGGATGTAACACAGCACCCCATACCATTAAACACATCATAGAAGACTGCATTTCACACAACCACTTACGCCAACACCACAATCTACACTCAATGAGAGGTCTGTGGGAAAGCCCGATCGTGGCCATGGCCTTTCTCAGGGACTCGGGGCTGTTCGGCCAGGCAGCTTAGGGAACAACAACAACAACAACAACTGGCATGGGTTGTCTCTCCTACAGGGGATAGGTCCATTTGGGGGCATTTTGTGTATGGCCACCCTCATTAAGGGGAATAAGGCGTCTGGCAATAGATAGATAAATGACGTTCAACCACCGTATTCAGTATTACTGTCTCTTACCTGTACTATTCTTCTAATGTGTGGTATGAAGGGGAGATGGACCGTTTTTGTGGTTCTCTTTCTTCCTCATGTTTAGCCCCCAATTAGTTTTCAGATGATAAGCAGATCGGCCCATTAGTTTGGCGATATTATGACCTTTCGTCCTATTTCTTTGTCAATATTAAGACTTCGTGTCATTTATGTGTCGAACTTTTCTTGGCGAGCGATATCGAGCATGTAGTATAAGAGGAATCAGCCTTCGGACGGGACATTTTTCTATCGAAAAATTTACAAATTTATTTTGAAGGCGGGTCTTGGCATATGTTTGATGGAGGTCACGAAGGAACTAAAACAAATAGTAAAACTATACATAAATCAGCAAATAAATACGCCCACCCTCCCTTAAGACAGTATAAAAATGTTATCTTGATGCATGGTTGCAACGACTGTTGGAATTGAGTTTAGAATTAAAGTTGGATGGTGAAGAATAAAAAAAAATTAATTAATTTGACAATACAGGTATCTGTCCTGTGACCGTAAAATATATTGATTATTTCTTAACTAACAATGTACCCTCAAATTGTTAGTTGTTTCATTGACTTTTTTTTATATTTTGTTTACCTCTCTTCAAATATCCACATATTTGTAAATTTATTGGTATCATGAGGATTGGTAGATGAGGAATTTGGAAGGAATCTGACTGTAAAATGGAGGGAGAGTAAGAAACTGTTCTGGAAAGAAGTCAAGAAAGTTAGGGAAGGTAGCAAGGGAAGCAGTAAGGGTGTGAAAGATAAGAATGGGAGAATGCTAGCCGAGAAGCAAGAGAGAGTCGAAAGATGAAAGGAGTACTTCAATGAGTTGCTAAATGTAAGGAATGAAGAGCCAGCAAACATAGCTGGATATGGTATGGGAGGGAGAACAAGAAATGTAGTGGAGGAGGAGGTGGGGATCAGGAGGTCAGAAGTGTGGGAAGCCATGAAAAGAGTGAAGTTGGGGAAAGCACCAGGAACAGATGGAGTGTGTGGGGAAATGTTGAGGTATGGTGTGAGATAGTGATCGAATGGGTATGGAAAATGTGCAAACTAGCATGGGAGAAGGGGAGTGCACCTGATGACTGGAAGACTGGCATAATAGTCCCCCTATATAAGGGCAAAGGGGAAAGAGGAGTGTGTGGTAACCACCGAGGAATATGTCTTCTAAGCGTAGTAGGGAAGGTATACAGTAGGGTAGTGATTGAGAGAGTGAGAGTGAGAACGGAGAAATGGATAGGCGACGAGCAGGGAGGTTTTAGGAAGGGAAGAGGATGTGTAGATCAGATATTTACCCTGAATTGTGTTGTGGAGAAATATCTGGAGAAGAAACAAAAGGTGTATGTTGCCTTTATGGACTTGGAGAAGGCCTATGACAGAGTGGATAGAGAAGGTTTGTGGAAAGTACTTAGAATATACGGAGTAGATGGCAAGTTGCTGAAGGCAGTGAAGAGCATGTATGAGGGTGCAAAGGCGGAAGTACGTGTGGAGAGTGAGCAGAGCGAGTTCTTTGACCTGAATGTTGGTTTGAAATAGGGGTGTGTGATGTCCCCGTGGTTGTTTACTGTATATATGGATGGAGTCGTGAAAGAAATACTATCAAGAGCAGTGGATGTTGGGGTATCGCTGAAAAGGGAGGGAATTGAGTGGAAGCTACCTATACTGCTGTTTGCGGATGATACAGTTCTGATGAGTGATAATGAATGGGAGTTGCAGGGTCTGGTAAATGAGTTTGGAACAGTGTGCGAAAAACAGAATTTGAAGGTAAATGTGAGGAAGAGCAAGGTTATGGTCTTCGAAAGGGGTGAAGTCACAGAGTGTGAGGTGAAGCTGAACGGTCAGGCTATGGAGATCGTCAACTCTTTTATGTATCTGGGCAGTGTGTTGACTAAAGATGGGACTATGGATGAAGAAGTGCGGAAGAGGGTTGTAGGAACGCTGAAAGCAGTAACAAGAAATAGGGTGGTCAGTATGGAAGTGAAGAAGTCCTTGCATGACAGTGTGGTAATCCCGACACTGACTTACGGAAGCGGAAGCGAAGCATGGACGTTGGTTGAGAGACTCAGACCAAGAGTGAGAGCAGTGGAAATTAATTATTTAAGAAGTGCGTGCGGAGTTACATGGAGGGATAGACAGACTAATGAGGAAGTAAGAAGGAGGTGTGGTGTGGAGGTAGATGTGCTGGAAAGTGTGAAAAGGAACAACTTGAGATGGTTCAGCCATATGGAACGTATGGAAAGCGAGAGATTGACTAAGAGGGTGTACGAGAGTGAGGTGGAGGGACAGAGAGGGAGAGGTAGACCGAAAGAGAGGTGGAAGGATGTAGTGAGGAAGTATATGAACGAAGGCGGTGCTGGTTGGGGGGAGGGGCGTCGACTGACTGGGGAGAGAGGTGCATGGGGGCGGTTCGTTCGTGGCCACCCCTTCGGGGATCACGGCGTCAGGCAATAGAATATGAATAGATAGATAGATAGATTGGTATCACATTATGGTATGTGCATTTTGTATTTGCATTGCAGTTATGTCATTGCAAATACCACAATTTCTTGAATATAGTCACACTGTGCTACGGTATTCTATTTCGAAGTGCTCGAATATCTGAATCAGTGGATCAGCACGTTTATAGGGGCTTTATATATTCCTGGAAGCCTATTGAACGTACCTACACACACACACACACACACACATATACAGTATATATATATATATATATGTATATATATATATATATATATATACCGGTATATATAATTATAATTATATATATATATATATATATATATATATATATATATATATATATATATATATATATATATATGTACACGTGTTTTACAGTATATATGTATATAATGTGGCATGGCACGCCGATGTAATATTGACTGCGAAGTCTAGTTATATTTCGACATTATATGGCATAAGCCGTATAATTTGTGTTTATTCAAGATACAAACGAGGTCATATTTCAATTTAGCAGCCATTATCTTTTCTGAATGTTTGTCTGGGGCTATGATCGTGCAAGTTAATGTGTGTGTTATGGTTACTGTGTATGGCACGCATAATACCTTAAGGGGGGGGGGGGGGTCACCGTTTTTTTGTTTATCTTTCTCTCCTTTTTTCTCTTTCCCTGGCTTGTATCCATTCGTTCCCATTCAGCCAACTGTTTTAAGACATTTATCCCCATCCAGGTGTCGATTTCTTCCTGACGAGCGATAGCGAGCTAGCATTGTATGGAGAAATCCGGCTTCGCCGGAGAAATTTTTCTATCGAAAAATGTACAAATTTAGCTTCTTGTAATTTTTTTTATACCGATATAATTATATATATTGGCTCGCTACCGCTCGCCAGGAAAATATTGACACCTAGATGCGGGTAAACGTCTTAAAACAGTAGGCTGAATGGGGCCGAATGGATACAACCCAAAGAGAGAGGGCGAGAAAGAAAAGAAGCGAGGTTGGCTCCCTTCCCACTACCTGGGGTTATGGTCTGGTCACATCATATATGGCTCCTGTACATGAACCTCAGCCTGGCTTACCGATATACAGGCTCCACACAATACAAACAGTATATATGGCAGTATTATGTTTTATATAATTATAGCAATAATAATACCAGTAATAATATATATATATACTGTATATATATATATATATATATATAAAACATTTGCTTGTGACGCCACAGTTATAAAGTCTTTTTATGCTTTTATTTTGCCACATTTCGAGTACTGCTCACCTGTCTGGTTGTCAGCAGCTGACTGCCATCTCAAGTTGCTTGACAGGTCGCTAAATTCCATCAGTTTTATTCTACCTCATTTGTCTCTTGATCTGTGTCATCGACGTACAGTTGGTGCCCTTAGTCTTTTATTTAAAGTTTTTAACAACCCTCAGCATCCCTTACATGGGGTTCTGCCTGGGCCCTATGTCCGGGCTCGTGCAACTAGATTCACAAGCAATCTTAATGATCTTGCCATGAGCCGTGTTAATTTTTCTACTACACAGTTTTCACGGTGTTTTGTGCCGGCCATGGTTGACTTGTGGAATAAGTTGCCAAATGAGCTAGTCAATTCAGCTAATATCTCCATTTTTAAGTCTAGAGTTAATGCTTTTTTGCAGCATTAATTCTAATTTTAAAACTGATTTTATTCTATTTTATTGTATTATATTTATACTTGATATCCTCCACTGCATAATATGTTATCTGTGTTTAATATGTGTATATGTACAGTACAGTATACAGTATATGTTTTTATTTTTTCCTAAGTTGCCGTAGTCTCTCTCCAGTGCCTCCGGGTGTTTTGTGTGGATTCATCTTGATGGTGTTTCTGCACCCTGGTTGGAGACTTCGGCATCTCATATAATAATAATAATAAAATAATATGTATATATAAATATATATATATATATATATATATATATATATAATTGATTATCATTATTATTATTATTATTATTATTATTATTGCATATATTTGTGTAGCCTATGTATGTGTGTATGTATGTATGAATATATGTATATACTCAGGCACATACCCCATATGGGGTGGCCAATTAAGTCAATTAATACAAGATATTTTGTAATTATATCGCCTATCCAAAAATATCTCAATTTACATAAATATTAGTCATCTCAACCCATATGTTAATTGCGTCATAATTAGCCTACCTCATTAAACTTAGTGCAAGAGTCTCTGAAATATGAACATTAAGGAATTTGTAATTTACACTATGATGAATTATGTAAAGCATGGTTTTAATATATGAGCTCCTCACTCTGAGAGCTCTTTTTTAACGCTTTGTCTGTATATATATAATGTTATGTCCGCTTGTATTAAGCAATTTAATTCAGTAGAGGAAGAGCCTTTGAATGTTGCAGAGATGTTATCACTTTGTTTTTTTAGAATATTTTTTATAAACTTCAAACAATAATTTAATTCCCTTGTTCAATATTCTGCTTATTAGTATACTAATTGCATGACTTAGCTTATGTCATGATGTCTCCTAAAACCATTAATTGAAATTGCATATATCCTGACTTTGCGTTGCTTCAAGTTCATTAATATTGTTTGATGGTGGTCTGACAAAAACACCTCTTCGTTGAAGGAAAAATACTAAATAATTATACTGTTATCGTTTATGAAAACTTGGATATGCTCTCTAGATTCGCGTGTGTAATAATAATAATAATAATAATAATAATAATAATAAACGGTTTATTAAAGAATGGCAGCCTCATGAGCTGAAAATACACATTTTACAATTTAGTGGATGAACATGAGATGTACAGATATGAAGATGGTAAGCTCAGTTTACAAAAAATTAATAAATAGATACAATAATGATGCAGGTGCAGAATACAAATTATCATAAAATAACCATGAGAGTAAGTGATATACAGTACATATACATGTATATTTTACTTACTGATATACAGAACATACATATACACGTACGTACGCACATACATACGCATACATATACACACATATATAAGAACATGCAGTAAGTGTGCACATGTCCGTATACACAAACGCTCACGTATGCACACAAACATACATACATACAAAAACTGTTTTGGTGGGGTCAGGGTAAAGAGGGAGCGGCGTTCAAGTCCGTGCAGGTAGGGTCAGGTAAAGCCTACTACAATGGGAGGTTAATCCTCGGTAGTGTAGGTGTGTGTGTGTGTGTGTGTGTGTGTGTGTGTGTGTGTGTGTGTGTGTGTGTGTGTGTGTGTGTGTGATAGAAGGTGAAATGTGGAAAAGCTGGGCGTTCTATTGTTAAGGGTGGAAATAAATGGATGAAGATACACGAACACTTAATAATAGATAATGCTTATGTATAGATTTATAATCAGAAGTTGCCCTAGTGAGCAATATGTTCTCGCTCATATGTACGTATATTTACATACATATGTGCATATGACCATACAAATACACGTACAGTACATATATATATTATATACCTTATATTCTCAACCGGGCTCGAACCATTGACATCACACAGACATGCATATACATGAATATATGCACATTACATGCATATATGCTCTTCTCTTATCCACCTGATACTCTCAGCCGGGCTCGAACCACAAACAGTATACACTATAGACACATATATATATATATATATACATAAATAACGCATACATACATACACATATACGCACACATACATACACATATACTGTACATACATAGATACACATATACACATATACATAAACAAACTCAAGCAAATACATACATAATTATATTCTAATACACACACGCACACACACTTATGCATACATTATTAAAGGTGGGCTCGTATATATGGTGTGACAGGCCGTTATTACACATTATTAATAATATTAACAATGGTTGGGATAGGACTATTTTTATATCTGTCAGTTCTTGCTCTTATTGGTTGGAGTGTGTTGAAGTGACGAGCTGCACGTGTTAGTCTAGGGGCGTCTGGTGGAAGTAAGTTTCTGTGTCGTGGGTGAACAAGCAGCTTAGATGCAAACTGTTTGAGTGTGTTGTAGTGGTGGGTTGAAAGTGCAGGTATGCTAAGGGTGGTGAGAGCTTCCTCGTACCCTGGATATGTGCCACCCAGGATGATCCTGCATGCCCTCCTCTGCACTCTCTCCAATTGACGTTGTTGTGTCAGGGTTAGAGAGGAGGACCAGGCGGGAGAGGCGTAGGTGAGCTTAGGGAGTATGAAGGTGTTATATATACTCTTCAGCTCATTCTCCGGCGCCCCCAGGGATCTCAACCGCCTTAGCATAAACAACTTGTATGTGGCGGTCCTGACTGTGGTAGTTACATGTTTCTTCCAGTTGAGTTTGTTGTCCACAGTGATTCCGAGGAGTTTGGTGGACTCAACAAGCTGAAGGGGATGAGGACCAATTGTGACGGTGGGTGCAGGAAGGTCGGTAACGGAGGTGTTGATGTGCATGACCACTGTCTTGTCATGATTGATAGTCACATGATTGTCTGTGGTCCAGGCTTGAAGACGGTCGAGGATGTCTTGTAGGGGGTCATAGTTAGGGGAGGTGTTATCGACAGTAATACCGACTGTCGAGTCGTCCACGTACTTCCAGTGGAATGGGGTGTCCTTTAGGGCATCATTAATCAAGATGAGGAACAATAGAGGCCCCATCTTTGTGCCCTGTGGGACTCCACATGTG
Organism: Paralithodes platypus; assembly: GCA_032716605.1. NCBI lineage: Eukaryota > Metazoa > Arthropoda > Malacostraca > Decapoda > Lithodidae > Paralithodes > Paralithodes platypus. Next base: position 61,322,491 of record CM064513.1, on the reverse strand, counting down.
ATGTCTAGGAAGGTGGAGATGAAGCCTTGGTATCGCACTGCTTGTCGTCTGTCACTAAGGAAGTCGGTCAACCACGCAACCAGGGTAGGATGTAGCCCCAACTTTATGGCCTTGTATATAATGATGGTGTGGTCAACAAGGTCAAAATAATGCTTTCCTGAAGTCAATAAAGGCAAGGGCGAGGGAAATCTTTCTCCTCAAGATTTGTGTAAATATAATCTAGGAAGCTAATAAGACAGTGAGTGGTGGAGGAGGTTTTTACGTTGCCAAACTGTTGGGGATCTATCAAGTGACGGATTTGTGCGTAAGCCCAGGTGAATACAAAGTCCTCACAGATTAGACTAGGGATGGGCGCTATGGCAATTGGTCTGAGTTCATTAACCCGGGAACTGCGGGGAGACTCTTAAGAGTTCCCCCGGCGGACTGCGGGGAGACTCTTAAGAGTCAGAGAAAACAAAAATCAACTTTTGACATCGAAAAAAAAATAAAAAATTTGGGCCCCTTGGCCATGCAAAATCTCAGTCCTCTACCTCCCCTCCTTCCCCACTTTCCTCCTCTCCTTCAGTTATCACCTATTTTCCCTGTTATTCCCTTATTCTGAGGTATATTTTCGTGCTAACATTAGAAATCCGGTTGCAGGGTGTGGTCATCACTGATAGCAAGCGAATGCAAGAGAGAGAGAGAGAGAGTATCGATCGACTGTGTCTCAGTGGCCTTGGGGGAAATTGGCGGGAAAGCAGCTTGCCTCACCCATACATTATACAACTCGCGGGCTATATCTCCGATTTTGACCATCCAAACGCTGTTTTCACTCGTTTTATTGTTGTTTCAGGTTAATACCTTTATAATCAACCCATAATAGGCGCATGTGGATAAGTATTAATGCTATTAATGGTACAATGAATATTTTAGTGACGGAAACACCTCAAATACATGCGCACAGGGAGAGGTGTCTAATTACCCCCATGCGCACTTCAGAGGTTAAGAGAATGTGGGGAGGGGGTTTTGGGGATTGGAGTGACGTATGCAGTTTTCCAGTCTGCAGGGCATTTACTTTGCCTTAAGGAGGCATTAATTATCGAGCAAAGGGGGGTGGCAAATTCCACCGAAAATTCTTTGTATATTTTCATGGGTAGGTCAACTGGGGTTGTTGATCTTTTTTATTTGAAACTGGAAAGCTTTTTGGCCACTTCATATTCTTGAACAGTTACTGGGGGGAAGGGGATGGGAGGAAGGCAGGGAGGTTGGTGCGGTCTAGTTTGGGGAGGGTTTGGCAGATGGTAGAGAAGTGATTATTTATCAGTTCAGGTGCATCTACACGAGGGACATGGGAAACACAGGGGATTGAAGGAGTCCCACTACTTAAGCCACAACGATTCTTAATTTTAGAGTACCACTGACTGATATTGGTTTGTTTTAAATGATGAATCTTTGTAGGGTAGTAGGACTTCTTCGCCCAACGGATTTCCCTTATCACAATGTTGCGAAGGTCCTTGTATCGATTGTTGTCCGTGTAGAAGGCCTTGTTCCGATTCTGCATCAGTCTCTTGATTCGATGAGTAATCCATGGGACGTCAGAGGGTGCATTTTGGTCCTCTTGGTGGGGAAGAAGTGGTGGTAGGCTTCGGTGGTGGTAGATACAAAGTTGTCCCATTTGGCATTAACATCTTCTTCAGTGAGAACCTCCGTCCACGGGTAATGAACCAACCACTGCCCGAACCCCCACATTGCAGAGCTGGCTTGGTCGGTAGGTCCGGATGACGGGGGTCTGTTGATGGGAGGTGGTAAGGCAGGTGACCAGAACACAGAGAGATGAGTGCTGAGTCCCACAGGAGGTGAAGGTTCAGGTGGCAGGTACCTTTTTAAGACGAATTAAGGAGGAGGCAGAGTAGCAAGGCGACATGGTTGATTATGCTCTGTTTCCTGTATCATGTCTAGTTCGTTTGGTAATACACAATGACGTGTGTGTGTGTGTGTGTGTGTGTGTGTGTGCGTGTGCGTGCGTGCGTGTGTCCTAATTGTGCTAAAAGTAAGTGTGCTCGTTCTCTCTTGTAATTTTATGATGTAGTCATTTTTAATTTAACCTTTTAATACCGGTACTGTATGTAGCCTGTTTTTACATGGCTCCACAAGATAATTTATTAAGGTTTGTTCTGCCCTCTCAGAGCCAGAGAGTAATTAAAACACTATGTAATCTAGGGGATGGTTATTCTAGATTACCCCTGTTTCACCCTAATATTTTGGCAATTTAGAGACGTTTCGCTCATTACCTATGTGCTTATATATTGTTTCGACCTATCCAGGATTCGATAACAATTCTGAGCGAGCGATAGCGAGCCTGAAAATTGGTAAGAATTAGCCTTCGGCCTAGACAATTTCCTACCCAAAAATTTTCCGATTTAACTTGGGGGTATTTTTGTAGGTTTGTGTTTTTTCTTGGAAGGCGCTCTTTAGTCAAGTAGGCAAATTAATAATAGCCTTTTTGAGAATTACAGAAAAGGTAAATCCTCAACGATAATTAAGGGGGCCCACCTCACTTTTTTTTTTCTTTCTCTCCCTCTCTCTCTCTTTGGCTTGTATCCATTCGGACCCATTCAGCCTACTGGTTTAAGACGTTTATCCCCATCCAGGTGTTGATTTTTACCTGGCGAGCGAAAGCGAGCCGCCATATTTTGGATAATGAGTGACAGCTGGCTAAATTTGTAATTTTTTCGATAGAATTTTTTTTCCGGCAAAGCCGGATATCTCCATAAAATGCTGGCTCGCTTTCGCTCGCCAGGAGAAGGTAGACACCTGGATGGGGTTAAATGTTTTAAAACAGTAGGCTGAATGGGGCCGAATGGATACAACCAAGAAAGAGAAAAAAGCAGGTCACCCCCCTTAAAGGAGGTAACAAGTTGACGAGTAAGTTAAACGTGGGTACCATTGCCCGTAGATTTTATAGTTTATTGCATATTGATTACAATAATATATCATCTTGTTAACTCACTCTCACTCTCTCTATCTCACTCACTCTCAGTCACACACACACACACACACACTTTCTTTCTCTCTCTCTCTTTCTAACTAATTCTCTCTCTCTCTAACTTTCACTCTCTCTCTCTATCTATCTATCTATTTATCTATATATCTATATCTATTTATCTATATATCTATCTCAGTTAGTCTCACTCACACAAACACTCTCTCTCTCTGTCTGTCTCTCCCTCCCTCTCTCTCTCACTCTCACTCTCTCTCTCTCTCTCTCTCTCTCTTTCTCTTTCGACTTTTTTCATAGCTAATATAAGTCAAATCATGTTGTCAAATTAGCAACATGGAATATGGAAATATTTCTGAAATGCCAAGTTAATTGCATCGGCAAACTGAGAAACATTTGTAAACTATTATAAATCCCCAAGATACTAAACCGGAATTTGATGGTTGAATTTTTGTTTTTTATTTTTGTATTATTCGATAATATGTTGCAGTCAATTATTTTTTTCTGAATATTGTGTTGCGATGACGTGATGTTACTCTAATTCTGGCCAATATTTAGCGATTATGTTCACGCAAGGAATTATATGTAGAATTGATAGGGATGACTCCTATCTCAGGGAACCACCAGAGTCTCACAGGTCATCCCTAAAGCCGGTATCACACGAGAGCTTTTATAGTCAACATTCAATGATCAACATTTTTATTGTAACATTTCTGGAATGTTTTGCACCGTTAGGGGAAACTAGACTGATGATAGATGAATTTAAGTAATCGAAATATTTAAAATGTTGACCTCATAAGCTGCCAAACCAGTGTTGACGATAAATGTTGAGGGAAAAAGCGCTTGTGTGATACCAGCTTTAGGTGAATAGAAGTATGACAACTAACATTGGTATTGCAGTCCTGACATATGAGGACAGAATGACCTCCTCAAAATTACCAATCACTACCAAATCAAAGAAACCATTCGAAACTAATGTCAAATAATGTGTTGAACCTTTCTTAAGGGAGCCCACCTCGCGTTTTTCTCTATCTCTCCCTCTCTTTTTGGCTTGTACCCATTCGGCCCCATTCAGCCTACTGTTTTAGGACGTGTACCCCCATCCAGGTGTCAATATTTTCCTGGCGAGCGGTAGGAAGCCAGCAGGGTTAAATTCAAATGTATGAAAAGACGGGATCACACGATATTAAAGATATTTCCATGTATAAAATACATGGGAATCCCTTATGGGGATCCCTTAACGAGGCTCGAACCACCGACAGTCAGGGCAATTGTATATGATTTAACCAACTCACCACGGCGTGATAAATTATCCTTTATCATCCTATGGTATAGTTGGTTAAAGCATGGAAAATCATCCTTTTTGTCCGAGGTTCGATCCCCGCTGAGTGTTTAGATAAATGTAGTTGCTCACATATATTTGTGAGATATACTTAATATATATATATATATATATATATATATATATATACATATAGATATATATAGATATATATAGATATAATCACGACCCATTTGAATATATTCGAGCTGTCTACAGATTCTATTCCTAATACGAATACAGAAAAAATGTAGAAGCTGTGAATCTGGAACAATCGACTTTTCCAACTCAAAACTTTTCAATACAACAAAAGCCATTGACATATTCCAAGAAGGCACACCGAATTGTTGCTGCATGAGTAATTCACAATCTAATGTGTATCAACATGCGTGGTTCTTTGCAACTTGGAGATGAAGTCGGGTAAAACAAAGACATTACCTAGAAAGTAAGATATTCGGAGAGTCGTCAGTCAAACGGTGATGTGTATAAATATTTAAAACCTATACTACCGTGATTTGTGTGTGAGAAAAGAAGTGACTGGGAAAAACGAAAACAACTGCAAAGTTATTTATTTTTATATTTAAATTTAAGTACTGTAATACTCCACAAGGAATACGACACTCCCTATATAGCCACCGTACCCTTCACGTTCAACATGAATGAGAGGAGAGGTAAATATATTTTTGTTATTTATATATATATATATATATATGGTGTCGCATAGCTACAATCACTGGGAACCTTCCTTGCTCAATTGTCGAGTCCTAGCTCTATAATGTATACTAAAGTTGCCTCGATCGTGTACACAAATACAATCTTTAACGTACATATACAATACCTACAAATACAACCTTTGTTCTATTAGCATTATGTTCGTTCTAATTATAATGATAATAATAGGCCTAATAATAAAACAAAAATTAATAATAATAATAATAATAATTGTAATAATAATAATGATAATAATGATTGTTCTATAAAATATAATGATCTTATACTTAAGGGCTTGGAACAATTTGATAGTTAATCAAGAACTTTGACTTTTTTAAATAAACCCTTTCTTTGAGTACTTTCCCTCCTTATTATTAATATTGTTACGACCTGGACTACGAATAAAACAAGGGTACTTAATGATTGGACTAGTAATAGGGCACTATGCAACAAAGGTATGCTAGATCCAAACCCTCGAACTTATATGCTGGCGAACAAAACACCTATACCATCCAGAGTTAATCTGCGATAGCGGGGTATCCTTAACTGGGCATAAATGTACTCTACTTCAGGCTAACCGGCACTGGTATAGCCTGATAACAAACAAGATGCAAGTTACGTTAAAATGCATAAAAAGGAATCTATGGAAAGATCAATTAAATCACTGCAAGATTTAATACAATAAAAAGATGCTTCAATACAGTTACTCTAAACAACAATAAACTCTTCACTCCTATCTGAAAGAAAGTGAAGTACAGTCCTACAGCATAGACCCGGAATCTTCTGAAGAAAGTCTGATGCTCATAAGATGCTCGTATCTTAAACTATATAAAGGCAGGAGGCAGGACACCACACGTGTAAATCAAATACACTAAAAGATAGGACATATAATGTTAACTGACACGAGAATACTATAAATGCGCAACGGTAGCAATGCTCGACACTAAAAGAAGTACTTCCTCATCAACGAAACAGTCTGCTATGGTTGTGCGACTCAACAACAACCTAGACTAATAAATGCTGTGAATAATAATGCGTACCTATCAAAGAGCTTATATTAAATACTAACAAGTGTCTACTCGATTAATAATGTCTAGCTGGGATACTCTAGGTAAGGAACTGGGGTTGAGCAAGACAGGCTCGCAGCCTAGCGATGTCCTTAAGACTGCATCCTTTAAGTTACGTTAATTGACTAGGGTCAATAGATAGATCCAGATCACAAGTATCTGGTTCTATCCTGGCGACCCTCTAACGACAAGCAAAGAGGCAGCAAAGTGTGGAACTGGAACAGGCCAAAACCCTCAGTCAACACAATGCTGCACTCGCAAAGGACGCAAGCGAAAAGACAACCCAGTCTACCACAGGACCGGTCGAAGTCGTGTAGGTATAGGCAAACCATACACACATCGGAGACAACGATTACAGTTACCTTATCCCAGTCTAGCATTAAATAAAAGAGCAGAAACACTAAATCAATAATGGAGACACAAAGTTCTTAACCTATACTAACTAAGAACCCTCAAACCTATTCTAAGTACATGTAAATATCTCTGAGGACGGCGCATGCAATACAATGGGCCGGCTATGGAAACCGTATGCAGAACCCAAGGGGATAAGTAATTGAATAAAGGTGAGAAGTAATGGAAAAGAAAAAGGTCAGAGAGAGAAACAGTGGTAAAGGGGGTGATCGGGAGAGAGTATGCAAAGGGATGTTAGAAGCACGCGCGCCAAGCCTGTCCTGACGAGGACAGCTCCTGGGGACCCTCATGCAGGAGGTAAGTTACACAGGAGCCCGCAAAGGCGCGATGGTCAGCCAATCACAGAGACGTCACAAGACAGCAGGTGTCACGTGACACAGCAGGACACGCCGTCCAATAGCGAGCGAGAGGCAGGAATGCACCCGCACCTACAGACACTCACTACCTTCTCGCTCTGAAAGTCTTTCTCATTCCCACGCTGGTACTATCATCACTACTGTTGATATAAAATATACCCCGATGTCACAGACGAAAACAAAGACCACCACTGGACTGTCTGTGACAATGCGATTACTAGGAAAGAAAGAACAACATTCTCTGATAACTGTAGCCCATTTCGATGTCCCTGGTGAGCGCTAGTGGCTAACGAGAGGCGATTCTGCCAACGCTGGTAGACGTCACAATATTGACTGAGCTAAATTCAAGTAAATGGACAAGGTTTGAATATTTCGATCACAGTGCTTATCTTAATCCCTTGGCATTATGAATTCCCAAGACAATTTACCACTATGAACGCTATACAACATTTGACTTATTTCAGCAGCAAACAAACTTAAAGGAAACTACATTGGAGTAATTTTTTCTTAGTGACTAGTATAAAAATATATTCACGTTACGTTGGTATGCTAATCGCTTCGTATTACATATAGGACTATCTGCAATAAGTAAGCTTCCTTTTGTCAAAACTTGTAATTCAGTTTCTTGGCAGTGTTTTCCTTTCCTGTCTAATTCTTCAACTAAATTAAGGGGAGATGGGCCGGTTTTCCGGACCACTTTCTCCCTCATGTTTAGCCCCATTAGTTTTCAGATGTTAAGATGTTTGCCCCATTAGCTAGTCGATATGAAGACTTTTCGCCCCATTTCTTCGTCAATATTTAGTCCTTTCGTGCTATTTAGGTGTCGATTTTTTCCCTGGCGAACGATAGTGAGCCTGTAATATTGGAAGAACCATGGATGTTGGTGTATCGCTGAAAAGGGAGGGAATTGAGTGGAAGCTACCTATACTTCTGTTTGCGGATGATACAGTTCAGCTGAGTGATAATGAATGGGAGTTGCAGGGTCTGGTAAATGAGTTTGGAACAGTGTGCGAAAAACGAAATTTGAAGGTAAATGCGGGGAAGAGCAAGGTTATGGTCTTCGAAAGGGGTGAAGTCACAGAGTGTGAGGTGAAGCTGAACGGTCAGGCTATGGAGATCGTCAACTCTTTTAAGTATCTGGGCAGTGTGTTTAGTAAAGATGGGACTATGGATGAAGAAGTGCGGGAGAGGGTACAACAGGGGAAGAGGGTTGTAGGAACGCTGAAAGCAGTAACAAGAAATAGGATGGTCAGTATGGAAGTGAAGAAGTACTTTCATGACAGTGTGGTAATCCCGACACTGACTTACGGAAGCGAAGCATGGACGTTGGTTGAGAGACTCCGACCAAGAGTGAGAGCAGTGGAAATGGATTAGTTAAGAAGTGCGTGCGGAGTTACATGGAGGGATAGACAGACTAATGAGGAAGTAAGAAGGAGGTGTGGTGTGGAGGTAGATGTGCTGGAAAGTGTGAAAAGGAACAACTTGAGATGGTTCGGCCATATGGAATGTATGGAAAGCGAGAGAATGACTAAGAGGGTGTACGAGAGCGAGGTGGGGACAGAGAGGGAGAGGTAGACCGATAGAGAGGTGGAAGGATGGAGTGAGGAAGTATATGAACGAAGGCGGCGATGGTTGGGAGGAGGGGCGTCGACGGACTTGGGACAGAGGTGCATGGGGGCGGTTCGTTCGTGGTCACCGCTTCGGGGATCACGGCGTCAGGCAATTGATAGATAGATAGATAGTATAAACCCATTTAATATAAGGATAGAAAGATCATTCAATGTAACTATGTACAACGATTATATATAGCATTGTCAACGCCCTTGATCTTTACAGTGTATGTATGTATTACAGTATTATATATAGCATTGTCAACGCCCTTGATCTTTACAGTGTATGTATGTATTACAGTATTATATATAGCATTGTCAACGCCCTTGATCTTTACAGTGTATGTATGTATTACAGTATTAATGTTATCAAATCCCACCGTTTCAGTTGCATTTGTCACATCTGGCTTTTGAGGAATGATATATGTTCATAGTTGGGAAATATCCGTAAGCGAATGTATCATAGAACATAGGAATCATCTCGTTATTCCTATACTGAAACGAACATTTTAGACGTATGAACAGGCCGGGCTTCAAACCCGTAATATAAAAGAAAGCACCCCCCACCCCCCAAAACACAAAACAAAATATAATAATTAAAATAAAAACAAATATATATATATATACCCGGTACCGGTATATATACACTTTACAGTATATATATATATATATATATATATATATATATATATATATCGATGGATAAATAAGTAAATAGATAAATATATAAGTAGATAGATAGATAGCTAGATATATATATATATATATATATATATATATATATATATATGAGAGAGAGGATGGTGAGGGGAGGGGGGGTGAGAGCAGAATGAGAAAAAACCCGAAAGCTTTACCTGTGCAGAAAGGTTATAATTTGCACACAAGGAATCTCGCTTTAAAAGTTAACATGTAACAAATTATAAGGTGCAGACAGACTCAGGACGGGAGACTACTGCAAACTTGGGTGAAAATTAGATAATTGACGACATTCAAGTGAAGGAGTGATGGGCGAAACAATAGTACTTTTGATGGACTCTCATGTATTAACGTTCATGATTTTCTACAACACAAAGGGGAAGGTGTATGTCTGAGTGTGTGTGTGTGAGAGAGAGAGAGAGAGAGCGAGAGCGAGCATGACCGTGTGTGAGAGAGAGCGTCGAATCAAACAACGTGTTATACTAGTATTTTTATAATGACTGCACAGACACTTCAAAAAATGTATTTGAATTAGTTGTGGTAATGCTTGCCAGAGATCGAAGACACCGAAATGAGCACTGCGGCAAAATGCACCCAAACTTACACCTACTGTATACTCCATTCAGTCGACCCTTGCATGTGGCTCCTAACTGGTGTTTGCATCGAGGCTTATGATTGGCTATCGTATCAGTACCCTGGCTCACTCGCCAAAATGAGTGACAGAGCTGATAACTTCTTATTATTATCTGTATTATTCCTTATTTATCCATTAAACTATATACGTTTAAGTAATTGTAATGATTACTTAATAAATTATAGTCTTATCCGAATCTAAAGAGCTATTAAATATCACATAAAACACAATAATAACATATGTCATAAAGTAAACACAAGCGAAACAATAAAGTGATAAACGCAAGAAGTAAGCGAGAGACGAGACTGACTGACGGGCTAATGCAGATTAGCCAATCACAGGCCATGACTTACTTACCGGTATCACACATTTAAAGTAAGCAGTGACGGAATTTCTTACCTTGCTTGTGTTTTCTGTATTATATCTACAATTATATGTGTTCCATGTGGTATTTTATAGCTCTTAAGCTTCTAATATCACTGTAGATTATCACATTATCGTATGAATTAAATATAACCTACTGTTCTTTATTATTCCATGTGTATTAATTAAACTATATAAGTTTTAGTAATGCTAATGTGATAGGTGATATCAGAACCTTAAGAGCTATACAATACCACATGGAACACATACAATTGTAGATATAATACAGTAAACACAAGCAAGGGAAGACATTCCGCCAATGCTTACTTTAAATGTGTGATACCGGTAAGTAAGTCATGGCCTGTGATTGGCTAATCTGCATTAGCCCGTCAGTCAGTCTCGTCTCTCGCTTACTTCTTGTGTTTATCATTTTGTTTCGCTTGTGTTTACTTTATGACATATAGGTTATTATTGTGTTTCATGTGATATTTAATAGCTCTTTAAAAAAGGAGATAAAAGTGTTCCCCAGAATTACAGGCCAATATCTCTACTTTTCATATTTAGTAAAATATTTGAAAAACTTGTGGGATCCAGGCTAATAAATTATCTCGAATCACAATATATATTAACGAAGTGTCAGTTCGGGTTTCGGCCTCGATCTTCTACGGAATGTGCCGTTCATGAGCTAACTAGGGAAATGTATAAAGTTTTAGACACAAAACAATACCAGTTAACGGTTTTCTGTGATCTTTCCAAAGCATTTGACACCCTACCTCATGATATTTTACTTAAAAAGTTACATAACTATGGAATACGTGGCCCTGCCCTTAAATGGTTCACTAGTTATCTTAGTCAAAGGAAGCAATTTGTTTTTTATAATAACGTAAGTTCTAAATGTAAATCTATGACGTATGGTGTTCCACAGGGGTCTGTGCTTGGCCCTGTTTTGTTTATATTATTCATTAACGATATTGTATTCTCAAGTACCAAACTGAAATTTCTTTTATATGCAGATGATACAAACATTTATTTACAAGGCAATAATCTAATGGAACTGGTACACCAAATGAACGAAGAAATAGCTAAGGTTTCAACCTGGATTAAATCAAATGGTCTTACACTTAATTAGATGGTGATGGGCTGGTCTATCAGAGTGAGAACTGAGCGATTTCTGCCATACCCATAGCTTACTCTGACTGTTCCTTTTACTTATATATTTTCTAGATCTCAAGTGACGGCGTCTCTTCCGTGGATTGACCTCCCAATCTACCAAGATTGGAAGCCAAAGCGTCACATTTTTCCTTTGCCCCTCAACTTTCTCTTCATAATTGCTGAGGGGCACAGGGCCCTGGGTGGGTCTTTGGTTTCCCGGGCGTTTCCGCACCCTCTTCAGCTCCCCGCCATGGAGTGGCTTCGGTTACCCAGGCTTTATTGTGGTCGGCAGGGAGGGTTCTGTGGGGGCGCTCAGTTATGGCCTTGCTCTGGGCCTTGGGGCTGTTCGGCCAGGCAGCTTGGGGAACAACAACAACAACAATAACAACACTTAATTAGTGGTCAGTGGTACACACTTACTACACTGACCAACACTATACGTCATACTCCAGGTGTAAAATAGACACTATAATGTACCGTCGCGCTAATAAGTCATGCCCCAGCTGTCATTACGTTTGGCTTGTTCTGTGCTGTATTTGTCTGTTAGATGTTGAATAGGGTGGGTAAGTGTAGGATCATGTTTGTATATTTCACTCGATATGTAGAAATGAAGCTTAGATATTGCTAATACCAATTATTGATCAAAACATAATTGGTGCCGAGACATCACAATTATTAGCGCGACTGTACTACACTCTCAAATACTATGAGATTAAAGAAGGTATGAATATATATAACTATGGCGTCCGTAATAATATATGATTAAGAATATATATTGGTAGCATAAATCCATCTAATATAAGGATAGAAAGGTCATTCAATGCACAACGATTTGATATAGAATTTAAGCCCCCCCCCCCCCCCATCAGTACACTGTATTTGTGAAATTTAAATATATATCATTAAACCCCATTGCTTCATTTCCAGTTCCCGCACATGTTTTTTAAGGATTTATAAGTGTACACATACGAGGGATTTTTACAACTATTCCCACGCCACTCGGGTTGAATTGATTAAATTGAATTATCCACCAGGCAGTCACGAGGGTTACATTATTATGCAGTATATCTCACAAATACACATGAGTTACATGAATAAATGTTTTTACCCTAACCCGGGATCGAACAGCAGATTATCAGGACGATAGCCAATGCTTTAATCCACTCCACCACGGCGTGATAAAGAATAGTTACCCATTTCCTATATATAATTTAGGAGATAGAGAATTCCTACTTGGAGGAAATTATTATATTCCATACCAAGTCATAGGATCCATTTTCCAGGGTACACATACAATGAGTTTTTACAACTATTCCCATGCAACTCTGGTCAAATTATGTTGTTATATGTTTTTCTATGAGTATGAAGGACACAAAAGGCAGGCTGCCTGTACGAGTGTCTCCCCCAAAGCCGAAAGAGTGACAGAGCCAAATTTTGCGTTGAAAGGCGGGTGTCTTGCACTCGCCACAAAGGAGGGCATATGCACTGAGAGAGCTCTGAAGAACACTGATTGCTATAATAGCGATATATGACTGAAAGAGATGCAACATTGCGGCATGTAGAAAAATATGGTTGGGAACTAGTAAGAGGGAATGAGTTGATAAGGCGAAATGCTTTGGATTCTACTCTTTCGAGAAGTGCGGTATGGGTAGAGCCTCCCCACACATGCGAACAATGCTCAATACAGGGACGCACTGTGCCCAGATACAGAGCAAGAAGCTGCGCAGGGGTGAAGAACCCACGAAGACGGTTGAGTATACCTAACTTTTGTGAGGCTGTTTTAGCAAGATTGGTAATATATTTCCAAGAAAGGTCGGATGAAAAAGATGCACCTAGAATATTGGGAGAAGATGAAGTATTGATTTGTGTATTGATGAAGAATAATTGATAGTCTTGCGGAAGATTGCGATGGAGAGATATATAGAGGGAGAAATTAGGTCTTGGAGGCGTTGAAAGTCACAAGATTTTCTCTTCCCCGGGATCGGGAGATCGATCGGGAGATAGGTGCTCTATGGCCCATTTATGTGAGTTTTGGAGTGATTGCAATGCTGGGTTGATGTGAAGAAGTATTTGAATAGTGTAAGGTAGAGTCATCAGCATATGAGTGGATAGGACTAGAGGTACAGTACAGTTGAGGAGATCACTGATAAATATTTGAAAGATTATTTCATAAAATTATCCCCCCGGCAAGCAAAAGGGTTACATTACAATGAATGATATCTCCCCAATACATGTAAAGTACATGAATATATGTTTTTTACCCTCACCCAGGGTCAAACCACGAACAGAATGGACAAGAGTCCATGCTTTAACCCGTTCTGCGACGGTGTGATACACAACAATAGTTAACAGTTTCATGTTTATGTTTAAGAGATGGAGAAATCCTACTTGTGTTTAAGGGGAGATATCGACTTGAGGGACGGGACTTCTTTCTGGACCCCTTTCTCCCTCATGTTTAACCCCATTGCTTTTGAGATTTTAAGACAGTCGCCCCATTAGTTTGGCGATTTTAAGAACTTTCGCCCTATTTCCGTCAATTTTAAGACCTTTCGTGCAATTTAGGTGTCGTTTTTATCCTGGCAAGCGACAGCGAGCCTGTAATTTAAGAGGAACCGGCTTTCAGCCGGGACATTTTTCTACCGAAATATGTACAAATTTATCTTGAAAGGGGCTCAAGGGGGTGTAATCTAAAGCTTGATGGATATCTAGAGACCAAACTAAAAACTTCCCCTTAAGAGATGAATAAATCCTACTTGGAGGAACTATTTCACGAACTATTTCAAGTCATAGAACCCAATTTCCCGAGTACACATACCAGATATTTATACAGCTAAAAATATAAATACACAACAGCTTTTATCGATATTTTGGTTGTTGGTCAATATTTTACTTGTGATGTTTCTGGGATCGTTAGCATTGGTATAGTAAACTAGAGCGCATTTATATCCATATAGGTGACATCATTAATATCAAAAAAGTTACCAGAGATGTGATGAAATTAAAGTTGAGTGATAAAGTGTTCGTGTGATACCTGCTTAAAAGTAGACTGATGTACTCAACTTAGCGAAGAACTCTAGAATTCAGAGCGTCAGAGACTATCTCCATATATTTGTCTTAATGTTCTTAAAATCGCCTAAAGTAAACTAGAATATTATTTTAAATGGTGTTAACATATTGAAGAGGTTTAACATTATCTACTGTTAGCTTAACGGATAAAATGTACAGCATGGTTGCCAACACATGAGAGAGACGAACGGTGTGAACAGTAGACTGTATTTAACAACCATAATGAGAACATGCTTCGGTATAATATGACTGATAGGTCTTACTCATATCCGAGAATATTATTTCAAATGGTTAAACTCATTATATTTCGCTTCCAAACTCGAAATAACTAAGGAGTGTCCCACATTCACGTTTTGGCAACTGTACATTCCTCTTACACGTGTTATATATAATTATGTTTTCTTTTTCACAGTTTAGAACACTTTTTGTTGTCAGTTTGTTTTCTGTATTTGCAAATATTAACCACTTCGATACAGACTGGGAAGTTAGTGTTGCGGATCTACTTGCCCCGGGCTAGTGTCTTCTGAAATGTACTTGCCCTGACAGTTTTTTCACTTGCCCTGTCATATTTTTTACTTGCTCTAATACATTTTAAAGAATGTCGCTAATTAAGTACCACATATATTCACAAACATGCCACCAGCTTCTATAAATTAGTTATTTTCTGTCCACAGTACCGTACTTATTGAGTTTTGGGAAACTCCTGCATTACTGATGTTTTGGACATAGCAATAGTATTTGTTATTGCACGTTGATGGGAAAAACGTTGAATATAAGAAGAGGTCATTGAAGGCTTCCATTTATTAGGTTATTTACATCTCCCCCATTCCGGGATGCCCAGGCCTCTTCAATTGAAATGTTTGTTCTCCACTCTCCCTCCTCTTCTCTTTCTTGGATTACGGTACTACCACTTTATCCCCTCACTCCAATATATATTATAGTTTATTATATTTAGATTCTCCTATTGATAATCCTTTCAAAGCTCCTTTGGTAAGGCTTTATTTTGTCAACATATGATATGTTCTCATAACTGTCTCTAATATTATCTTTCTTTTCTAACATTTCAATCGTTATCTATTGTTTTGCATTGCCAATCCACCTTCCTTCATCAGGGCCTCAGACTTGTTATCATAAATGTAAGTGCATTAAGACTTCATTATTTTCCGCCTATAAGCATTAGCTCCCTGACACTTTTATAGTCAAAATAACATTTCAAATAAACATACTGTTCCTTGTAAATATTGATCTCTCATTTTACATTACATAACGTAATAGGCTATTCTCACTAAATGTACCTTCTCCCATCTAGGCTTCTGTCCAACTTCCATCCCCTACATGTGTTCCGTTGATGAATATTAATTTTTACGCTGTTTCACGTCTTCAGTTTTTTTCTTGGGCCTGAAACCAGTGCAGTGTCATCAATAAATGGCTTTTATATGGGATTAGGTGTCAGCCTACTGATTCTCATACTTTAGTCCTTTCAGATTTGTTTATCACTATTTGCATCGTACTGTATGTAATCTTGTCCGTAATTCTTTCCCCTCGGATCTCAGGCATTGACTACAAATAATCAATATACTGTATGTGAGTGAAACAATTATCATGACAACATACAGAATTATCCTTATACTAGGTTACTGAGTGTTAGTAATGTAAGAGAGAGGACAATTATGTTATTACCTCTTTACCTTTCTCCTGCCCTTGAAAATGTTGCTGAATGACTAAATATAATCTATAATAATTATTATGATATTATTTAAACTAAATATTTGCGAAATACAGCCGGCTGCTACTTTACTGTTCTTATAACACCAACACAGGATCAAGTAACTTTTGATAATGAACTAGAACACTACGTCTTGGTGTCTCACAAGTTAGTTCATGTAGGTTTTATTGAAATAGTTAAAATATAATCATATTTGTGTATATTAATATATTTCTTTTCGAATTTGTCTTCCTTATTCGGCTATTATATCCTTATCTTATTAGATAATATCCTACCATTTCATCATAAACGATTTTGTACAGCCAAATCTACCCTAAGCTATCTTAGTAAACCAAAAACAAATGTATCGTATCTTAACCTAAGTTGATTTAGCTTTCCTAACTCAAGATATCTTAATTTGGCCAAATTACAGTCACTCTAACATAGCCCTATCTAAGCTACCGTAACCTAATTAACTTCTCAAATTTCCTCATCTTAACATCCATGCCCTCTTTCGTGGTTAGCTATGTATGAACATTATTTAACCTAATTGATGACTTCCAAAAGAGATTGACAGTAAAGTTAAAACAAACAAAAAATATATATTTCTCAATTTCCCTCATCCCTATAAACTTCTCAGCTATTGTTGTTTACCATCCTTGAATATTGAATATTGTTAAAACAAGCAAAACCATACATAAATGTTAATTTTCAATGAATCTATAAACGATCAAAATAATGCTAACCTTTATGGTTGACACGTGTAGCTTATAAAATTGACTACGGCGAAAACACCTCATACTTCTAGGAACAACAAGCCTTAGTCAGTCACATTGTTATTGAATTACATTACAAATTCATGGTTCATTACTAACGTAAACCGGAGAGAGAGAGAGAGAGAGAGAGAGAGAGAGAGAGAGAGAGAGAGAGAGAGAGAGAGAGAGAGCAGGAGAGACAGAGAGAGAGAGAGAGAGAGAGAGCGAGAGAGAGAGAGAGAGAGAGAGAGAGAGAGAGAGAGAGAGAGAGAGAGAGAGAGAGAGAGAGAGAGAGAGAGAGAGAGAGAGAGAGAGAGAGAGAGAGAGAGAGATGGAGAGAGAGAGAGAGAGAGAGAGAGAGAGAGAGAGAGAGAGAGAGAGAGAGAGAGAGAGAGATGTATATGTTTACGGCTGTACTGAATGTGAAACCACGACACTGACATAAGGAAGATATATTTGTCTGTCAAATTGTTACAACAAAATTCTAATATACCGATCACAGAAAATCCAAAAATCCTAATAGCTCGAATTATCGAAAATCAGATAATAATAACATTCAAATGGTGAATAATAGAACATATAATCAAAGTGCACGCCAATATCGGCGAAGTGGAGACCAGCGTAGGTGCAGACGAAGCTAATCTGCTACCCTCCAAACAGCTGCTATGGATTTACCCTAATTATTGTATAACACGGTGACATAGGATTTAACCGGCTACATTTAGCCCAACGTGTATTACTCAAATATCCTGTTTTTGCTATCTGTTTATTGAACATATTTATGTTATTGTATCCGATATAAATCAATATTGGCAGTCCAGTACTGTATATGATTATAATGGGTTTTTTCCACCTGATGGTAAATTGCTGCCTTCATCTTCTGTACTCGGCTATTATTCAAATTGTGTAGCAAAATCTGTTGTTAATTATGAGAACTTACTTTCTAATGTTTCTGTTAGTTATCGAGAAATTAGTTGCTAGGTGATTAAATTTACCGTCAGATAAAATATAACCGAGTATAATGCTCTCTGCCGAAAACATTACAGAAATGACAACCGATCGGATGTGCTGGTCTCTATTTATTAAAGGGTCATCGCACCGAGGAGCGTCACAGCAGCGATGTTTTCATATAATAATAATATACCGGTATTTGATATTATATGATTACTATTATATATTCTATTGAAGCGTTATGTAATGAAGTATTACAAACATTAACTTGTCCCCCAGGCAACTGCCGGGCAGACTAACATTGAAAATCACTAGCCCGGCTACATGTCAGGGCTAGTCCGGG
Organism: Paralithodes platypus; assembly: GCA_032716605.1. Lineage (NCBI taxonomy): Eukaryota > Metazoa > Arthropoda > Malacostraca > Decapoda > Lithodidae > Paralithodes > Paralithodes platypus. The sequence goes on along the minus strand of CM064513.1, from coordinate 61,304,373 downwards.
CTGCCGGGCTATACCTAATTTCCCAGCCTGCTTCGATATCACGACATCTTCGACTACTTTATTATGGCTATCTTTAGATGTGTTTTCAGCATAGGAAGAATCTACGGTAGAGGGTTAGTTTACATAGATTTTACCCCTTTGATTCCAATTAACCTTTTAAATCTGACTATGTTCGTCTCGTGCCAACCAGCATTTGATTAAAGTAGTGACAATGTATACAAAGAGTTGAAGGTATTATATGCAACAACAATAAGGCAGTATCACAATCACTCTCTCTCTCTCTCTCTCTCTCTCGCTCTCGCTCTCGCTCTCGCTCTCGCTCTCTCTCTCTCTCTCTCTCTCTCTCTCTCTCTCTCTCGTGTGTGTGTGTGTGCTCTTGGGGGTTCATTACTCATTCCGACGTTTCGCCATACATCTAGCATCACCAGGCTAAAATGATATACAATAATGATGCATGAACACCTGTACATCCTAATAAGGTAATTAGTTATAATGGTTTAATTAATAGTTAATATACTGTACTTGGGAGAGTTCTACATAATAAGCACATTGAAATCCGGTTTTCTGGACCACTTTCTCCCTCATGTTTAGCGCCATTAGTTTTCAGATGTTAAGATGTTTGCCCCATTAGTTAGTCGATTTTAAGACCTTTCGCCCCATTTTTTCGTCAATATTTAGACCTTTCGTGCTATTTAGGTGTCGATTTTTTCCCTGGCGAACGATAGTGAGCCTGTAATGTTGGAAGAACCGGCCTTCGGCCAGGACATTTTTCTACCGAAAAATGTACAAATTAATCTAGAAGGGGGATCTAATGGATGTTTTTTTTTAATTTGATGGAGGTCTAGGGAGGAAACTAGAAGAATAACGAATATATGCAAAAATCGCCCAAAAAGTGAACCATCCCCCCTTAAAACAGTAATTAATCATCATAATTGAATGAGGCTACATGACAATTTACATATCCTGTGCAATGAATTACGTTCATTAATATTTTATGGATATGTTAATTGTAATTTAGCCTCAATCAGTTATTATGACTGTTAATTAACTATTAAGGGGGATCACCTGCTTTTTATTCGCTTTCTCTCCTTTTCTCTCTTTCCCTGGCTTGTATCCATTCGGCCCCATTCAGCCAACTGTTTCAAGACGTTTATCCCAATCCAGGTGTCGATTTCTTCCTGGCGAGCGATAGCGAGCTTGCATTGTATGGAGAAATCTGGCTTCGCCGGAAACATTGTTCTATCGAAATATGTACAGATATAGCTTGCTGTCAAAACAAAACAAATATATATGCTGTCTCGCTACCGCTCGCCAGGAAAATATTGACACCTGGATGGGGGTAAACGTCTTAAAACAGTAGGCTGACTGGATACAAGCCAAAGAGAGAAGGAGAGAAAAAGCGAGGTGGGCTCCTATAAATCAATATTATTATATATTTATAAAAGGATTAGTTGACATAGTCGATAGTCTTTTAATGGGTAGACGTTTTTCCTAATCTGAATAAAATCGGCTAATAGTTTCCAGAATATAATGAAAAGGACGTCGCTGCCAGCTGGTACAGAAGGGGTTAACCCTTTCTGTACCAGCGACGTCCTTTTATCTTTATTCTGGCTACTATTAGACGGTTTTATTCAGTTAAAAAAGGGCCTCCAGCAATTAACAGACTTCGAACTATCTCCCTTAACCCTTTTTACTACAACACATCCTACTTAAGCTGCACAAAATCATCTAAATATAGGTAGAGAAATATATAACACGTCGCCGGTAAGGAAGGGGTTAATATAATATGTACTATCATTTCCTTGTAGTTTCTCACCTTATGACTACTACCACAATGGATCACTCTTATAACTACCCTTATAATGTTCAGGTTACTATTATTTCCTTGTAGTTTCTCACTTTATGACTACTACCACAATGGATCACTCTTATAACTACCCTTATAATGTTCAGGTTACTATTATTTCCTTGTAGTTTCTCACTTTATGACTACTACCACAATGGATCACTCTTATAACTACCCTTATAATGTTCAGGTTACTATTATTTCCTTGTAGTTTCTCACTTTATGACTACTACCACAATGGATCACTCTTATAACTACCCTTATAATGTTCAGGTTACTATTATTTCCTTGTAGTTTCTCACCTTATGACTACTACCACAATGGATCACTCTTATAACTACCCTTATAATGTTCAGGTTACTATCATTTCCTTGTAGTTTCTCACCTTATGACTACTACCACAATGGATCACTCTTATAACTACCCTTATAATGTTCAGGTTACTATTATTTCCTTGTAGTTTCTCACCTTATGACTACTACCACAATGGATCACTCTTATAACTACCCTTATAATGTTCAGGTTACTATTATTTCCTTGTAGTTTCTCACTTTATGACTACTACCACAATGGATCACTCTTATAACTACCCTTATAATGTTCAGGTTACTATTATTTCCTTGTAGTTTCTCACCTTATGACTACTACCACAATGGATCACTCTTATAACTACCCTTATAATGTTCAGGTTACTATTATTTCCTTGTAGTTTCTCACCTTATGACTACTACCACAATGGATCACTCTTATAACTACCCTTATAATGTTCAGGTTACTATTATTTCCTTGTAGTTTCTCACCTTATGACTACTACCACAATGGATCACTCTTATAACTACCCTTATAATGTTCAGGTTACTATTATTTCCTTGTAGTTTCTCACCTTTATGACTACTACCACAATGGATCACTCTTATAACTACCCTTATAATGTTCAGGTTACTATTATTTCCTTGTAGTTTCTCACCTTATGACTACTACCACAATGGATCACTCTTATAACTACCCTTATAATGTTCAGGTTACTATTATTTCCTTGTAGTTTCTCACCTTTATGACTACTACCACAATGGATCACTCTTATAACTACCCTTATAATGTTCAGGTTACTATTATTTCCTTGTAGTTTCTCACCTTATGACTACTACCACAATGGATCACTCTTATAACTACCCTTATAATGTTCAGGTTACTATTATTTCCTTGTAGTTTCTCACCTTATGACTACTACCACAATGGATCACTCTTATAACTACCCTTATAATGTTCAGGTTACTATTATTTCCTTGTAGTTTCTCACCTTATGACTACTACCACAATGGATCACTCTTATAACTACCCTTATAATGTTCAGGTTACTATTATTTCCTTGTAGTTTCTCACCTTATGACTACCACAATGGATCACTCTTATAACTACCCTTATAATGTTCAGGTTACTATTATTTCCTTGTAGTTTCTCACCTTATGACTACTACCACAATGGATCACTCTTATAACTACCCTTATAATGTTCAGGTTACTATTATTTCCTTGTAGTTTCTCACCTTATGACTACTACCACAATGGATCACTCTTATAACTACCCTTATAATGTTCAGGTTACTATTATTTCCTTGTAGTTTCTCACCTTATGACTACTACCACAATGGATCACTCTTATAACTACCCTTATAATGTTCAGGTTACTATTATTTCCTTGTAGTTTCTCACCTTATGACTACTACCACAATGGATCACTCTTATAACTACCCTTATAATGTTCAGGTTACTATTATTTCCTTGTAGTTTCTCACCTTATGACTACTACCACAATGGATCACTCTTATAACTACCCTTATAATGTTCAGGTTACTATTATTTCCTTGTAGTTTCTCACCTTATGACTACTACCACAATGGATCACTCTTATAACTACCCTTATAATGTTCAGGTTACTATTATTTCCTTGTAGTTTCTCACCTTATGACTACTACCACAATGGATCACTCTTATAACTACCCTTATAATGTTCAGGTTACTATTATTTCCTTGTAGTTTCTCACCTTATGACTACTACCACAATGGATCACTCTTATAACTACCCTTATAATGTTCAGGTTACTATTATTTCCTTGTAGTTTCTCACCTTATGACTACTACCACAATGGATCACTCTTATAACTACCCTTATAATGTTCAGGTTACTATTATTTCCTTGTAGTTTCTCACCTTATGACTACTACCACAATGGATCACTCTTATAACTACCCTTATAATGTTCAGGTTACTATTATTTCCTTGTAGTTTCTCACCTTATGACTACTACCACAATGGATCACTCTTATAACTACCCTTATAATGTTCAGGTTACTATTATTTCCTTGTAGTTTCTCACCTTATGACTACTACCACAATGGATCACTCTTATAACTACCCTTATAATGTTCAGGTTACTATTATTTCCTTGTAGTTTCTCACCTTATGACTACTACCACAATGGATCACTCTTATAACTACCCTTATAATGTTCAGGTTACTATTATTTCCTTGTAGTTTCTCACCTTATGACTACTACCACAATGGATCACTCTTATAACTACCCTTATAATGTTCAGGTTACTATTATTTCCTTGTAGTTTCTCACCTTATGACTACTACCACAATGGATCACTCTTATAACTACCCTTATAATGTTCAGGTTACTATTATTTCCTTGTAGTTTCTCACTTTATGACTACTACCACAATGGATCACTCTTATAACTACCCTTATAATGTTCAGGTTACTATTATTTCCTTGTAGTTTCTCACTTTATGACTACTACCACAATGGATCACTCTTATAACTACCCTTATAATGTTCAGGTTACTATTATTTCCTTGTAGTTTCTCACTTTATGACTACTACCACAATGGATCACTCTTATAACTACCCTTATAATGTTCAGGTTACTATTATTTCCTTGTAGTTTCTCACTTTATGACTACTACCACAATGGATCACTCTTATAACTACCCTTATAATGTTCAGGTTACTATTATTTCCTTGTAGTTTCTCACTTTATGACTACTACCACAATGGATCACTCTTATAACTACCCTTATAATGTTCAGGTTACTATTATTTCCTTGTAGTTTCTCACCTTATGACTACTACCACAATGGATCACTCTTATAACTACCCTTATAATGTTCAGGTTACTATTATTTCCTTGTAGTTTCTCACCTTATGACTACTACCACAATGGATCACTCTTATAACTACCCTTATAATGTTCAGGTTACTATTATTTCCTTGTAGTTTCTCACTTTATGACTACTACCACAATGGATCACTCTTATAACTACCCTTATAATGTTCAGGTTACTATTATTTCCTTGTAGTTTCTCACTTTATGACTACTACCACAATGGATCACTCTTATAACTACCCTTATAATGTTCAGGTTACTATTATTTCCTTGTAGTTTCTCACTTTATGACTACTACCACAATGGATCACTCTTATAACTACCCTTATAATGTTCAGGTTACTATTATTTCCTTGTAGTTTCTCACTTTATGACTACTACCACAATGGATCACTCTTATAACTACCCTTATAATGTTCAGGTTACTATTATTTCCTTGTAGTTTCTCACTTTATGACTACTACCACAATGGATCACTCTTATAACTACCCTTATAATGTTCAGGTTACTATTATTTCCTTGTAGTTTCTCACCTTATGACTACTACCACAATGGATCACTCTTATAACTACCCTTATAATGTTCAGGTTACTATTATTTCCTTGTAGTTTCTCACCTTATGACTACTACCACAATGGATCACTCTTATAACTACCCTTATAATGTTCAGGTTACTATTATTTCCTTGTAGTTTCTCACCTTATGACTACTACCACAATGGATCACTCTTATAACTACCCTTATAATGTTCAGGTTACTATTATTTCCTTGTAGTTTCTCACCTTATGACTACTACCACAATGGATCACTCTTATAACTACCCTTATAATGTTCAGGTTACTATTATTTCCTTGTAGTTTCTCACTTTATGACTACTACCACAATGGATCACTCTTATAACTACCCTTATAATGTTCAGGTTACTATTATTTCCTTGTAGTTTCTCACTTTATGACTACTACCACAATGGATCACTCTTATAACTACCCTTATAATGTTCAGGTTACTATTATTTCCTTGTAGTTTCTCACTTTATGACTACTACCACAATGGATCACTCTTATAACTACCCTTATAATGTTCAGGTTACTATTATTTCCTTGTAGTTTCTCACTTTATGACTACTACCACAATGGATCACTCTTATAACTACCCTTATAATGTTCAGGTTACTATTATTTCCTTGTAGTTTCTCCCTTTATGACTACTACCACAATGGATCACTCTTATAACTACCCTTATAATGTTCAGGTTACTATTATTTCCTTGTAGTTTCTCACTTTATGACTACTACCACAATGGATCACTCTTATAACTACCCTTATAATGTTCAGGTTACTATTATTTCCTTGTAGTTTCTCACTTTATGACTACTACCACAATGGATCACTCTTATAACTACCCTTATAATGTTCAGGTTACTATTATTTCCTTGTAGTTTCTCACTTTATGACTACTACCACAATGGATCACTCTTATAACTACCCTTATAATGTTCAGGTTACTATTATTTCCTTGTAGTTTCTCACTTTATGACTACTACCACAATGGATCACTCTTATAACTACCCTTATAATGTTCAGGTTACTATTATTTCCTTGTAGTTTCTCACCTTATGACTACTACCACAATGGATCACTCTTATAACTACCCTTATAATGTTCAGGTTACTATTATTTCCTTGTAGTTCTCACCTATGGACTACAATGGATCACTCTTATAACTACCCTTATAATGACCTACTACACAATGACGAACTATAATGGTATTTCTCACTCTTATACTACCCTTATAATGGATCACTCTTATAAATAATGTTCAGTTATTCCTTGTATATTGGATCACTCTTATGTAGGTTTTCTCACTTTATGACTACTACCACAATGGATCACTCGTATAATGTTCAGGTCACCTGTACTCACTTATGACTACTACCACAATGGATCACTCTTATAACCTACCCTTATAATGTTCAGGTTACTATTATTTCCTTGTAGTTTCTCACTTTATGACTACTACCACAATGGATCACTCTTATAACTACCCTTATAATGTTCAACTTATTTTCCTTGTTAGTTTCTCACTTTATACTACTAACCACAATGGATCACTCTTATAACTACCTTATAATGTTCAGGTTACTATTATTTCCTTGTAGTTTCTCACTTTATACTACTACACAATGGATCACTCTTATACTACCCTTATAATGTTCAGGTTACTATTATTTCCTTGTAGTTTCTCACTTTATGACTACTACCACAAATGGTCACTCGTATAGAACTACCCTTATAATGTTCAGGTTACTATTATTTCCTTGTAGTTTTCTCACTTTATGACTACTACCACAATGGATCACTTTATAACTAACCCTTATAATGTTCAGGTTACTATTATTTCCTTGTAGTTTCTCACTTTATGACTAATACCCACAATGGATCACTCTTATAACTACCCTTATAATGGGTTCAGGTTACTATTATTTCCTTGTATTTCCTCACTTATGACTACTACCACAATGGATCACTCTTATAACTACCCTTATAATGTTCAGGTTACTATTATTTCCTTGTAGTTTCTCACCTGTATGACTACTACCACAATGGATCACTCTTATAACTACCCTTATAATGTTCAGGTTACTATTATTTCCTTGTAGTTTCTCACTTATGACTACTTAACACAATGGATCACTCTTATAACTACCCTTATAATGTTCAGGTTACTATTATTTCCTTGTAGTTTCTCACTTTATGACTACTACCACAATGGATCACTCTTATAACTACCCTTATAATGTTCAGGTTACTATTATTCCTTGTAGTTTCTCACTTTATGACTACTACCACAATGGATCACTCTTATAACTACCCTTATAATGTTCAGGTTACTATTATTTCCTTGTAGTTTCTCACTTTATGACTACTACCACAATGGATCACTCTTATAACTACCCTTATAATGTTCAGGTTACTATTATTTCCTTGTAGTTTCTCACCTTATGACTACTACCACAATGGATCACTCTTATAACTACCCTTATAATGTTCAGGTTACTATTATTTCCTTGTAGTTTCTCACCTTATGACTACTACCACAATGGATCACTCTTATAACTACCCTTATAATGTTCAGGTTACTATTATTTCCTTGTAGTTTCTCACCTTATGACTACTACCACAATGGATCACTCTTATAACTACCCTTATAATGTTCAGGTTACTATTATTTCCTTGTAGTTTCTCACTTTATGACTACTACACCACAATGGATCACTCTTATAACTACCCTTATAATGTTCAGGTTACTATTATTTCCTTGTAGTTTCTCACTTTATGACTACTACCACAATGGATCACTCTTATAACTACCCTTATAATGTTCAGGTTACTATTATTTCCTTGTAGTTTCTCACTTTATGACTACTACCACAATGGATCACTCTTATAACTACCCTTATAATGTTCAGGTTACTATTATTTCCTTGTAGTTTCTCACTTTATGACTACTACCACAATGGATCACTCTTATAACTACCCTTATAATGTTCAGGTTACTATTATTTCCTTGTAGTTTCTCACCTTTATGACTACTACCACAATGGATCACTCTTATAACTACCCTTATAATGTTCAGGTTACTATTATTTCCTTGTAGTTTCTCACTTTATGACTACTACCACAATGGATCACTCTTATAACTACCCTTATAATGTTCAGGTTACTATTATTTCCTTGTAGTTTCTCACTTTATGACTACTACCACAATGGATCACTCTTATAACTACCCTTATAATGTTCAGGTTACTATTATTTCCTTGTAGTTTCTCACTTTATGACTACTACCACAATGGATCACTCTTATAACTACCCTTATAATGTTCAGGTTACTATTATTTCCTTGTAGTTTCTCACTTTATGACTACTACCACAATGGATCACTCTTATAACTACCCTTATAATGTTCAGGTTACTATTATTTCCTTGTAGTTTCTCACTTTATGACTACTACCACAATGGATCACTCTTATAACTACCCTTATAATGTTCAGGTTACTATTATTTCCTTGTAGTTTCTCACTTTATGACTACTACCACAATGGATCACTCTTATAACTACCCTTATAATGTTCAGGTTACTATTATTTCCTTGTAGTTTCTCACTTTATGACTACTACCACAATGGATCACTCTTATAACTACCCTTATAATGTTCAGGTTACTATTATTTCCTTGTAGTTTCTCACTTTATGACTACTACCACAATGGATCACTCTTATAACTACCCTTATAATGTTCAGGTTACTATTATTTCCTTGTAGTTTCTCACTTTATGACTACTACCACAATGGATCACTCTTATAACTACCCTTATAATGTTCAGGTTACTATTATTTCTTTGTAGTTTCTCACCTTATGACTACTACCACAATGGATCACTCTTATAAATACCCTTATAATGTTCAGGTTACTATTATTTCCTTGTAGTTTCTCACTTTATGACTACTACCACAATGGATCACTCTTATAAATACCCTTATAATGTTCAGGTTACTATTATTTCCTTGTAGTTTCTCACTTTATGACTACTACCACAATGGATCACTCTTATAACTACCCTTTAATGTTCAGGTTACTATTATTTCCTTGTAGTTTCTCACTTTATGACTACTACCACAATGGATCACTCTTATAACTACCCTTATAATGTTCAGGTTACTATTATTTCACCCTTATAATGTTCAGGTTACTATTATTTCTCTTATTTGTTCTATTTGTATTGTTACTATTGTTATTAGTTCCATGCTTAATATACAGTTGTTTGCCAATTGTGTACCTCCCCTCCCCCCATGTCTTAAAATTGCAGGCTCGCTATCACTCGCCAGGAAATAATCGACACCTAAATGGCACGAAAGGTCTTAAAATTGACAACGAAATGGGACGAAAGGTGTTAAAATCGCCAAACTACCTCCTATGCCCCTTCCCCTTCTCCCCCGAGCGGTGTATAAGCTCTCCTCACACCTGAAGAGGACTCCAGAGAAGAGTCGAAACTTGTCGTGTCATAATAAACACATTATACTACCATGTGGGTTTAATTCTCCAGTTAAGGGAAACAAGCATCCCTAACCATCTACGTTGCGTGTCACATACTGTCCTATAGTGCCGTAATTTAGAAATATAATGCAACCAACAAAATAAATACTGAATACGGTTTCTGAGCATCATAATTTACGGTATTTTACTGTTGATTTAAGGGAGCTCACCTTGCTTTTCTTCTCTTTCTCTTCCTCTCTTTTTGGCTTGTATCCATTCGGTCCCATTCAGCCAACTGTTTTAAGACTTTTATTTCCATGCAGGTGTCGATCTCTTCCTGGCGAGCGATAGCGAGCCAGCATTGTATGGAGAAATCCGGCTTCGCCGGAGATATTTTTCTGTCGAAAAATGTACAAATTTAGCTTGCTGTCAAAACAAATGTCTTCCTGGCGTACGATAGCGAGCCAGTATTATATGGAGAAATCCGGCTTCGCCGGAGACATTTTTCTATCGACAAATGTACAAATTTAGCTCGCTGTCAAGACAAAAATGTATATATGCTGGCTCGCGGGAAAATATTGACACCTGGATGGGGTTAACGTCTTAAAACAGTAGGCTGAATAGGGCCGAATGGATACAAGCTAAAGAGAGAGGGAGAGAAAGATAAAAAAAGCCGGTAACTTCCCCTTAACATCATGCAATTTGGTTAGCTATGTATAATTAAGCGCGTCTGTTTGGTTGGAGAGAGAGACGGTGCATAATAAGGGATATTATTATAATGATATTATCTTAATGGGAAAATGACCGTTTGTTTGGTCTATTAATTAATATATTCGTATATTTTGTTTCGTTTCCTCGCTAGACCTCCATCAAGCTTAGAAAAACACCCCCTCGACCCCCCTTCAAGATAAACTTGTACATTTTTCGGTAGAAAAATGTCCCGGCCGAAGGCCGGTTCCTCTTAAAATTGCAGGCTTGCTATTGCTCGCCAGGAAATAATTGACACCTAAATGGCACGAAAGGTCTTAACATTGACTACGAAATTGGGCGAAAGGTGTTAAAATCGCCAAACTAATGGACCGAACGTCTTATAATCTCAAAACTAGTGGGGCTAAGCATTAGGGAGAAAGTGGTCCAGAAAACCGTCCCATCCCCCCTTAATTCAGTGGCCTGGAGTTTGGGTTTGAGCCCTCGCTAGGGTACGGTACGCTCTAATCTCTAATGGAATATGCGACGCGAGTGGCGAACACACACACACACACACACATACATTGATGGATAGATAGATGGAGAGAGAGAGAGAGAGAGAGAGAGATAGAGACTTACATAGACTTACACTGGCCACACAGACCTTACGACCCAAACGAGGTGATCAGGACAGGACTTAATTCTAGTAGAGATGGCATATCCGATAGAAAAGGTAAGTTGAAAGAAAGGAGAGAGAGAGGGTGTGTGTGTGCGAGTGTGAATGAACTATTGAGAGAGTGAGTAAGGGAGTAATTTAGCGAATTAATGTGAGTTTGTGCGTATGTACATGTGTGTGTGTGTGCGTATATGTGTGAGTGTTTAAGATACTATTAACTATTCATATATTGCCTTTTAAAACTACTGTGGTCCCTTCCAAGAAAACTATGAGGATGAAAAGATGCCTAACATTATCTTGTTAAGCTATTCTACTGAACTTATGTGTGTAAAGATGCCTAACATTATCTTGTTAAGCTATTCTACTGAACTTATGTGTGTAAAGATGCCTAACATTATCTTCTTAACCTATTCTACTGAACTTATGTGTGTAAAGATGCCTAACATTATCTTCTTAACCTATTCTACTGAACTTATGTGTGTAAAGATGCCTAACATTATCTTCTTAAGCTATTCTACTGAACTTATGTGTGTAAAGATGCCTAACATTATCTTCTTAACCTATTCTACTGAACTTATGTGTGTAAAGATGCCTAACATTATCTTCTTAACCTATTCTACTGAACTTATGTGTGTAAAGATGCCTAACATTATCTTCTTAACCTATTCTACTGAACTTACTGTATGTGTGTAAATTTTGAAGGAGTTTTGTTCTTGGGAGAGAAGATCTATTAATGTATTTTTGTCCACGTTTACCAACCTTAAGGGGAGACTGGCCGTTTGTTTGGTCTAATAATTCATTTATTCATATATATTTTAAGTTTCCTCCCTAGACCTGCAGCAAGCTTAGACAAACACCCCCTAGACCCCCTTCAAGATAAATTTATACATTTTTCGGTAGAAAAATGTCCCGGCCGAAGGCCGATTCCTCTTAAAATTGCAGGCTCGCTATCGCTCGCCAGTGAATAATCGACACCTAAATGGCACGAAATATCTTAAAATTGACAACGAAATGGAGCGAAAGATGTTAAAATCGCCAAACTAATGGGCCGAACGTCTTATAACCTCAAAACTAGTGGGGCTAAACATTAGGGAGAAGGGAGTCCCGAAAAACGGTCTGCCTCCCCTTAATATTATAAATGTGTTGATAAGTTAGTGTCGCACAGTATGAGTCTCCAGTGGAAAGAGACCTAGTATAGAGTTCATAATTATGCCATTCCTATAGTTCAATTGCATATTCAATTAGTTGGGTATCATAAAGCTTTCTTGGACCCCTAGTGATCTATCTATATTCGTTCGTAATTGACCACTTGCGCGTTTCGTTCTATAAGGAAGTTGGAGCTGTAAACATCGATATTAAACCAAAGTGCAATAATACTGTAGGTTTCTGATGGATAGAAAGTATGTTGAATTTGAATTTCTGTATTAATATGATGTACTACAACCATACTTTAGCTGGTAATTCTCCTTAAATAATCGATGCCTACAGCTCCAACTTCCTTATAGCCTGAAATTCGCAAGTGGTCAATTGAGATGGCCAGACATTCCCATCGGCACACTTCTAATAAAGTCGTATTAGGACATCATAGAAACTATTATTCGTATCCTTATTCCAATGCATGCGATAGCTGACCCACAGTATAAGAGGAGAAACTGGGAATGTGTGTGTGTGTGTGTGTGTGAGAGAGAGAGACTTACATATATTTACATATATACACTGACCACACAACCTTACGATCCCAGCGAGGTGGTCAGGACTTAATTCTAGTAGAGATAGCTAATCCGAGAGTAAGGGACAGTGGAAGGAAAGGATAGCAAATGTATATATATATATATATATATATATATATATACCGGTATATATAGAGAGAGAGAGAGAGCGAGAGAGCTTGAATTATAAATATGCTCTAAAAATCGTAGGAATCTTAAGCGTCACAAAAGACTGGAGCAAATAAGAAGATGGAATAAGAGTCTCCAGAATGTTTAAGGCGTAATGGGATATTCCTTAAGGGAGCCCACCTCGGTTTTTGTACTTCTCTTTCTCTCCCTCTCTCTTTGGCTTGTATCCATTCGGCCCCATTCAGCTTACTGTTTTAAGACGTTTATCCCCATTCCAGGTGTCAATGTTTTCCTGGCGAGCGGTAGCGAGCCAGCATATATATATATTTTTGTTTTGACAGCAAGCTAAATTTATACACAGGAATGGCTTTTCCGCCTTTCCGTCCGCAAAAAGCTTGTACATTTTTGCTGGGTTCCCAGTCACGTTGGCGTTTGCGGTAATGAGCGGGTTGATTGCCTTGCTCGTTCTGCTGCCGTGAGGGGTACCCGCTCCTCACTTGCTGTCCTGGCCTCTGATTTCTTCCCTGCCTTGTCCAGGTTTCTTTGGTCGAGGTGGCAGATTCAGTGGTCCGCTCTCTCCGTTAATAAACTTAGTTCTGTCAAACCGTCCGTTTCTGGGTGGTCTGATCCCTCTCACCGTAATCGCCGATGGGAGACGGCTTTGGCCCGTCTCCGCATAGGCCACACCAGACTTACCCATTCGTTTTTAATGTCCCGTTCTCCTCCGACTCTTTGCTCGCGCTGTACCGTTCAGCTTTCTGTCTCCCATCTTTTCCTCGTTTGCCCCTTATTTTCCGTTGCCCGCACGCGTTTCTTCCCTTTTCTGCCTTTCCTCCGCCGGCCCCCATGTCTTGCTGATATTCTTTCTGAATCTCCCTCGTTTTCTATCTCCCGCATTATGTCCTTCCTTCATCATGTTAGAGTTCTCGATGATATTTAGTTAACTTCCTTCCCGTCTTTCAACATTTCGTGCCATATGGCCTTTGTCGCCTGGTGCGTTGCCTTCATTAATGTAATGTAATGTAAATTTATACATTTTTCGATGGAAAAATTTCTCCGGCGAAGCCGGATTTCTCCATACAATGCTGGCTCGCTATCGCTCGCCAGGAAGAAATCGACACCTGGATGGGGATAAACGTCTTAAAACAGTTGGCTGAATGGGGCCGAATGGATACAAGCCAGGGAAAGAGAGAAAAGGAGAGAAAGAAAAAAAAAAATGTGACCCTCCTTAAATATCCTGTGTCTCACTTTATTCCAGTGGAGCCTTGTGTGTACTAAGGGCATAGTGTATTTTGTTGTTAGTTAACCCTTTTAGTATGGGATGATAAGCCCATTTGATATAAGGCTAAGGAGGTATATTAAAGAATCTTAGGTCAATCACTATTATTGCACCCAACTGGAGTTTCTATCTATCTATCTATTTACTCAGGCCCAATCCCCAACTTTCCTCTTTTTTTTTTGGGGTGGGGGGGGAGCAGGGGCTAGGCTCAAGACAGAGCCAGAATAGGGACAACACAAAACACAATAGAAAACAATGAACACACACAAACAAAACACAAATGCACACACATCTAGGTCATCCAGGAGAAAACCCTGAGACCAGGAGTGTAGTTACCTGTATTAGACCAGGAGTGTAGTTACCTTTATTACCTGTATTAGACCAGGAGTGTAGTTACCTTTATTACCTGTATTAGACCAGGAGTGTAGTTACCTTTATTACCTGTATTAGACCAGGAGTGTAGTTACCTTTATTACCTGTATTAGACCAGGAGTGTAGTTACCTTTATTACCTGTATTAGACCAGGAGTGTAGTTACCTTCATTACCTGTATTAGACCAGGAGTGTAGTTACCTTTATTACCTGTATTAGACCAGGAGTGTAGTTACCTTTATTACCTGTATTAGACCAGGAGTGTAGTAACCTTTATTATCTGTATTAGACCAGGAGTGTAGTTACCTTTTTTACCTGTATTAGACCAGGAGTGTAGTTACCTTTATTATCTGTATTAGACCAGGAGTGTAGTTACCTTTATTACCTGTATTAGACCAGGAGTGTAGTAACCTTTATTACCTGTATTAGACCAGGAGTGTAGTTACCTTTATTATCTGTATTAGACCAGGAGTGTAGTTACCTTTATTACCTGTATTAGACCAGGAGTGTAGTAACCTTTATTACCTGTATTAGACCAGGAGTGTAGTTACCTTTATTACCTGTATTAGACCAGGAGTGTAGTTACCTTTATTACCTGTATTAGACCAGGAGTGTAGTTACCTTTATTACCTGTATTAGACCAGGAGTGTAGTAACCTTTATTATCTGTATTAGACCAGGAGTGTAGTTACCTTTATTACCTGTATTAGACCAGGAGTGTAGTTACCTTTATTACCTGTATTAGACCAGGAGTGTAGTTACCTTTATTACCTGTATTAGACCAGTGTAGTTACCTGTATTACCTGTATTAGACCAGGAGTGTAGTTACCTTTATTACCTGTATTAGACCAGGAGTGTAGTTACCTTTATTACCTGTATTAGACCAGGAGTGTAGTTACCTTTATTACCTGTATTAGACCAGGAGTGTAGTTACCTTTATTACCTGTATTAGACCAGGAGTGTAGTTACCTGTATTACCTGTATTAGACCAGGAGTGTACCTTTATTCCTGTATTAGACAGGAGTGTAGTTACCTGTATTACCTGTATTAACCAGGAGTAGTTACCTGTATTACCTGTATTAGACCAGGAGTGTAGTTACCTGTATTACCTGTATTAGACCAGGAGTGTAGTTACCTTTATTACCTGTATTAGACCAGGAGTGTAGTTACCTGTATTACCTGTATTAGACCAGGAGTGTAGTTACCTGTATTACCTGTATTAGACCTAGTTGTACCTTTATTACCTGTATTAGACCAGGAGTGTAGTTACCTTTATTAGATATTATTTAGTTTATCTCAACTGGCCATCTCAATCCCATTAATACTTGCATTACCTCCAGACCATCCTTTTGTGTTTAGCTTATAAAGAGCCTATCTTCGTGGAAGGGTAACATTTAATTACCAGATGACTATTTCATGCTGTTTTATGGCAGTCTATTATACTATGTTTACTCTAGTTAGTATTATGGTAGATGCTATCACCGAAATGTATATTAGTGCTACTGCGGTGTGTTTTACTCACCTTACCACGGCCCTTGCGTAATCCAGAACATGAGTAAGAATAAACAAATCCAGAGAGTAATTAACGATAAAGAAGGATAGTATTTACATGAATAGCCTACATACATACATACATACATACATACATACATACATACATACAGAATATATTACATAACTGGCGCATCGAAAAAAAATCAGAAAATGTGCTCATGAAAACACCACCTTTAGACTGCTTGTATTATAATACCTCAAACAATCTTGAACATAACTCCTCATCAATATGACTTAGCCTGCAAAAATATTACCACCAGAATAAACTGCGTAACTGTATCCCAAGTAAACATTATGTATTATAGTGAACAATTTACTATATAACCTACCAACATTCAATTCATACAAACTTTGTGTGAACATAGTCAGTAAATAATGTAATAAACGATCAGCAAACTTTATCCAAATGTACAACTATCATCTCAACATAAAAACAGCCTATATATATATATATATATATGACAGGCCGACTTACAGACAGTTACACTAACACTGGCATAGGTATAATCACCTACATTGGACTTCTTCCACGATATCCTCAACCTCTACGATGAGAGTAAAGCTGTAGATATTATATACCTTGATTTTCAAAAGGCCTTTGACAAAGTTCCCCACAAACGTTTACTGCTAAAACTAAAAGCGCATGGAATACAAGACGGTGTGTTGAAATGGATAGAAAATTGGCTCAGCAACAGAAAGCAAAGGGTAGTCATAAACGGTAAGGCATCTAAATGGACCAATGTAAGTAGCGGGGTACCCCAGGGATCGGTACTAGGACCAATTCTCTTTCTAATTTACATCAACGACATAGATGAGGGTCTCACCTGCACAATCTCAAAATTTGCTGACGATACAAAAATTGCAAATAGCGTACTCTCAAAAGAACAAGTTGACGATATGCAACACAATCTAGATAAATTGTCATGTTGGGCCCAAATTTGGCAAATGAGTTTCAATGCGGATAAATGTAAAGTACTACATGTCGGATACCTAAATGAGAAAGCAAACTATTCGATGAATGGCACTCAGCTTAAGAATGTAAACAGAGAAACTGATCTGGGAGTAACAATATCGAGTAACCTAAAACCGAGTCAACAATGTTCAGAAGTTGTTAAGAAGGCAAACAAAATAATTGGCTTTATAGGCAGGTCATTTGAGCATAAATCCAAAGAAGTTATCCTAACCCTTTACAATTCCTTAGTCTGCCCTCTTCTGGAATACTGCGTTCAATCCTGGTGCCCTTATTACCAAAAAGATATAAACAAGCTAGAACGAGTTCAACGTAGAGTTACCAAAATGATACCTAGCCTAAAGAACAAACCATACGAAGAGCGTCTTAGAGAATTAAATCTATTTCCTTTAACCCAGCGCAGATTAAGAGCGACTTAATTCAAGTGTTCAAAATCATCAAAGGCATCGACAATATGAACTGTAGTAAGTACTTCACTATCGACCAATCTAATTACACGCAGGGAAACGGTTGCAAAATTATTGGTAAATCTTTTAACTCGCACGAATCTAAGAATTTCTTCTTCAATCGAGTTGTCAACTTGTGGAATGGGCTTCCCCGAGACGTTATAGACTGCAGCACCGTTGATTCATTTAAATTCCGCCTAGACAAATATCTTGCATCAAACCCGCGACTGACTGCGTTTGTAAATGAATAACTTTATCCTCCCCTCAGTTACTAACCCATATGTTCCCTACTAACTTCCTAGTCCTGCCACGTTAGTGGCAGGGCAGTAGTTCCCTTTCCAATGTTCCCTTACCCACTCTAAACCACTGTTTGGACACTTGATCCTCAGTGTTTTGGAGGACAAGCAGCCTAGAAGGGTCACTAGATCTGTTGTTGCTTGATTTCCTTTGTACTCCTTTGTACATAAAAAAAAATCTGCCACTGGATATCTTGCATGGTAATTAAAATAGTGGAATTAATTTAAGAGCGTAATTTGGTATGCAGTGGTAAACTCGTCTACTTCGTCAACAGATTTGTAACTAACTAGCCTACACTCATGTTTCAAACACACTCATTTTACTTCTATGAATAAGATCAGCTGGAAGAATAAAGCGTATATAAGATAATGTACAAACCTGAACAAATAAATACTAACACTTAAACTACCAAACAGACAGACAGACAGACAGACACGCGAGGATAAATGAAAACAAGCACTAGTGATTTTTAAAACTTGAAAGAGTTGAGCAAATAAGACAGTGGAATGAGAATCAGAAGAATATTACCCCCTCAAACCCCCCCCCCTCAACCCCCCCCCTCACCCCCCCCTCTCTCTCTCTCTCTCTCTCTCTCTCTCTCTCTCTCTCTCCTCTCTCTCTTCTCTCTCTCTTCTTCTCTCCTCTCTCTCTCCTCTCTCTCTCTCTCTCTCTCTCTCTCTCTCTCTCTCTCTCTCTCTCTCTCTCTCTCTCTCTCTCTCTCTCTCTCTCTCTGCGTTTGCGTTTATGTTGTGGTGTGGTGTGGTGTGGTGTGGTGTGGTGTGGTGTGGTGTGGTGTGGTGGTGTGTTGTGTATGTTATGTGGTGCGTGAGACATGATTTGCAATGAAATGCAGAACACTTTTTCAACAGTTACTATGTGGTCTACTTGAAGTTGATTGTTTACATTATTTTAAAACAGATATTACGTGTGTGTGTGTGTGTGTGTGTGTGTGTGTGTGTGTGTGTGTGTGTGTGTGTGTGTGTGTGTGTGTGTGTGTGTGTGTGTGTGTGTGTGTGTGTGTGTGTCATCTACCTGCTCAAATATTAATTTTGTATATACATATTACGTCCCATTAGCTTGCAAGGACGGAAAATTTGCATATTTTCGAGTTTGTCATCCAGTGGCACCATCACCACCGTTTCCCACACTATAGTCTATTCGCTGGAAGTAGGCGATAAATCATGCCCTCTAACCTCTGTAACTCAAAAACGACTAGAGTATTCGAGCTAATATTTCTACCATTTGGGAAGAGCCAGTCAAGGAATAGATGTGGAAATTTACCGCCCATTTGCTCTAGCCCTTTTTGAGTTACAGAGGATAGAGGTTATGATTGTTCGCCTACTTACAGCGAATAGACTATAGGAGTGGTGTATTACTCTACTGTGTTTTATGTACCGGTATTTCATTATGCTTTGAACATACTTTTTAAATCGTGTACTTTACGTTTTGTTGGTGTATTCTAGCTAATGCTACACTATTTTATACTTAAAACTACTTAACATTATATTATAAATGCATTCAACTAACCAAAATCCCTCTCAGATATAAAACCCTTAAGTGAGAATCTAAAGCTTTCAGAGATCTAAGAATAATGAGGAGAGAGAGAGAGAGAGAGAGAGAGAGAGAGAGAGAGAGAGAGAGAGAGAGAGAGAGAGAGAGAGAGAGAGAGGAAAAGTGCCATCAAGGCAAAGAAAGTGAAAGAATATTAATGACTCCAAGATAAATTGGAATGGAAAAAGGTAGAGAAGCTAAACGGCTGAGAGAGAGAGAGAGAGAGAGAGAGAGAGAGAGAGAGAGAGAGAGAGAATGAGGAAGTAAGAAAAGGAGAGAGTAAAAAGTATTTAGATATATCAATATCAAAATAACTAAATATATAAACAGACAAAGAAAGAGAACGAGATCGAAAGAAGGAGGGAAAAGGAGAGAGAGATAAGGATAGGCATATAGATAAAATACGAGAGAGAGAGAGAGAGAGAGAGAGAGAGAGAGAGAGAGAGAGAGAGAGAGAGAGAGACAGAGACAGAGACAGAGATTATGAATTATAAATATGCGTGAAGAGTCGTAAGCATCTTTCTGCCTGACAAAAGAGCGAGCAATTAAGGAGATGGAATGAGAATATCAAGAATATTCCGGGGGTATTACTCAGAGACGCTTCTGCTTTACAGTTAGTGGGGGAATATTTTCAAGTAGAGAAGTTGTTTTCTTGTTTATCACAAGACGGTTTTATTAAGGGGGTTCACCGTTTTTTTTTTTTTTTTTATATTTCTCTCCTTTTCTCTCTTTCCCTGGCTTGCATCCATTCGGCCCCATTCAGCCAACTGTTTTAAGACGTTTACCCCCATTCAGGTGTCGAGATCTTCCTGGCGAGCGATAGCGAGCTATCATTGTATGGAGAAATCCGGCTTCGCCGGAGACCTATTTCTATCGAAAAAATGTACAAATTTAGCTTGCTGTCAAAACAAAAATATATATATGCTGGCTCGCTGCCACTCGCCAGGAAAATATTGACACCTGAATGGGGGTAAACGTCTTAAACCAGTAGGCTGAATGGGGCCGAATAGATGCAACCAAAGAGAGAGGGGGAGAAAGATAACAAAAGCGAAGTGGGCTCCCTTAAGGCGCTTTAATGACTAATACCAGACTATCTTACTTAATACCACCCTACTATTGTATCATTATTGCCAGACTATTTCATTCCTAACACCCTATTTATTTATTATTATCACCACTCTTGTTAAAACAGCTTCCCAGATGCCATGTGTGCTCAACCGTCTCTGTGGGTTCTTCACCCCTGCACAGCTTCTTGTTCTGTACAGAGGCACAGTGTGCCCATATGTAGAATATTAGTACAAAGGGGTACAAAGGAAATCAAGCAACAACAGATCTAGTGACTCTTCTAGGTTGCTTGTCCTCCAAAACACTGAGGATCAAGTGTCCAAACAGTGGTTTAGAGTGGGTAAGGGAATATTGGAAAGGGAATTACTGCCCTGGAACTAATGTCCGTGGCAGGATTAGGAAGTTAGTAGGGGACAGATGGGTTAGTAACTGAGGGGGGGATAAAATAAAGTTATTCATTTACAAATGCAGTCAGTCGCGGGTTTGATGCCAGATATTTGTCTAGGCGGAGTTTAAATGAATCAACGGTGATGCAGTCTATAACGTTTCGGGGAAGCCCATTCCACAAGTTGACAACTCGATTGAAGAAGAAATTCTTAGATTCGTGTGAGTTAAAAGATTTACCAATAATTTTGCAACCGTTTCCCCGCATGTAATTAGATTGGTCGATAGTGAAGTACTTACTACAGTTCATATTGTCGATGCCTTTGATGATTTTGAACACTTGAATTAAGTCACCTCTTAATCTGCGCTGGGTTAAAGGAAATAGATTTAATTCTCTAAGACGCTCTTCGTATGGTTTGTTCTTTAGGCTAGGTATCATTTTGGTAACTCTACGTTGAACTCGTTCTAGCTTGTTTATATCTTTTTGGTAATAAGGGCACCAGGATTGAACGCAGTATTCCAGAAGAGGGCGGACTAAGGAATTGTAAAGGGTTAGGATAACTTCTTTGGATTTATGCTCAAATGACCTGCCTATAAAGCCAATTATTTTGTTTGCCTTCTTAACAACTTCTGAACATTGTTGACTCGGTTTTAGGTTACTCGATATTGTTACTCCCAGATCGGTTTCTCTGTTTACATTCTTAAGCCGAGTGCCATTCATCGAATAGTTTGCTTTCTCATTTAGGTATCCGATATGTAGTACTTTACATTTATCCGCATTGAAACTCATTTGCCAAATTTGGGCCCAACATGACAATTTATCTAGATTGTGTTGCATATCGTCAACTTGTTCTTTTGAGAGTACGCTATTTGCAATTTTTGTATCGTCAGCAAATTTTGAGATTGTACAGGTGAGACCCTCATCTATGTCGTTGATGTAAATTAGAAAGAGAATTGGTCCTAGTACCGATCCCTGGGGTACCCCGCTACTTACATTGGTCCATTTAGATGCCTTACCGTTTATGACTACTCTTTGCTTTCTGTCGCTGAGCCAATTTTCTATCCATTTCAACACACCGTCTTGTATTCCATGCGCTTTTAGTTTTAGCAGTAAACGTTTGTGGGGAACTTTGTCAAAGGCCTTTTGAAAATCAAGGTATAATATCTACAGCTTTACTCTCATCGTAGAGGTTGAGGATATCGTGGAAGAAGTCTAAGAGGTTTGTTAAACAGGAACGTTTTTTACGAAAGCCGTGTTGAGTATCTTTAAGTATGTTATTTTCCTCTAAGTGATTTACGAGTCTGTCTCGTATGACCGTTTCTAGCATTTTACATACAACTGAGGTTAAGCTAATTGGACGATAGTTACTGGGTAGGGATTTGCTGCCTTTTTTGAATATCGGTGTTACGTTGGCCAGCTTCCACTGATCGGGCATAGTTCCAGACTGCAAGGATTTATTGAATAGTAATGTCAGTGGTTTGGAGAGCTCATCCTTAGCTTCCTTTAGAACTCTAGGCGAGATTGTATCAGGTCCAGGCGTTTTATTTACCTTGAGTTTATCTAAACAATTCAATACTTCTCTCTCTGTAACGGTGATATTGCTTAGAATATCTGAATTATCAATCTGAATCGGCGATGGTGTAGGGATATCACTGAGGTCTTCTGTTGTAAAAACTGATGCAAAGAAGGTATTGAGGGCATTACTCATTTGTACTTCGTCTTTGGTGTATTCTCCATTTTCATCGACTAACGGTCCAACAGTTGAAGTAACTACTTTTTTCTTTCTAATATAACTATAGAATTCTTTCGGGTTTGTTTTACTTTGATTCGCAATATGTAACTCTAAGGTCTTTTTACTTTGCTTAATTAACTTTTTGGCTTTGCGTCGTAGCTCTACAAATTTCAGCCGTTCTTCGTCATTTTGTGAGGATTTTAATCTATCATTAGCAAATTTTTTAGCAAGCAGGCAGTTTGAAATATCTTTATTCCACCATTTGGGCTTATTATTATGGCCTGGACGCCGTATTTTCGATGGTATGCAGTCTTGCACTGCTTTTAGGTAAGTGGCTTCGAATAACTTCCAAGATGTATTTATGTCGTTATTGTGAATTAAAAAGCTCCAGTCAGTTTCTTTAAACATAGCTCTAAGTTTATGGAAGTTTGCTTTCTTGAAATTAGGGACTTTTTCAATGCTACTATTTGGTTCGTTACTAGTAAACTTTAAAGTGAAAGTTATCGTACGATGGTCGCTGTTACTGAATTCATCACCAACATTCAAATTCTCTATTAATTCTTCTTTTGTTGCAAGTACAATGTCAAGAACGTTATTACCACGGGTTGGCGTTCGAACAAATTGATAAAGCGAACTCTCTTGCAAGTTCGTATACAAGTCATGTCCGGAGTGTGAAGTAAGAGTATCGCCCCACTTGGTCACAGGTAAATTAAAGTCGCCAAAAATTACGGTATCTTGTGAGTTACTTACATCTGCAATTTGTTCGTAAATTTCTCGGTCAGTTTGCACTGATTGAGCTGGAGGTCTGTATATTAATGCAAGTATTATTTTTGTACCTTTATTATTCTTTATTAGCACAAAAGATGCGTCGACGTTCACAATTTGAGGTTTTGACCAGAGGGTAGGGTTAAGACTTTCTTTGATATAAAGTAAAACGCCACCTCCATTTCGATTTATTCGGCTTTTCTCAAACATTACATAACCGGGAAGTGAATACTCTGCTAAAAAGTCTATCTTCTGTATTGAGCCAAGATTCTGTTATGCCAATCACATCATAATTTTCTGTAAACACTAGCTCCTCTAAATCTGAAAATTTATTGCGTATGCTACGAGCGTTTGCATAGAAAACCTTTAAATTTGTTATTTTAGAACTCACGGAACGCTCTAATAATATTTTTGGTTCTTGTCGGATCTACATTTATGTTCATGGCTGTCCTCGGTCCTCGCTGTCTTCGGTCCTTATCGCTGGTGGTCCTCGGTTGCCTCTGTTTTTTCTTGGCGTTGGATGATTTATGTCACTGCTGCTTCTTCTCGGATGGCATTTTTTGATCCATGGCTGCGGACTATTGTTCGCATGCGGGGGGAGGTTCCACCCATATCCTGCTTCTTGAAAGGGTGGAGTCAAAATCACTCTGCCTCATCAGTTCACCTCCTCCTATTCATTTCCTACAATCTCTCTCTACATGCCTCAATGTTGCAACTCTCACTTTTCTACCGCTATTACAATAATCAATGTTCTTCAAAGTTTTGTTTCTTATAGAGAGTGGGGGGCAGCCACCATCAACTCACATTCCCACCCTTATTCTGTCAAACT
This sequence comes from Paralithodes platypus, assembly GCA_032716605.1. NCBI lineage: Eukaryota > Metazoa > Arthropoda > Malacostraca > Decapoda > Lithodidae > Paralithodes > Paralithodes platypus. The sequence continues at coordinate 61,279,879 of CM064513.1, read as the reverse complement.
CTCTGAGGAATGGTGAACCAATTTTCCCACTCAACAACTTAGCTCCGGAACTCTGCATTAATTTTTCTTTCCTTCACTTTATATTTATACTGCTTCAAGTTCCATGTGTCCAGACGTTTTTACTCTAACCTACATTGAACTAGTCTCTATTTAATTCTTTCAACTTTGGGGGGGGGGAACACTTGTTACCGTTGCATTGCCTTTTTTCCCTTTCATACCCAGAAAAAAAGACTACTTCATTATTAACCCTTTCAGTGCAGGGAGTTCTTTACGAAAGGATACGCCCAGGCGGGCATTTCCCCGCTCTTTCTGCTCAATATATGTCACCATACTGCTTTATGCAGGCCTGACCAAAATTCAAATTAATTTGAATGAAAAGATGGTGTCAAATTCTGCCCTCTTGCATAATATACACTTGCGATAGTTCAATAAAATAAATTTTTAATATATCAAGTTTTATGTTTAGAAGACAGCACGAGTTATAGCCTGTAACATGAAAACAACCTCACATTCGTTCCTGGTATATAACTGTCACAAATATATGTAGAATTAGCCCTGGTATTCCACCCGGGATAAACACAGACCCTCTCACAACCAATGCATGTAGCAGACTGATATAAGCATGGGTGGCAAACGTAGAAGTTCATGAGACAAGCAGAGCGATTTGGTGCCACAAACTCAACCGGTAATACCAAAACATATGGGCATTATATCCAGCAGTATGATCATTTTAAAGCGAGATGGGCCATATTTCTTCTGGTCTCCCTTCTTCCTCATGTTTAACCCCATTAGTTTTGAGATTTTATGATGCTTGCCCCATTAGTTTGTCGATTTTAAGACCTTTAGCCCCATTTCTTTGTCAATATTAAGACCTTTTGTGATATTTAGGTGTCAATTTCTTTCCTGGTGAATGATACTGAGCCTGTAATTTTGTAAGAACCGGCCTTCGGCCAGGAATTTTTTCTATCGAAAAAATGTACAAATTAATCTAGAAGGGGGATCTAATGGATGATTTTTTAAGTTAGATGGAACTCCAGGGAGGAAACTAAAATAATAATAAATATATGAAATAATCGACCAAACGATAAACCCTTCCTACTTAATATAGGATATATTCATGGGTAAATGGCAGCGATTATGTTAATACCCTACTGTTTATAATTATCAGACTATTTTACTATTAACACCTTACTCTATAATTATTATTAGCTCTGGACTATTTTACCATTAACACCCCACTATTGATTATATCACCAGCCTATTAAACGATTAACACCTTTTTCTGTTCTTATCATCACTAGACGATTTTATTGAGAACATATTTGAGACAATTTTATTCCCGCGATTCTGTTCATATGATTGTATTCATATGGTTTGGTTCATGCGATTTTGTTCATATGATTGTATTCATATGGTTTGGTTCATACGATTCTGCTCATATGATTGTATTCATATGGTTTCGTTCATACGATGCTGTTCATATGATTGTATTCATATGGTTTGGTTCATACGATTCTGCTCATATGATTGTATTCATATGGTTTGGTTCATACGATTCTGCTCATATGATTGTATTCATATGGTTTCGTTCATACGATTGTATTCATATGGTTTGGTTCATACGATTCTGCTCATATGATTGTATTCGTATGGTTTGGTTCATACGATGCTGCTCATATGATTGTATTCATATGGTTTGGTTCATACGATTCTGCTCATATGATTGTATTCATATGGTTTCGTTCATACGATGCTGTTCATATGATTGTATTCATATGGTTTGGTTCATACGATTCTGCTCATATGATTGTATTCATATGGTTTCGTTCATACGATTCTGCTCATATGATTGTATTCATATGGTTTGGTTCATACGATTCTGCTCATATGATTGTATTCATATGGTTTGGTTCATACGATGCTGCTCATATGATTGTATTCATATGGTTTGGTTCATACGATGCTGCTCATATGATTGTATTCATATGGTTTGGTTCATACGATGCTGCTCATATGATTGTATTCATATGGTTTCGTTCATACGATTCTGCTCATATGATTGTATTCAGGCAATTATATTAATTGATTTGATTCGAACAATCCTATTAAGGTGATTTCATTAAATGAGTTTCATTTATAATATTTTATGTTTACGTTTTTATTCATGCATTGGTATTCATGTAATTTTGTTCAGACTACATTATTTAGGCGATTGTGTTTTGTATTGAATTTATTGATACGGTTTTATGAAGGCTGATATTATTCAGGTGTTGTCAGTACTATCACCAGACGAATATATTGTTATCACCAGTCAATTTCAGTGCTATCACTCAGCTATTTTATTACAATGACAAGTCAAATGTTATGCACCCGAGAATGACACTCATCGATTTACGATGATACCTGACTATTCCTTCCAATTCGATGGCATTTTATTATTAATTCGTTTAGTACGTATCGGTGTCCAGAGAATGACAGAGAGCGGGAGGAAAAGATAGATAGTAGATAGATAGAAAAGGATAGATAACAGAGAGAGAGAGAGAGAGAAAGAGAGAGTTAATAAAGAGAGAGAGAGAGAGTTAAAGAGTTAAGAAAGAGAGAGAGAGAGAGAGAGAGTTAAGAGAGAGAGAGAGAGCGAGAGCGAGTGATCATATTACCATCCTGTATGATACATTTTTTACCATCACCAACACACTAACGTACGTCCTTCTAACGCCTGCCATACTCTGTTACTCAACACACAAAGGGGGTCTCTAAATCTAAAGCTCTAAGTCAAAATCAAAAGCTCCCGAGATAAAAAAAAAAAATCCTGGCTGTGAAAGGAGGTCAAAGGAGAAGAAGGGAAAAAATAAGGAAAAACAAAAACTCAGGGAAGCGAAGAAATTGAGCGAGAATTAATGGCATGAAGATAAATAGGTATGCAAGAAAGGCTGAGGGGAAAATATTGGATTGGGTGGGAAAAAGAGGACGATTGGGAGCATTAAAGAGAGAGAGAGAGAGAGAGAGAGGGGGGGGGGGCGGATTGACGTTACAGCTTATCGAAGTAAAGAACTAGAGGGGCACTTGGTAGAGCTCATGCCTCCGCCTACTCTAGCTAGTTCATTACAATTAATATATTTGGCCTAAATTTTCAAGTGCATCTGGGTTCCTGGATATGGTCTGGATCGCCTCCTAAATGAAAACTCTTCTTCATTGACGCTTATCCTATCTTCACACCAAATTTCGTGAAAATCTCTGGATCGCCTCTTAAATTGGATTACTTCTTCCTTGGTGCATAATCTTCCCACCAAATTAATTTCGTGAAACTATCTGGGTCGCCTACATAATAAAATAGTTCCTCCCTTGGCACACATCCTATCTCCCCATCAAATGTTGTGAAAATTAGTTCATAACTTTGTGATATATCTTGTTTACAGATAAACAGACAAAAAAGTAAACCAAGGTGAAAACATAACCTCCGTTCAACTTCATTCATGGAGGCAATAATCACAAAAAATAAAGATAAAAACAAAAATACAGTAGAAGAGATGATAACAAATAAAACAGAAAGAAACACGAGGGGAACTCGGTAAAGAGCATTCCTCAGCCTACGCTGGTTGGTTCTTTACCATTAATATCATTGGCTTAAATTGTTTACTGCATCTAGGTTCCAGGGTTTGATCCAGATCGCCTCCTAGATTGAATCGTTTCGTTCTTGGCTCATAATATATCCTATCTGCCCACCAAATTTTGTGAACATCGGTTCATAGTTTTGCGAGCCGTCTACGCTGGTGGATGTATGCGCTCTAATTTTCACCTCCTAAATTATATCACTTGTACCTTGGCACATATCATATCTGCCCACAAACTTTCGTGAAAATAGGTTCTTAATTCTTTGAAATATCTTGTTTACAAACAGACAAACACACGGACACAAAAGCATAACCTCCAATCAACTTAGTTGGTGGATGTAAAGAGATAGAAAGTGGAAATATATATCGCAAGGACAAAATAGAGATCAACCAGAAGAGCGAGACAGAAGAAAGCAAATAGGAATATGAGAATATGAATGAAGAAATGAATGCACTGTACGGTCACGCTAATAAGTCATGTCCCAGCTGTCATTACGTTTGGCTTGCTCTGTGCTGTATTAATGTCTGTCAGATGTTGAATAAGGTGGGTAAGTGTAGGAACATGTTTGTATATTTCACTCGATATGAAGAAATGAAGCTTAAATATTGCTGATACCAGTTATTGATCAAAACATACTTGGTGCCGAGACATCACTTATTAACGCGATTGTACACTCGGATACCATAGTCTCTAGCTCACTCGTAAGAAGTCGAGGACCCTGTTTTCTTTTCTTCATGCAATTATATCTATGTGGGTTGATTTTTGGATAGAACTTACTTTGCAATAAATAGTATATATAGTTTTGTAGTTGATATGAAGACAAATATATTCATAAATGCGTTTCCAGGGATACACATCCATGATTAGAAATAGGTGAAGTTCACAAATGTGTATGAGTTGGCTGAAGACTATAGTATCTACTTTAAGTGTACAGTAGGAGACAAATAAGATGAAAGTACTTTAAGTTATTTAATCTAAAAATCAATGTTCCTTGGATTTTAAAACACACTAAGATATAGCAACACAGAAAACAAAATACGAATAAGTATGGTTTAAAGCTAGCAAATCATAGTAGGAAGAAGTGAGAATGGATTTATTTAGTAAGATGAGGCATAATATATATATATATATATATATATATATATATATATATATATATATATATATATATATATATATATATATATATATATAAAGAGGAAGCGAGAGAGAGAGAATAGATAGCGAGAGAGAGAGAGAGAGAGAGAGAGAGAGAGAGAGAGAGAGAGAGAGAGAGAGAGAGAGAGAGAGAGAGAGAGAGAGAGAGAGAGAGAGAGAGAATAAAAGGTAGGAGGTACTTTGGTGTTCTAATATTACATCAGCTGGTCCCTAGGTGGAGTGGGGCAGCAGGCTCATTTATCACAACCGCTCATAATACCTTCTTCCGTATCCCCATTTATCACCTTTATTCGTCCTTTATTACTCGGTCTCATATAATACCTCCTTTTTTTATATAACTCTATCCTTTATTTGATTTTTATTACTCCCTCTCATAATTAATTCTGTCTTCCTCAACACTCTTTATCAAACTTATCCTTATTTATCTCTTTTATTCGTCTTTTATTACTCGGTCTCACATAAAACCTCCTTTTTATATAAGTCTCTCCTTTATTTGATTTGTATTACTCGCAATTATAATACTTTCTTCCTCAACACTCTTTATCAATGTAATCCCCATTTATCTCCTTTATTCGTCTTTTATTACTCGGTCTCATATAAAACCTCCTTTTTATATAAGTCTCTCCTTTATTTGATTGTATTACTCGCAATTATAATACTTTCTTCCTCAACACTCTTTATCAATGTAATCCCCATTTATCTCCTTTATTCGTCTTTTATTACTCGGTCTCACATAAAACCTCCATTTTATATAAGTCTCTCCTTTATTTGATTGTATTACTCGCAATTATAATACTTTCTTCCTCAACACTCTTTATCATTGTAATCCCCATTTATCTCCTTTATTCGTCTTTAACCGTCCTGGTGGTGTAATGGTTAAGGTGGCAAAAATATGTGTGTGATAACCCGGGTTCGAATCCCGGTGGATCATATATACTTTAATTAATTTCATTGGGGGTGTGGTGGTGAGATTAATAAAAATAATATTACTAGGTCTCATATAAAACCTCCATTTTATATAAGTCTCTCCTTTATTTGATTTGTATTACTCGCTCTCATAATTAATACTGTCTTTCTCAACACTTTATCACTCATTGTATTACTCGTTGTATTATATAACCTTCCTTCTTAACTCTTTTTCTTTCCTTTATTCGATTATTACTACTACCTCATCGTACCTTCTTTCTTATCACTCTTTCTCTCTTTAATTCAGCTTTATTATTCATATTTTGCTTTACTTTATTTTTCACTCTTGCGTTCAATCACTTGTTTTCTTCATGTGTTGTGTTCTGCTTTACTGGATGTTTATATGTCTCACTGTGTAGCATGGACTCGCTTTTATCAGGGGCCTTTATGGTATGTTATCTCTCACTATCTCTCCTTACTTTACTCAGTTATAATTACTCATTCTTTATTATTGACTCAATTTTGATTATTGTCTTGCTCCTTCTATTCCTCTGTGCCCCTCTATTACACTAACACACACACACACACAGACACACAGACACACACACACACACACACACACACACACACACACACACACACACACACACAATCTATCTCTCTCTAACACTTATTCGCGTTCGTCTCTGTTGTTCTTTCGTTTTCCTTTGCTATTCTTTTGTTTTGATCACGCTTACTCGGCATTTAGTAAGCACAGTGTAACTATTATTCGCTTTTCTCTCTGTTCCTGTATTGTCCCCGTGTCTCATTTTATCGTTTGCTTTGTTTGTATTGCTCACACTATAATGTCACTCGCTTCTCCTGCTTTCTTTGTCTTTTCTTAATTGCTTTCTATCACAAGGCCAGAAAAATAAGCAAGAAAGCGAACCGATTAAATTGAGAAAAATAAGATATACTCAAGAAACCGTAGATTCACGACGGCAAAATTCAGAAAAAGAGTGAACAATTGGGGAACCGGAAAGTAAGAAATAGCAAAGAAAACGGGAGCTGGTGATATATAAGGCAGCTAGATTCTCGAGGGACTTGGTGTAATATTATAGAGTAGGGTCACTACGGTAGCCTAGGCGGTAACGTACAAGAAGAGTGTGTGAGAGAGTAGGGTCACTATACAGTAGCCTAGGCGGTAACGTACAAGAAGAGTGTGTGAGAGAGTAGGGTCACTATACAGTAGCCTAGGCGGTAACGTACAAGAAGAGTGTGTGAGAGAGTAGGGTCACTATACAGTAGCCTAGGCGGCGGTAACGTACAAGAAGAGTGTGTGAGAGAGTAGGGTCACTATACAGTAGCCTAGGCGGTAACGTACAAGAAGAGTGTGTGAGAGAGTAGGGTCACTATACAGTAGCCTAGGCGGTAACGTACAAGAAGAGTGTGTGAGAGAGTAGGGTCACTATACAGTAGCCTAGGCGGTAACGTACAAGAAGAGTGTGTGAGAGAGTAGGGTCACTATACAGTAGCCTAGGCGGTAACGTACAAGAAGAGTGTGTGAGAGAGTAGGGTCACTATACGGTAGCCTAGGCGGTAACGTACAAGAAGAGTGTGTGAGAGAGTAGGGTCACTATACAGTAGCCTAGGCGGTAACGTACAAGAAGAGTGTGTGAGAGAGTAGGGTCACTATACAGTAGCCTAGGCGGTAACGTACAAGAAGAGTGTGTGAGAGAGTAGGGTCACTATACAGTAGCCTAGGCGGTAACGTACAAGAAGAGTGTGTGAGAGAGTAGGGTCACTATACAGTAGCCTAGGCGGTAACGTACAAGAAGAGTGTGTGAGAGAGTAGGGTCACTATACTATACGTAGCCTAGGCGGTAACGTACAAGAAGAGTGTGTGAGAGAGTAGGGTCGACTATACAGTAGCCTAGGCGGTAACGTACAAGAAGAGTGTGTGAGAGAGTAGGGTCACTATACAGTAGCCTAGGCGGTAACGTACAAGAAGAGTGTGTGAGAGAGTAGGGTCACTATACAGTAGCCTAGGTAACGTACAAGAAGAGTGTGTGAGAGAGTAGGGTCACTATACAGTAGCCTAGGCGGTAACGTACAAGAAGAGTGTGAGAGAGTAGGGTCACTATACGGTAGCCTAGGCGGTAACGTACAAGAAGAGTGTGTGAGAGAGTAGGGTCACTATACAGTAGCCTAGGCGGTAACGTACAAGAAGAGTGTGAGAGAGTAGGGTCACTATACAGTAGCCTAGGCGGTAACGTACAAGAAGAGTGTGTGAGAGAGTAGGGTCACTATACAGTAGCCTAGGCGGTAACGTACAAGAAGAGTGTGTGAGAGAGTAGGGTCACTATACAGTATACAGTAGCCTAGGCGGTAACGTACAAGAAGAGTGTGTGAGAGAGTAGGGTCACTATACGTATACAGTAGCCTAGGCGGTAACGTACAAGAAGAGTGTGTGAGAGAGTAGAAATGGGAGCCAGAAAATGGAGTAAAGACGTTAAGGGGGGTGACCTATTTTTGTTCCGTCCTGTTCTATCTTTCTCTGGCTTGTATCCATTTGGCCCCATTCAGCCTTTTTTTTTTTTTTTTTTTTTTTTTCTACGTGATTGAGGGAGGCAAAAGGCATTACTACCTATAGCGAGTGCCTCCCCCATAGTTGAAAGAGTGACAGGGCCAAAATCAAGGGACGTTCGAGCCAAAATGCCTGGACACACGGAGTTTGAAACAATTTAAGTCATAGGAAGAGGGAAAGACTGATTCTGGGAGAGAGTTCCAGAGCTCAGCTGTTGAGTAGAAGAAAGTTTGAGAGCAACGTTTCACTCTTGGGTTGGAGAGTTGCACAGAGTAGGGATGGGATTGAGTTGCAAGACGGGTACCACGTGCCCTACGTAAAGGAGGTGGTATGCACTGGGATAGCTCTGAGGAACACTGATTATTATAGTAGCGATAGTATAGCGAGAGAGATGCAACATTGCGGCGGAGAGAGAGAGACTGCAGAGAGTTGGTGAGTGGACGGGAGTTAATGATACGAAAGGCCTTCCTTTCAACTTTGTCTAGGAGAGCGGTGTGAGAGGAACCTCCCCAGACATGTGAACAATACTCAATACAAGGGCGCACTATGCCCCTGTAAAGAAAAAAACCAGAGGCAACCGAGGACCACCAGCGATAAGGACCGAAGACAGCGAGGACCGAGGACAGCCATGAACATAAATGTAGATCCGACAAGAACCAAAAATATTATTAAAGAGCGTTCCGTGAGTTCTAAAATAACAAATTTAAAGGTTTTCTATGCAAACGCTCGTAGCATACGCAATAAATTTTCAGATTTAGAGGAGCTAGTGTTTACAGAAAATTATGATGTGATTGGCATAACAGAATCTTGGCTCAATACAGAAGATAGAGACTTTTTAGCAGAGTATTCACTTCCCGGTTATGTAATGTTTGAGAAAAGCCGAATAAATCGAAATGGAGGTGGCGTTTTACTTTATATCAAAGAAAGTCTTAACCCTACCCTCTTGTCAAAACCTCAAATTGTGAACGTCGACGCATCTTTTGTGCTAATAAAGAATAATAAAGGTACAAATAATACTTGCATTAATATACAGACCTCCAGCTCAATCAGTGCAAACTGACCGAGATATTTACGAACAAATTGCAGATGTAAGTAACTCACAAGATACCGTAATTTTTGGTGACTTTAATTTACCTGTGACCAAGTGGGGCGATACTCTTACTTCACACTCCGGACATGACTTGTATACGAACTTGCAAGAGAGTTCGCTTTATCAATTTGTTGGAACGCCGACCCGTGGTAATAACGTTCTTGACATTGTACTTGCAACAAAAGAAGAATTAATAGAGAATTTGAATGTTGGTGATGAATTCAGTAACAGCGACCATCGTACGATAACTTTCACTTTAAAGTTTACTAGTAACGAACCAAATAGTAGCATCGAAAAAGTCCCTAATTTCAAGAAAGCAAACTTCCATAAACTTAGAGCTATGTTTAAAGAAACTGACTGGAGCTTTTTAATTCACAATAACGACATAAATACATCTTGGAAGTTATTCGAAGCCACTTACCTAAAAGCAGTGCAAGACTGCATACCATCGAAAACTCGGCGTCCAGGCCATAATAATAAGCCCAAATGGTGGAATAAAGATATTTCAAACTGCCTGCTTGCTAAAAAATTTGCTAATGATAGATTAAAATCCTCACAAAATGACGAAGAACGGCTGAAATTTGTAGAGCTACGACGCAAAGCCAAAAAGTTAATTAAGCAAAGTAAAAAGACCTTAGAGTTACATATTGCGAATCAAAGTAAAACAAACCCGAAAGAATTCTATAGTTATATCAGAAAGAAAAAAGTCGTTACTTCAACTGTTGGACCGTTAGTCGATGAAAATGGAGAATACACCAAAGACGAAGAACAAATGAGTAATGCCCTCAATACCTTCTTTGCATCAGTTTTTACAACAGAAGACCTCAGTGATATCCCTACACCATCGCCGATTCAGATTGATAATTCAGATGTTCTAAGCAATATCACCGTTACAGAGAGAGAAGTATTGAATTGTTTAGATAAACTCAAGGTAAATAAAACGCCTGGACCTGATACAATCTCGCCTAGAGTTCTAAAGGAAGCTAAGGATGAGCTCTCTAAACCACTGACATTACTATTCAATAAATCCTTGCAGTCTGGAACTATGCCCGATCAGTGGAAGCTAGCCAACGTAACACCGATATTCAAAAAAGGCAGCAAATCCCTACCCAGTAACTATCGTCCAATTAGCTTAACCTCAGTTGTATGTAAAATGCTAGAAACGGTCATACGAGACAGACTCGTAAATCACTTAGAGGAAAATAACATACTTAAAGATACTCAACACGGCTTTCGTAAAAAACGTTCCTGTTTAACAAACCTCTTAGACTTCTTCCACGATATCCTCAACCTCTACGATGAGAGTAAAGCTGTAGATATTATATACCTTGATTTTCAAAAGGCCTTTGACAAAGTTCCCCACAAACGTTTACTGCTAAAACTAAAAGCGCATGGAATACAAGACGGTGTGTTGAAATGGATAGAAAATTGGCTCAGCGACAGAAAGCAAAGAGTAGTCATAAACGGTAAGGCATCAAAATGGACCAATGTAAGTAGCGGGGTACCCCAGGGATCGGTACTAGGACCAATTCTCTTTCTAATTTACATCAACGACATAGATGAGGGTCTCACCTGTACAATCTCAAAATTTGCTGACGATACAAAAATTGCAAATAGCGTACTCTCAAAAGAACAAGTTGACGATATGCAACACAATCTAGATAAATTGTCATGTTGGGCCCAAATTTGGCAAATGAGTTTCAATGCGGATAAATGTAAAGTACTACATATCGGATACCTAAATGAGAAAGCAAACTATTCGATGAATGGCACTCAGCTTAAGAATGTAAACAGAGAAACCGATCTGGGAGTAACAATATCGAGTAACCTAAAACCGAGTCAACAATGTTCAGAAGTTGTTAAGAAGGCAAACAAAATAATTGGCTTTATAGGCAGGTCATTTGAGCATAAATCCAAAGAAGTTATCCTAACCCTTTACAATTCATTAGTCCGCCCTCTTCTGGAATACTGCGTTCAATCCTGGTGCCCTTATTACCAAAAAGATATAAACAAGCTAGAACGAGTTCAACGTAGAGTTACCAAAATGATACCTAGCCTAAAGAACAAACCATACGAAGAGCGTCTTAGAGAATTAAATCTATTTCCTTTAACCCAGCGCAGATTAAGAGGTGACTTAATTCAAGTGTTCAAAATCATCAAAGGCATCGACAATATGAACTGTAGTAAGTACTTCACTATCGACCAATCTAATTACACGCGGGGAAACGGTTGCAAAATTATTGGTAAATCTTTTAACTCACACGAATCTAAGAATTTCTTCTTCAATCGAGTTGTCAACTTGTGGAATGGGCTTCCCCGAAACGTTATAGACTGCATCACCGTTGATTCATTTAAACTCCGCCTAGACAAATATCTCGCATCAAACCCGCGACTGACTGCGTTTGTAAATGAATAACTTTATTTTATCCCCCCCTCAGTTACTAACCCATCTGTCCCCTACTAACTTCCTAATCCTGCCACGGACATTAGTTCCAGGGCAGTAATTCCCTTTCCAATGTTCCCTTACCCACTCTAAACCACTGTTTGGACACTTGATCCTCAGTGTTTTGGAGGACAAGCAACCTAGAAGGGTCACTAGATCTGTTGTTGCTTGATTTCCTTTGTACTCCTTTGTACTCCTTTGTACTGTACAGAGCAAGAAGCTGTGCAGGGGAAAAGAACCCCCTAAGGCGGTTGAGCACATCGAGCTTCTGGGAGGCTGCCTTAGCAAGACTGGTAATATGGTCCTTCCAACTGAGAGCAGAAGAAAAAGAGACACCAAGAATATTGAGAGAAGATGAAGGGTTGATTTTTGTATTGTTGAAGAATAAGGGATAGTCCGCTGGGAGATCCTGACGGGTAGATAGATGGAGAAATTGGGTTTTGGAAGCATTAAAGTTAACAATGTTTTCTCTCCCCCAATTGGAAATAGTATTTAGATCAGAATTTAAGAGTTCTATGGCTTCATTACGTTTGTCGTTGAGGAATTGCTGGCTGGGGCGTTCTGAAAAACTAATGGAGTAGTGTAAAGTTGAGTCGTCTGCGTATGAATGGATGGGAATTAAGGTACAGTTAAGGAGATCATTTATAAAAATTAGAAAGAGAATAGGAGATAGGACAGAGCCCTGAGGAACACCGGAGTTTATAGGGTGAGGAAGTGAACAATGGCCATCCACAACTGCGGCTATGGAACGGCCGGAAAGGAAATTAGAGACAAAGGCACAGATGGAGGGATAGAAACCGAAAGAGGGTAGTTTAGAAATTCAAGATTTATGCCAGACTCTATCGAAGGCTTTCGATATGTCTAGTGCAATAGAAAAAGTCTCACCGAAGTCCCGAAAGGAGGATGACCAAGAGTTAGTAAGATATGAAAGAAGATCACCAGTAGAGCGACCCTTAAGGAAGCCATACTGGCGATCTGAGAGCAGATTATGAGAAGAGAAATGCTTAAGAAATTTGGAAGCAAGAATAGTTTCAAAAACTTTAGAAAGACAAGAGATGAGAGCAATTGGACGATAGTTGGAGGGTTGAGAGCGGTCACCCTTCTTAGGGACAGGTTGAATGTGAGCAAACTTCCAGCATGAAGGGAAGACGTTAGAGGATAGACAGAGACGAAAGAGTTTGCCTACTGTTTTAAAACGTTTATCCCCATCCAGGTGTAATTTTTTTACTGGTGAGCGGTAGCGAGCCAGCATATTTTTTATGTTTGTTTTACAACAGGCTAAATTTGTAAATTTTTCGATAGAAAAATGTCTCCGACGAAGCCGGATTTCTTCATATAATGCTGGCTCGCTATCGCTCGCCAGGAAGAAATCGACACCTAGATGGGGATAAAAGTCTTAAAATAGTTGGCTGAATGGGTACAAGCCAGAGAAAGTGAGAAAAGCACAGACATGACAAAAAGCAGGTCACACCCCTTAAACAATAGGGAAAACAAATAGAGGAAGGAAGATAGAGAGGGTATATATATATTTTTGTTAAATTTCACTCCAACACCAAACACCTCCCAATGAAATTAATGAAAGCCTGTGTTCCACCGGGATTCGAACCTGGGTTACCCCACAGATTCTAAACACTCTAACCATTACACCATCAAGAGAGTTAAAGAATATAGATCCTAGGAAATAAGTCAGAAACAAGGGAGATTAACCCCTTCCGTACCTGCGACGTCTTAGTATTTTGGTTTAGCTACTATTAGACGATATTATTCAGTTTAAAAAGGGCCTCCAGCAATTAACAGGCTTTGAAGTATCTCAATCAACCCTTTATACTACCTCAGATCCTTCTTAAGCTGCACAAAATCATCTAAATATAGCTAGAATAAAATTACAAAGACGTCGCCGGTACAGAAGGGGTTAAGAGAGAAGAACAGAGATGAAAACGAAGAACATAGAACAATAGTAAAGACCCAAGGCAGCAGCAAGAACAAAACTAATGAGAATACGAGAGAAGAAAAGTGATTGAGAAAAAGGAAGATAAACAAGTAAAGCCCCACAACAACAGCAAAAGCAAAACAAAAGAAAATAAGCGACAATAATAGACAACGAGGAAGAGGAGTGTACAGTAAATATGAATACAAACCCTAGGCAACAAGGAACTACGAGAGACTAAGTGACAAGGAAAGAGAGGGAGAAAGAGGCATATAGAGTAACAAATAGAAGTAAAGGACCTAGACATTATGACAAAATATAAAGAAAGATTAACAGAAAATAGAATGAAGGGAGGAAGAGGTGTATAGTGAGTTACTTGCTCAATAGGTGGCGTTCTGAGAGTGTGGGGGATGAGACTGTGAAGCGCAGAGGCTGAGCAGCTAAAGAGATGGAGTTGCTTCGAGTCGGGGTGCTTCGCATGTCTCACTCCCTAGACTGGAACAAGACCTCACGGGCCTCACTGTGTTCAGCGGTGTAGTGTAAAGGCTCTCAGCCTATGCCCGAGAGGGAGTAGTTGGAATATAGAAAAAAACATAAAAAAATATATATAAGTAAAAGACCTGAGGCAATAAGAAAAACCACAAACAAGAAAGAGAAAGAAATAGGAATATAAGCCGTGAAAGAAAAGTATTGAGTAAAAAAAGGATAAAGGCAAAATAGTAAAACAGAAAAAAAATAGAGTGAACATTGCGTAACAGAGCAAAGGCTTCAGGTAACAGGAAACAACTAGAACAGAGAAAGAGAGAAGAAAAGAGAGTGATAAAGAGGAGTATAGGATAAGAAAGAGAAAAGATTGTAACAATAGGAAATAATACAAGCGATGGTATAGGAGAAGAAAATATATCGTAGAAGAGAATATAAAGTAAATATGAGTAAAGATCCTAGACAATAAGAATGAAACAAAGGAGAGTAAAAGAGAAGAACACAGATTGAGAAGGAGGAACATAGAATATATATAGAGTAAAGACCCAAGACAACAAGAAACACAACACGAAGACGAAGAAGAAAGGAGATTGAGAAGGAGGAACATGGAATACAAAAAGGAGTAAAAGATCCAAGGCAACAAGAAACCCAAAACAAAAACGAAGAAGAAGAAGAAAGGAGATTGAGAAAGAGGAACATAGAATACAAAAAGGAGTAAAGTCCCAAGGCAACAAGAAACACAAAACAAAAACGTAGAAGAAGAGAGAAGAAACGAGATTGAGAAAGAGGAGGAAAAAAGAGAAAAACGGTCTTAGGCAGGAAAAACAATACCAAGAGAGAGTAAAAGAATACATGGAGGGAGGAATTTTTGGACTATAGAGTAAAAAGGAGCAAAAGGCCTTGACCCCTTCAGTACCAGCGCCGTCCTTTTAAGGGGGGATGGGCCGGGTTTTTTTTAACCACTTTCTCCCTCATGTTTAGCCCCATTAGTTTTCAGATGTTAAGATGTTTGCCCCATTTAGACCTTTCGTGCTATTTAGGTGTCGATTTTTATCCCTGGCGAACGAATAGTGAGCCTGTAATGTTGGAAGCACCGGCCTTTGACCGGGACATTTTTCTACCGAAAATTGTACAAATTAATCTAGAAGGGGGATCTAATGGATGTTTGTTTTTTTAATTTGGCGGAGGTCTAGGAAGGAAACTAGAAAAATAATGAATACATGCAAAAATCGCCCAAAAAGTGAACCATCTCCCCTTAACTTTATTCTGGTTACTATTAGACGATTATATTCACTTCAATAGGAGCCTCCAGCAATTAACAGGGTTCGAACTATAGCACTTAACCCTTTTTACTACCACAGATCCTTCTTAACTCTTTCACGCACATATGACGCAGAGGTTGCCAGATTAGCAATAAGAAATAGAGTTCTCTCACTCTTATAATTACCTCTCCAAAATTAGTTTTCTGCCCACAGCTAACTCAAAGACAACTGCAGAGGTTGAAGTAACTAAACTAAAGGTTTCTAAATACCCCTGATCGTAACAAAGGCTTTAAAGTTTCCTTAATGGCTCAAAATCGCATCATATGTCGGAGAGGGTTAAACTTCACAACATTTTCTAAATATAGCTAAGATGAAATTAAAAAGACGTTACCGGGACAGAAGGGGTTAAGCAATAAGAAATAACATAAGAGCAATGAAAAGGAATATAGAGTAAACAAGCGTAAGGATGAATAGTACAAAATAAGTATATTGCCCGAATGAGTCAGAAAGAAATATATAATTGTCTCTCCTGATAGTGTCTTCTACTCGGCTTTTTTCTTCGCTTGCTCGGTTTTATTTACCTACTCGCCTCTATTTGTCTCGTCTTCTGTCGCTCTCTACACACTCTTTTGCTTCTTGTTAATAGGTTATGTTAGGCCCTTGAGTATCATAGCGCGTTTAGACAGATTACTCTGACTATCATTAGACGATTTTACACAACTTAGAAAGGATCTGTGTAAATAAAGTAGGTAAAGACTGTCCCACTTAACCCTCTGACTTTCAAATACCCTTAATAATATGAATACAATCTTCTGAATGATAGCCAGAATAAACTGCCAAAATGCGTCACAATCCCCAAGAAGTTAAAAGGAAATGGATATCATAGATAATAAAATAAACATGGAAGACTAGCAATAGAGGGGAAAACAAACTAATCTGAAAGTTGATAAGAAAGCAAGACAAAGAAAAGAGAAAGAAAGGAAAAGGACGAAAATGTTAAGGGTAGGTTTTTAGTTTGGTTCCTAGATATCCTTCAAGCTTAAGATTACACCCCCTTGAGCCCCTTTCAAGATAAATTTGTAAATTTTTCGGTAGAAAAATTTCCCGGCTGGAAGCCGGTTCGGTTCCTCTTAAATTACAGGCTCGCTGTCGCTCGCCAGGATAAAAATCGACACCTAAATGACCCGAAAGGTCTTAAAATTGATAGAAATGGGTTGAAAATTCTTAAAATCGACAAAATAATGGGGCGAACGTCTTATAATTAGAAAAACAATGGGGCTAAACATGAGGGAGAAAGGAGTAAAAAAAAAATCCCTCAAGTGGAAATCTCCCCTTTAAAAAAAAAAAAAAAAAAAAGAACACGAAACATAAAGTGTGAGATGATGAAGACAGGGTAGGTCTTCTGGGGAGTTCTAATATTACATCAGGTTGACCCTCACCAGAGTGGGACTACGAGGTGTTTTATCATATTATCTTTAGGGGAGGTTATTCTAGTGTCTACGTATATTTTCCTATTGTTTTATATTGTCTTGTTAGTTTGCTCTCTGGACTTTTATCAGGCATAACAATATATTCCGGTAGAAAAATTTCCCTACTAAATAATTGACACCTAAATGGCACGAAAGGTTATATTATTGACAAAGAAATGGGGCGAAAGTCTATAATATCACCAAACTAAATCACCACTAATGAAACTAAGCATGAGGGAGAAAGGGGTCCAGAAACCCCCCCTCCCCCCCCCCCCCCCTAAACTGTATACTTTCTTCACCCTTTTCTATTTAGGTTTCATGCAAGCATTGTAGTACATGTGATGCTTATCAAAAGGAATACATAATACAATATCACTATTTGAAGTGTAAGCTATGCAGATCATGTTCATATTAGATATACTCCATATTTGAAGTGTAAGCTATGCAGATCATGTTCATATTAGATATACTCCGTGTTTACAACTATCTACCCCTTACTATTTGAAGTGTAAGCTATGCAGATCATGTTCATATTAGATATACTCCGTGTTTACAACTATCTACCCCTTACTCCTTGGAGTTGCTTTTCACAAATGTACGACCTATACCAGTTTATGTCCAATTACTACAAACATTGTATGATTGGAAGATGCCTTTAAGAACATGGACACTTTTTGTTTTGTCTTCGTTTTTCCTTCCTCTATTTATTGTTTATTAAAAACAAATATATACAGTTCACTGTCTAACCCTTGTACTGTCTCCACACTCTCATGTGGTGATTTATCTGTATATATATATATATATATATATATATAGTGTGGTATGGATATGATGATGGTTGTTCTCCTGAATGACTGGGCTCCCCTTGTGTTGTAGAGAGGAGGTTATGGTGGTACCAGGTTTTTCACTTTGCCTGTAACCCCTTATGTACCGGTGACGTGGATTTAATTCCATTTTAGCTATATTGAGACGATTTTATTAGGTTTAAAAAGAGCCTCAGGCAAGTCACAGGCTTCGAACTATCTTACTTATTCCTTTTTACTACCATAGATCCTTCTTCAACTGCACAAAATCGTTTAAACATAGCTAGAATAGAATTTAAAATACGTCGCCGGTACAGAAGGGGTTAAAGAACATCTTTAAGGGGGATCACCGGCTTTTTTTAATCTTTTTCTCCATTTCTCACTTTCCCTGGCTTGTATCCATTTGGCCACATTCAGCCAACTGTTTTAAGACGTTTATCCCCATCCAGGTGGCGAACGATAGCGAGCCAGCATTGTATGGAGAAATCCGGCTTCGCCGGAGAAATTTGTCTGTCGAAAAATGTACAAATTTAGCTTGCTGTTAAAACAAAAAAATATATGTGCTGGCTCGCTACCGCTCGCCAGGAAAATATTGACACCTGGATGGGGGTAAACATCTTAAAACAGTAGGCTGAAGGGGCCGAATGGATACAAGCCAAAGAGAGAGGAAGAGGAAAATAAACAAAGCGAGGTGGGCTCCCTTAAACATACTGTATAATTATATATACAATGTTCCGCCATAGTCAAGTCGGACAGAGAAGCGGTATTCCTGTCCACTTCCCATCTCTAGCAGCCAATCTTGTAGCCATTTTGTTTTAAAGTTTATTCAGTACTGTTAGGTGTTTCTGTCCTGCTCATACCTTTAAGTAATATAGTGTATTATACACTATTAAGAGGGGTGACCTGCTTTTTAGTATTTCTGTCCTTTTCTCTCTTTCTCTGGTTTGTATCCATTCGGCCCCATTCAGCCAACTATTTTAAGACGTTTATCCCCATCTAGGTGTCGATTTCTTCCTGGCGACCGATAGCGAGCCAACATTTTATGAAGAAATCCGGCTTCGCCGGAGAAATTTTTCTATCGAAAAATGTACAAATTTAGCCTGCTGTCAAACAAAAATAAAAAATATGCTGGCTTGCTACCGCTCACCAGTAAACAAATTACACCTGGATGGGGATAAACGTCTTAAAACAGTAGGCTGAATGGGGCCAAATGGATACAAGCCAGAGAAAGATAGAACAGGACAGAACAAAAACAGGTCGCCCCCCTTAAAGACCATAATTGGGACTTCTACAGCACTGGGATACTGTCAACAGGATAGCATTTCCTCTAAGGTTGCAAGGAGATAAAAGTGTGTTTAAATATGATTTAGTTTTGTTTTCTTTAGTAGGACGGACCAATCAAATACCATTGTCTATATATATACATGTTTCATGATAGCACTGTCCATTTTCAAAGAGGCTTTCTTTTACTGGGTCCTGCACACGCTCATTTATCCCGTACTAAGCTTTGATTTAAGGGGAGGTTTTTAGTTTGGTCCCTAGATATCCTTCAAGCTTAAGATTACACCCCCTTGAGCCCCTTTCAAGATAAATTTGTACATTTTTCGGTAGAAAAATGTCCCGGCTGAAAGCCGGTTCCTCTTAAATTACAGGCTCGCTATCGCTCGCCAGGATAAAATTGACACATAAATGGCACGAAAGGTCTTAAAATTTACAGAAATGGGTTGAAAGTTCTTAAAATCGTCAAAATAATGGGGCAAACGTCTTAACATATCAAAAGCAATGGGGCTAGACATGAGGGAGAAAGGGGTCAAGAAAAAAGTCCCTCAAGTGGATATCTCCCCTTAACGAAAAAAAAAAAAAAAAAATTGAAGGTCCCACCCCTTTCCCATTCTTAAGTAAGCCATTTTAGATTTACAGAAGTGACCATTACTTGCATTACTGCATGTCCACAAACATTTCAGTAATGTAAGCATGTTTCCTTCTATTTTTTTTTTTTTTTTTTTTTTTTTTTTTTTAAGGTGACAGTTACAAAGTGGTGTACAATCTATCTTATTCTAGTTACATTGTAGTTTATCTTATTGTACCAGTACCTCCCTACAATCAACCTAGTTGTTCCCCAATTCGTCCCTCCGCCACGACCATTTCAAAGTCCAAGTCTCTCACTCTTGTCCTCTGTAGCGGGGAGGACCTTGTACCTCCTGAGACATAGGAGTGCAGACCTGAGAAGAGAGAAAGAGAGCCGGCATCTCATCCAAGTTATGACTTGGCTTCTATGCTGGCGCTTTTTCTCCGATATTTGTTCAGCTAATCTGGCATAGAAGACACTTGCAGAAGGTCCCATACCTCCCGACGATGAGAAGACCAGAGGAGTAAAGCTTCCTTGATCCCTGTTCAAAAATTCTTTCTTCATAAGCGCGTTTTTTCTCACTTTCGTTTCTCAAGTATGCCGCCCACGATATGTTTGTGCTCTTGGGTTGAAGATTCTGATGTCGAAAAAAGCCCGTTGTCCCCTCGTCCAAAAACCTCGAGCACTTACGTCCACTCTTGCTTCATTTGAAGTATTTGCAGTATTGTGGGCCAAGCGCTGTCCGTCCATAGGCAGAAGTTCCGGTTCGATTCTGACATCATGGCACACCTCGTCCAGCATTTGTGCAGTGATGTCTCGTACTTCATCATGCCGGATACAGATGAATCCTCCTTTCTTACAAGTCATACAGTGGTCTGAGTTGTTTATTTCACCACATGCACATTTCAGCGGCAGGTTCGAAACTGGCCACCCATACCTCAAGGCTACGGCATCATTGAATTCTTGTTTATTTAAGCTGAAGCCTTTCTCCTTATTGGTAATGATGTGAGCCAATTTGAAGCCCCCGTGTCTTGTGCCATCTCAACTCTCATTTTCAGTTCTTCCCTACATCTGGTCTTAATTTGTTCTAGGCTATGTTTCTGTCTCTCTTCTCTGCTCTTTGTAATTTCCTGTCTTGCATTTCGTTGTTCCTCTTCGTCCACCTCATCATTTTCATTTTGCTCCCATATTTTTTCTGTCAGAGACGTAGTAAGTTTAAGGGAATTTTGGTTCTCATGTAGTGCCGCCTCCACTGGGTTTATGATCCCCATACCTCCGAACCTTGGCGGAAGAGCTAATAGATCTCTTAGCTCTTGCGTGACGCCTTCCATCTCTGTTAGGGCCGGTATGAATGTTCCTCTGATTGCTTCTTCAAGCGGTTGGAGCATCTGTCTAATGCCAGGCACTGTTCTCATAAGAAAGGTCCATCTGTGCTTAACACCATATGTGAAGGCAGTATATGCAGCATGTGGTTCAGATTTCGCAATGTCTGCCAGGGTTTTCACTTCCTTTACCCACTCTGCTACCTTTTTTCGCACATAGTCTCTCTTGCATTCTTCTGTGCCTATTACTGCTCCCAAATGGCGTTGACCCTCCTTTGTAATCTTCACTCCTGTCCCATCAAAAGTCCGCACCGCTTCTTCATACTTGTTTTCTTTCACTATTAGTAACTCACTCCCGCTGTAACTTTCACCTCTCTCTCTCTAGGACCAATTCTCTTTCTAATTTACATCAACGACATAGATGAGGGTCTCACCTGTACAATCTCAAAATTTGCTGACGATACAAAAATTGCAAATAGCGTACTCTCAAAAGAACAAGTTGACGATATGCAACACAATTTAGATAAATTGTCATGTTGGGCCCAAATTTGGCAAATGAGTTTCAATGCGGATAAATGTAAAGTACTACATATCGGATACCTAAATGAGAAAGCAAACTATTCGATGAATGGCACTCAGCTTAAGAATGTAAACAGAGAAACCGATCTGGGAGTAACAATATCGAGTAACCTAAAACCGAGTCAACAATGTTCAGAAGTTGTTAAGGAAGGGCAAACAAAATAATTGGCTTTATAGGCAGGTCATTTAAGCATAAATCCAAAGAAGTTATCCTAACCCTTTACAATTCCTTAGTCCGCCCTCTTCTGGAATACTGCGTTCAATCCTGGTGCCCTTATTACCAAAAAGATATAACAAGCTAGAACGAGTTCAACGTAGAGTTACCAAAATGATACCTAGCCTAAAGAACAAAACCATTACGAAGAGCGTCTTAGAGAATTAAATCTATTTCCTTTAACCCAGCGCAGATTAAGAGGTGACTTAATTCAAGTGTTCAAAATCATCAAAGGCATCGACAATATGAACTGTAGTAAGTACTTCACTATCGACCAATCTAATTACACACGGGGAAACGGTTGCAAAATTATTGGTAAATCTTTTAACTCGCACGAATCTAAGAATTTCTTCTTCAATCGAGTTGTCAACTTGTGGAATGGGCTTTCCCCGAGACGTTATAGACTGCAGCACCATTGATTCCATTTTAAACTCCGCCTAGACAAATATCTCGCATCAAACTCGCGACTGACTGCGTTTGTAAATGAATAACTTTATTTTATCCCCCCCTCAGTTACTAACCCATCTGTCCCCTACTAACTTCCTAATCCTGCCACGGACATTAGTTCCAGGGCAGTAGTTCCCTTTCCAATGTTCCCTTACCCACTCTAAACCACTGTTTGAACACTTGATCCTCAGTGTTTTGGAGGACAAGCAGCCTAGAAGGGTCACTAGAGATATTGTTGCTTGATTTCCTTTGTACTCCTTTGTACTCTCTCTCTCTCTCTCTCTCTCTCTCTCTCTCTCTCTCTCTCTCTCTCTCGTTTGCACCATTTTGCTTTTTTCATATAACCTTGGAATCAATTACTATAATGTTTAGATTATGAATTAGCCCCATCTATAATCTGATTCTCCTTAGCTCTCTCTTTCTGCTCTTTCAGCTCTCTCTCTCTCTCTCTCTCTCTCTCTCTCTCTCTCTCTCTCTCTCTCTCTCTCTCTCTCTCTCTCTCTCTCTCTCTCTCTCTCTCTCTTTCTCTCTATCTCTCTTTCGGCCAAGGGACCATCTGCTATAATATTAAAACAGTGAGGCGGCCCTACCTCCTCCTCTGAACCCCCTCTCTCTCTCTCTCTCTCTCTCTCTATCTCTCTCTCTCTCTCTCTCTCTCTCTCTCTCTCTCTCTCTCTCTCTCTCTCTCTCTCTCTCTCTTATCTTCTTATCTATTTACCTGTTGTATAATCTTTATAGTTATCTATCTACAAGATATATATATATATATATATATATATATATATATATATATATATATATATATTATACATACCGGTACCTACCGTTTTTGCTCACTGGTTCTATCACATATACTGTATAACCCTGAATGAACCTGATATAATATTTAATTATTTATATCTCTCTTTCTATCTATTATCAGTCGCCTTAAGGGGAGGTTTTTAGTTTGGTCCCTAGATATCCTTCAAGCTTAAGATTACACCCCCTTGAATCCATTTCAAGATAAATTTGTACATTTTTCGGTAGAATTTTTTTTCGGTAGAAAAAAAACCCGGCTGAAAGCCGGTTCCTCTTAAATTACAGGCTCGCTATCGCTCGCCAGGATAAAATGGACACATTAATGGCACGAAAGGTCTTAAAATTGACAGAAATGTGTTGAAAGTTCTTAAAATCGTCAAAATAATGGGACAAACGTCTTAAAATTAGAAAAACAATGGGGCTAAACATGAGGGAGAAAGGAGTCAAGAAAAAAATCCCTCAAGTAGAAATCTCCCATTAATTCGCATGGAGTTAGCCACGAATGAATCCCCTACATAATTTTAGACAATTCGTTCGTTAACCCCTTGAAGATCTGATGCGTTTTGGCAGTTTATTTTGGATATCATTATTTTTTCTATTTGATTGAGGGAGGCAAAAGGCAGAACTGCCTATAGCGAGTGCCTCCCCCATAGTTGAAAGAGTGACAGGGCCAAACTCAAGGGACGTTCGAGCCAAAATGCCTGGACACACGGAGTTTGAAGCAATTTAAGTCATAGGAAGAGGGAAAGACTGATTCTGGGAGAGAGTTCCAGAGCTCAGCTGTTGAGTAGAAGAAAGTTTGAGAATAACGTTTCACTCTCGGTTTGACGATTTTGAGCAGTTTAGGAAGGGTCTGTGGGTATTAAAGGGGTAACTAGGCTATATCAATCAACCCTCTCACTTCTATATACCCTTCCTAATCTGAATGAAATCGTCTAATAATGACCAGAAAACAGAAAAGAAATGCGTATTGGATCTTGAAAGGGTTAATGCTTTAATTCTTCTCGTTATAATTATATTCTGGTTGACACTAGAATATTTTGTTTACTCGGTGTCAGGTAAAGAACAAACATCTAGGAATTATGGAACCGAACAGTATCTTAGTTATCTCTTGAAATTCAATGTGTTCTTCCTAAGCTGAATTAAATCGTCAATTGACAGCCATCATTAAGGAAAATGCCCGTTGTTGTACTGAAGGAGATATTAAATAAAGGGGAAATAAATTAACTGGAGTAATGGGTTTAAAGGGAGATCTCCACTTGAGGGACTTTTTTCTTGACCCCTTTCTCCCTCATGTCTAGCCCCATTGCTTTTGAGATTTTAAGACGTTTGCCCCATTTGTTTTGTGATTTTTAAGAATTTCCGCCCCCATTCTGTTAATTTTAAGACCTTTCGTGCCATTTAGGTGTCGATTTTATCCTGGCGAGCGATAGCGAGCCTGTAATTTAAGAGTAATCGGCCTTCGGCCGGGATATTTTTCTACCGAAAAATTTACAAATTTATCCTGAAAGGGGGTCAAGGGGTTGAAATTTTAAGATTGCTGGAGTAGTAGGAAACAAACTAGAAACCTCCCCTTAAAGAAGGTAATAACGGGATAATTGAAATCTTCATTAGAATTTACCTTTATCAAAGTATATTGATAGTAACACGCGCATCTAACAAATTGTATAGCTAACAATTCCCTATCAGTTTACCCAATTGTTTTATATACACGGTACATGTTTTATATACACGGTACATGTTTTATATACCCGGTACATGTTTTATATACCCGGTACATGTTTTATATGCCCGGTACATGTTTTATGTATCCGGTACATGTTTTATGTACCCAGTACATGTTTTATGTACCCAGTACATGTTTTATATGCCCGGTACATGTTTTATGTACCCGGTACATGTTTTATATACCCGGTACATGTTTTATATGCCCGGTACATGTTTTATATACCCGGTACATGTTTTATATACCCGGTACATGTTTTATATACCCGGTACATGTTTTATATACCCGGTACATGTTTTATATGCCCGGTACATGTTTTATATGCCCGGTACATGTTTTATATACCCGGTACATGTTTTATATCCCCGGTACATGTTTTATATCCCCGGTACATGTTTTGCTCTCAACATTTTACAGATATCCCTGCCTTTGCCTTAGTTCTTTTTATGCCCATTCTTTATTCTTTGATATTTGTTTATTTCTCTCTTCCCCTTTGTCCTGTTTTCTTTCTTTTATTCATTATTATGTCCTTGATATCCAGCGATCTTTACTAAGCTCCATGAACACGATTAATGTTAGCTGGAATCGAAGGGGAAACCACAATGGAAAACATGCAAAAACAGATCTACTGATCCATTCGAGGCTACATGTAGCTAATCTGCCTAATCTATGTGAAAGAGAGAAATAATAGCTAAGTATTGAACATGTGTGAAAGATTCCCTATGTAGCACTAAACATGATGCCATACAATTTGATATTACAAACTTGAAAACAAAAATTATAATACTGTACACAAATGATTTAAACGTTATTTATCGCAACATACAAATAAATATGATGTATCATTCTTAAGGGTCACCTGCTTTTTTTGTCTGTCTCTCCTCTCTTTCTCTGGCTTGTATCAATTTGGCCCCATTCAGCCAACTGTTTTGAGACGTTTATCCCCATCCATGTATCGATTATCGCTCGCCAGCATTGTATGGAGAAATCCGGCTTCGCCGGAGAAATGTTTCTATCGAAAAATTTACGAATTTAGCTAGCCATAAAACAAAACTATGTATATGCTGGCTCGCTACCACTATCCAGGAAAATATTGACACCTGGATGGGGGTAAACATCTTAAAACAGTAGGCTGAATGGGGCCAAATGGATACAAGCCAAAGAGAGAGGGAGAGCAAGAGTAAACCAACGAGGTGGGCTCCCTTAACAGCATCATCAACCCCACTTTGTTTACATTGATTGTGAGGTTTGTCGAGATTGGACGGGTTATTCAAATGTCAATGCAGTTAAGCGGGGATCGAGAGTGAGTTACTTATCCATGCGAATGTTTGAGGGGGGGTCACCTGCTTTTGTTCTATTTCTCTCATTGTCTCTCTTTCTCTGGCTTGTATCCATTCAGCCCCATTCAGACAACTGTTTTAAGACGTTTATCCCCATCCAGGTGTCGATTTCTTCCTGGCGAGCGATAGCGAGCCAGTATTTTATAGAGAAATCCGGCTTCGCCGGAGACATTTTTCTATCGAAAAATTACAAATTTAGCTTGTAAAAAAAATATGTGTATGCTGGCTCGCTACTGCTCGCCAGGAAAATATTAACACCTGGATGGGGGTAAACGTCTTAAAACAGTAAGCTGAATGGGGCCGAATGGATACAAGCCAGAGAGAAAAGGAGAAAAAAAAAGCAGGTCACCCCCCTTAATGCATGGTCAGAGAAGCAATGAATAACTTTGCTAGGTAATCTAATCCATAGTTTGTTAAAATAGGGCTTCAGAGGCTACCAACCCTTCTGGATTATTAGCCCAGCACAGTGTAAGTGGTGAAGAGAGTAGTGAATGAAAATAAGAGAAGAGTAGATGAGGAATTTGGAAGGAATCTGAGTGTAAAAGGGAGGGAGTGTAAGAAACTGTTCTGGAAAGAAGTCAAGAAAGTTAGGGAAGGTAGCAAGGGAAACAGTAAGGGTGTGAAAGATAAGAATGGGAGAATGCTAGCCGACAAGCAAGAGAGAGTCGAAAGAAGGAGGGAGTACTTCAATGAGTTGCTAAATGTAAGGAATGAAGAGCCAGCAAACATAGTTGGATATGGTATGGGAGGGAGAAGAGGAGAAGTAGTAGTGGAGGAGGAGGTGGGGATCAGGAGGTCAGAAGTGTGGGAAGCCATGAAAAGAGTGAAGTTGGGGAAAGCACCAGGAACAGATGAAGTGTGTGGGGACATGTTGAGGTATGGTGGTGAGATAGTGATCGAATGGGTATGGAAAATGTGCAAACTAGCATGGGAGAAGGGGAATGCACCCAATGACTGGAAGACTGGCATAATAGTCCCCCTATATAAGGGCAAAGGGGAAAGAGGAGTGTGTGGTAAATACCGAGGAATATATCTTTTAAGCGTAGTAGGGAAGGTGTACAGTAGGGTAGTGATTGAGAGAGTGAGAGTGAGAACGGCGAAATGGATAGGCGACGAGCAGGGAGGTTTTAGGAAGGGAAGAGGATGTGTAGATAAGATTTTTACCCTGAATTGTGTTGTGGAGAAATATCTGGCGAAGCAAAAAAAGGTGTATGTTGCCTTTATGGACTTGAAGAAGGCCTATGACAGAGTGGATAGAGAAGGCATGTGGTAAGTACTTAGAATATACGGAGTAGATGGCAAGTTGCTGAAAGCAGTGAAGAGCATGTATGAGGGTGCAAAGGTGGCAGTGCGTGTGGAGAATATGCAGAGCGAGTTTTTTTTACCTGAGTGTTGGGTTGAAACAGGGGTGTGTGATGTCCCTGTGGTTGTTTACTGTATATATGGATGGAGTTATGAAAGAAATACTAGGAAGAGCACTGGATGTTGGTGTATCGCTGAAAATGGAGGGGAATGAGGGGAAGCTGCCTATACTGCTATTTGCGGATGATACAGTTCTGATGAGTGATAATGAATGGGAGTTGCAGGGTCTGGTAAATGAGTTTGGAACAGTGTGCGAAAAACGGAATTTGAAGGTCTTCGAAAGGGGTGAAGTCACAGAGTGTGAGCTGAAGTTGAACGGTCAGGCTATGGAGATCGTCAGCTCTTGTAAGTATCTGGGCAGTGTGTTGAGTAAAGATGGGACTATGGATGAAGAAGTGCGGGAGAGGGTGCAACAGGGGAAGAGGGTTGTAGGAACGTTGAAAGCAGTAACAAGAAATAGAGTGGTCACTCTGGTCAGTATGGAAGTGAAGAAGTCCTTGCATGACAGTGTGGTAATCCCGACACTAACTTACGAAAGCAAAGCATGGACGTTCGGGAAGAGACTCAGACCAAGAGTGAGAGCGGTGGAAATGAGTTACTTGAGAAGTGCGTGCGGAGTTACATGGAGAGATAGATAGACGAATGAGGAAGTAAGAAGGAGGTGTGGTGTGGAGGTAGATGTGCTGGAAAGTGTGAAAAGGAATAACTTGAGATGGTTCGGCCATATGGAACGTATGGGAAGCGAGAGAATGACTAAGAGGGTGTACGAGTACAAAGTACAAAGGAGTACAAAGGAAATCAAGCAACAACAGATCTAGTGACCCTTCTAGGTTACTTGTCCTCCAAAACACTGAGGATCAAGTGTCCAAACAGTGGTTTAGAGTGGGTAAGGGAACATTGGAAAGGGAACTACTGCCCTGCCACTAACGTGGCAGGACTAGGAAGTTAGTAGGGGACATATGGGTTAGTAACTGAGGGGAGGATAAAGTTATTCATTTACAAACGCAGTCAGTCGCGGGTTTGATGCGAGATATTTGTCTAGGCGGAATTTAAATGAATCAACGGTGCTGCAGTCTATAACGTCTCGGGGAAGCCCATTCCACAAGTTGACAACTCGATTGAAGAAGAAATTCTTAGATTCGTGCGAGTTAAAAGATTTACCAATAATTTTGCAACCGTTTCCCCGCGTGTAATTAGATTGGTCGATAGTGAAGTACTTACTACAGTTCATATTGTCGATGCCTTTGATGATTTTGAACACTTGAATTAAGTCGCCTCTTAATCTGCGCTGGGTTAAAGGAAATAGATTTAATTCTCTAAGACGCTCTTCGTATGGTTTGTTCTTTAGGCTAGGTATCATTTTGGTAACTCTACGTTGAACTCGTTCTAGCTTGTTTATATCTTTTTGGTAATAAGGGCACCAGGATTGAACGCAGTATTCCAGAAGAGGGCGGACTAAGGAATTGTAAAGGGTTAGGATAACTTCTTTGGATTTATGCTCAAATGACCTGCCTATAAAGCCAATTATTTTGTTTGCCTTCTTAACAACTTCTGAACATTGTTGACTCGGTTTTAGGTTACTCGATATTGTTACTCCCAGATCAGTTTCTCTGTTTACATTCTTAAGCTGAGTGCCATTCATCGAATAGTTTGCTTTCTCATTTAGGTATCCGACATGTAGTACTTTACATTTATCCGCATTGAAACTCATTTGCCAAATTTGGGCCCAACATGACAATTTATCTAGATTGTGTTGCATATCGTCAACTTGTTCTTTTGAGAGTACGCTATTTGCAATTTTTGTATCGTCAGCAAATTTTGAGATTGTGCAGGTGAGACCCTCATCTATGTCGTTGATGTAAATTAGAAAGAGAATTGGTCCTAGTACCGATCCCTGGGGTACCCCGCTACTTACATTGGTCCATTTAGATGCTTTACCGTTTATGACTACCCTTTGCTTTCTGTTGCTGAGCCAATTTTCTATCCATTTCAACACACCGTCTTGTATTCCATGCGCTTTTAGTTTTAGCAGTAAACGTTTGTGGGGAACTTTGTCAAAGGCCTTTTGAAAATCAAGGTATATAATATCTACAGCTTTACTCTCATCGTAGAGGTTGAGGATATCGTGGAAGAAGTCTAAGAGGTTTGTTAAACAGGAACGTTTTTTACGAAAGCCGTGTTGAGTATCTTTAAGTATGTTATTTTCCTCCAAGTGATTTACGAGTCTGTCTCGTATGACCGTTTCTAGCATTTTACATACAACTGAGGTTAAGCTAATTGGACGATAGTTACTGGGTAGGGATTTGCTGCCTTTTTTGAATATCGGTGTTACGTTGGCTAGCTTCCACTGATCAGGCATAGTTCCAGACTGCAAGGATTTATTGAATAGTAATGTCAGTGGTTTGGAGAGCTCATTCTTAGCTTCCTTTAGAACTCTAGGCGAGATTGTATCAGGTCCTGGCGTTTTATTTACCTTGAGTTTATCTAAACAATTCAATACTTCTCTCTCTGTAACGGTGATATTGCTTAGAACATCTGAATTATCAATCTGAATCGGCGATGGTGTAGGGATATCACTGAGGTCTTCTGTTGTAAAAACTGATGCAAAGAAGGTATTGAGGGCATTACTCATTTGTACTTCGTCTTTGGTGTATTCTCCTTTTTCATCGACTAACGGTCCAACAGTTGAAGTAACTACTTTTTTCTTTCTGATATAACTATAGAATTCTTTCGGGTTTGTTTTACTTTGATTCGCAATATGTAACTCTAAGGTCTTTTTACTTTGCTTAACCCGGGAACTGCTGGGAGACTCTTAAGAGTTCCCCTGGCGGACTGCTGGGAGACTCTTAAGAGTGAGTGAAAAAAAAAATCAACTTTTGACATCGAAAAAAAAAATATTTTGTTTATTTTTATTTTTTTATTTTTTTATTTTTTTTTGGCCCCTGGGCCATGCAAAATCTCAGTCCTCTACCTCCCCTCCTTCCCCACTTTCCTCCTCTCCTTCAGTTATCACCTATTTTCCCTGTTATTCCCTTATTCTGAGGTATATTTTCGTGCTAACATTAGCGAGTTGCAAGCAGGGTGTTGTCATCACTGATGGCAAGCGAGTGCGAGAGAGAGAGAGAGAGTATCGATCGACTGTATCTCAGTGGCCTTGGGGGAAATTGGCGGGAAAGCAGCTTGCCTCACCCATACATTATACAACTCGCGGGCTATATCTCCGATTTTGACCATCCAAACGCTGTTTTCACTCGTTTTATTGTTGTTTCAGGTTAATACCTTTATAATCAACCCATAATAAGCGCATATGGATAAGTATTAATGCTATTAATGGTACAATGAATATTTTAGTGACGGAAACACCTCAAATACGTCAGCACAGGGGGACGTTTCCAATTACCCCCATGCGCACTTGTTAGGTTAATTAACTTTTTGGCTTTGCGTCGTAGCTCTACAAATTTCACCCGTTCTTCGTCATTTTGTGAGGATTTTAATCTATCATTAGCACATTTTTTAGCAAGCAGGCAGTTTGAAATATCTTTATTCCACCATTTGGGCTTATTATTATGGCCTGGACGCCGTATTTTCGATGGTATGCAGTCTTGCACTGCTTTTAGGTAAGTGGTTTCGAATAACTTCCAAGATGTATTTATGTCGTTATTGTTAATTAAAAAGCTCCAGTCAGTTTCTTTAAACATAGCTCTAAGTTTATGGAAGTTTGCTTTCTTGAAATTAGGGACTTTTTCGATGCTACTATTTGGTTCGTTACTAGTAAACTTTAAAGTGAAAGTTATCGTACGATGGTCGCTGTTACTGAATTCATCACCAACATTCAAATTCTCTATCAATTCTTCTTTTGTTGCAAGTACAATGTCAAGAACGTTATTACCACGGGTCGGCATTCGAACAAATTGATAAAGCGAACTCTCTTGCAAGTTCGTATACAAGTCATGTCCGGAGTGTGAAGTAAGAGTATCGCCCCACTTGGTCACAGGTAAATTAAAGTCGCCAAAAATTACGGTATCTTGTGAGTTACTTACATCTGCAATTTGTTCGTAAATTTCTCGGTCAGTTTGCACTGATTGAGCTGGATGTCTGTATATTAACGCAAGTATTATTTTTGTACCTTTATTATTCTTTATTAGCACAAAAGATGTGTCGACGTTCACAATTTGAGGTTTTGACACGAGGGTCGGGTTAAGACTTTCTTTGATATAAAATAAAACGCCACCTCCATTTTTATTTATTCGGCTGTTCTCAAACATTACATAACCGGGAAGTGAATACTCTGCTAAAAAGTCTCTATCTTGTGTATTGAGCCAAGATTCTGTTATGCCAATCACATCATAATTTTCTGTAAACACTAGTTCCTCTAAATCTGAAAATTTATTGCGTATGCTACGAGCGTTTGCATAGAAAACCTTTAAAGTTGCGGTTTTAGAACTCGCAGATCGTTCTTTCATCGAATTTTTGGTTCTGGTCGGATCTACATTTACATTCATGGCTGTCCTCGGTCCTCGGTCGTTATCCCTGACGGTTTTGAATTTGGGTCGTGTTGGTGGAGCTTTATCCAAATTCGCGGTTCTTGACGGATTAGTATTTAATTCCTTTGTAGATTGCCGTCCTCGCTGTCTTCGGTCCTCCTTCCTGGTTGTCCTGTGCTGAGTCGATTTCTTCTCCGAAAATCCTTCACCGCATCGTTGAGAAGACGCCCAAAACGCGCTGCTCCCACCTGGTTCAGATGAACTCCATCATCCGAAAACAAATAGTCATCGTAGTAGAAATTGTCCCAGGTGTCGACGAATCCCACGTTCTCCTTCCTGCAGAGGTTTGCTAGACAACGATTTGTGCTGGTGGCTATGTTGTAAAATCGGCTCTCTACACCGAGCCGGGGGACGATTCCTGAGACGATGATCCTTGATGACTTCTCCTTAAACGACTTGATCAGCTGCTGGTACTTTAAGAGCGAGAGCGAGGTGGAAGGACAGAGAGATAGAGGTAGACCGAAGGAGAGGTGGAAGGATGGAGTGAGGAAGTATATGAATGAAGGCGGTGCTGGTTGGGAGGAGGGGCATCGACTGACTGGGGACAGAGGTGCATGGGGGAGGTTCGTTCGTGGCCACACCTTCGGGGATCACGGCGTCAGACAATAGATAGACACTGTAAGTCAAGAATAGCGTCAGGACTGGAGCCCCTTTCGAGAACTCCAGTCCCTTGTATTCCATAAGCTTACTAGAGTCCCTTACTTACTGTATACCTTGGTATACTGGAAGAGGTCTCATTTGTTTCAGTAAAAGCCTTGGTGCCTTGTGGGTTAAGGGGGGTCACCGGCTTTTTTTATTTTTCTCTCTCCTTTTCTCTCTTTCCCTGGCTTCTATCCATTCGGCCCCATTTAGCCAACTGTTTTAAGACGTTTATCCCCATCCAGGTGTTGACTTTTTCCTGGCGAGCGATAGCGAGCCAGCATTGTATGGAGAAAACCGGCTTCGCCGGAGACATTTTTCTATCGAAAAATTTACAAATTTAGCCTGTTGTCCAAACAAAAATATACATATCCTGGCTCGCTACCGCTCGCCAGGAAAATATTGACACCTGGATGGGGGTAAACGTCTTAAAACAGTAGGCTGAATGGGGCCGACTGGATACAAGCCAGGAAAAGAGAGAAACGAAGGGAAAGATAAAAAAAAAACGGTGACCCCCCTTAATATCATCAAAAACACTAAATTAATCTCACTTTTACTCTCTCTTCCTTTATATTCTTACTCTATTCCCGTTCCACAGGCTTATTTGTTCACGTGTCTCTCTTCGCATGTCCTTGATTCCAAAGGGAGCTTCTGCTTTAAGGGGGGATGGTTCACTTTTTGGCCGATTTTTGCATGTATTCGTTATTTTTCTAGTTTCCTCCCTAGACCTCCATCAAATAAAAAATAAAAACATCCATTAGATCCCCCTTCTAGATTAATTTGTACATTTTTCTGCAGAAAAATGTGCCGGCCGAAGGCCGGCATTTCATTACATTGAGCGTACTTATCAATATATAACATTGAACGTATTTATCAATACCATAATATCAGTGTGAAATGTTTTCATAGAAATTTAAATTTGTTTGTGTTTTGTTCGTACCCAAGGCCTTAACCTTGGGATATGGGGCAAACATCTTAGCATCTGAAAACTAATGGGGCTAAACATGAGGGAGAAAGTGGTCCAGAAAACCGGCCCATCTCCCCTTCAAGCTAGAAGATGAAGCAACCTATATTTTATCTTTTTGCGACTAAACTATCTCCCTGAACCCTTTCACAATACGATGACACCGCCGATTTTGAAATGCCTATGATGACACGGTTTATTTAGTTTATTTGCAAGCTTTCACAATAAATCCTCTTGCTTCTCCAAATTGTTTCTATTCTGCGTAAAATCGTCGTATGTTAGCAGAGTATTAGACATAATGAGTCGTAGTACACTGGAAGGGAAAGCATTATTCTTGTTTTGATAATTACCTCTTTCGAAATTTGTGTCTTATCATTGCTCTTCGTATTTCGGTTTCTTAATGTTGCCCCTTAAGTAACACGGTGTCTATGTATATTTTACTCTGGCTAATAATAGACGATTGTATGCAGATCTAACAGTACTTAAGGAGGGTGACCTGCTTTTTGTTATTTCTGTCCTTTTCTCTCTTTCTCTGGCTTGTATCCATTCGGCCCCATTCAGCCAACTATTTTAAGACTTTTATCCCCATCTAGGTGTCGATTTCTTCCTGGCGAGCGATAGCGAGCCAGCATTATATGAAGAATCCGGCTTCGCCGAAGACATTTTTCTATCGAAAAATGTACAAATTTAGCCTGCTGTCAAACAAAAATAAAAAATATGCTGGCTCGCTATCGCTCACCAGTAAAAAATTGACACCTGGATGGGGATAAACGTCTTAAAACAGTAGGCTGAATGGGGCCAAATGGATACAAGCCAGAGAAAGATAGAAAAGGACAGAACAAAAACAGGTCACCCCCTTTAAAGCAATCACCTGAGTCAACTATATCTTACCTCTAATTCCCACTGACAGATTATATAAATATATTAAACTTGCCTAATAATAGCGGGAATATAATGTAGCCACACGTCCTCTTACTGAAAGGGATAGTATATTGAAGGAGTCTAGCCCTTCCTTGTCGGATCATATTCATATATGTATACAGTATATATATAGTGTATTCAATATTGTCCTATGTGCACGAAGGAGACAAAATGCAAAGCTGCCTGGAAGAAGTTGTTTTATCTGTATGTCCGTAATCTTCTGGATCCTTCTTAAATTAACTGTCTTTGTGGTGCGATGCATAAGGTGTTGATTTTCGGTGTGAGCGTCCTGGGTTCGAATCCACGGACTGCCACATGTGTTTGTAAATTTCATTAATCGATTTTAGGAGTATAGTTGGTTGTTGGAAGGAACATAATAATTTAGAGGTTATATAATGTTCCTCCAGTACGGAAAAGTACTGAAATATTTTAATTACTGTTTTTTTTTCTTCTAGTCTTTCAATATTCTACTTCCGTCTCTTGGTGCTGCCTCTATGATATACTCTAGTGTCCTATTTGAATATATAGCCACATCTTTACATTAGTTATACACTGTGGACATTATATGGTATGATAAAGATATATACAATCATTGGGTTAATCGTGTTTATGGGTTTAATACTACCAATATATTTTGGGTGTGTCAGGGTATATTATTAAGGACGCTTTAAATACCATGTTCACACGGTTTGCACCCAATGGGTTTGACAGTATAGCCAGTATCCATAATAGTATGCGTAGTAATATTGACCCTTTCAATATCCTAGTGTCTGGCGTCCTATCCTTGCTAACGCTAGACGATTGTATACAGTATAACATTTGCCTCTTAAAGGTGGGGGCTCATGGGTTGAGGTAAACATGGAAAACTAATCGCCAACGTGCATATAATTATCTTGTAAAATGCAATGTCACTGAAATAATTATTAACAGTGGTATAAAGGATTTTGCGGATCGTCTATACTGGGCCTGTGACGTCATAGTGACGTCACACCAGTATCCTTAGCCTAGACTGGATGGTGGACTTACACTCTTGTGAAGTCACAGGCCCGGTATAGACGATCCATTAAATCCTTTATACCATTGTTAATAATTATGTCAGTGCCATTGCATTTTGCAAGATAATTATGTACAGCTTGGCGATTATCATTCCATCTTTATCTCAACCCATGAGCCCCCACCTTTAACAATCAAATGGGTAAAGACTATCTCAGTCAACCTTCTATTTGCCTCTTAACAATCAAATGGGTAAAGACTATCACAATCAACCTTCTATTTGCCTCTTAACAATCAAATGGGTAAAGACTATCACAATCAACCTTCTATTTGCCTCTTAACAATCAAATGGGTAAAGACTATCACAATCAACCTTCTATTTGCCTCTTTACCCTCTCACGACCATATGACGCAGAGGTTGCCTGATTAGCAATACTAAATAGAGTTCTCTCACTCTTATAATTACCTCTCCATAATTAGTTTTCTGCCCACAGTTAATTCGAAGACAACTGCAGAGGTTGAAGTAACTAAACTAAAGGTTTCTAAATACCCCTGATGGTAACAAAGGTTTTAAAGTATCCCTAATAGGCTCAAAATTGCGTCAAGAACGTGAGAGGGTTAACAATCAAATGGGTAAAGACTATCACAATCAACCTTCTATTTGCCTCTAACAATCAAATGGGTAAAGACTCACAATCAACATTCTATTTGCCTCTTAACAATCAAATGGGTAAAGACTATCACAATCAACCTTCTATTTGCCTCTAACAATCAAATGGGTAAAGACTCACAATCAACCTTCTATTTGCCTCTTAACAATCAAAGGGGTAAAGACTATCACAATCAACCTTCTATTTGCCTCTTAACAATCAAATGGGTAAAGACTATCACAATCAACCTTCTATTTGCCTCTAACAATCAAATGGGTAAAGACTATCACAATCAACCTTCTATTTGCCTCTAACATTCAAATGGGTAAAGACTATCACAATCAACCTTTTATTTGCCTCTAACAATCAAATGGGTAAAGACTCACAATCAACCTTCTATTTGCCTCTAACAATCAAATGGGTAAAGACTATCACAATCAACCTTTTATTTGCCTCTAACAATCAAATGGGTAAAGACTATCACAATCAACCTTTTATTTGCCTCTAACAATCAAATGGGTAAAGACTATCACAATCAACCTTCTATTTGCCTCTTAACAATCAAATGGGTAAAGACTATCACAATCAACCTTCTATTTGCCTCTTAACAATCAAATGGGTAAAGACTATCACAATCAACCTTCTATTTGCCTCTTAACAATCAAATGGGTAAAGACTATCACAATCAACCTTCTATTTACATAATTCCTTTTTAAACCGAATAAAACAATATAAGCAGAATAATATAATTTGCGTCATGAGATACTTGTGTGAGTTAAGGGGAGGCATTTAGTTTGTTCCCTAGACCTCCATCAAGCTTAAAATTACACCCCCTTCAGTCCCTTTCAAGATAAATTTGTACATTTTTCGGTAGAAAAATGTCCCGGCCGAAGGCCGGTTCCTCTTAAATTACAGGCTCGCTATCGCTCGCCAGGATAAAATCGACACCTGAATTGCACGAAAGGTCTTAATATGGGGTGAAAGTTCTTAAAATCGCTAAGCTAATGGGGCAAACGTTTTATAATATCAAAAGCAATGGGGCTAAACATGAGGGAGAAAGGGGTCAAAAATAGGCCCTCCGGCAGGCGGGCCTTTTCTTGACCTCAAGTGGAGATCTCAAATACAAATCCCTCAAGTGGAGATCTCAAATACAAATCCCTCAAGTGGAGATCTCAAATACAAATCCCTCAAGTGGAGATCTCAAATACAAATCCCTCAAGTGGAGATCTCAAATACAAATCCCTCAAGTGGAGATCTCAAATACAAATCCCTCAAGTGGAGATCTCAAATACAAATCCCTCAAGTGGAGATCTCAAATACAAATCCCTCAAGTGGAGATCTCAAATACAAATCCCTCAAGTGGAGATCTCAAATACAAATCCCTCAAGTGGAGATCTCAAATACAAATCCCTCGAGTGGAGATCTCAAATACAAATCCCTCAAGTGGAGATCTACCCTATTAAAGTACCGGTATTGATATTCTTCCTCACTGTGTAGTTAATCTGTCATGATGTTCTTAATCTCTGCTATTTATCTCCTATTCAGTCAGTCAGTAGCCAGCCCCTACTCCCACAAGGGGTAGGGAGGATCAGCAAGAGACACGAGAAAGGAATCATAGGTTACAGGAGAGCACACATAACAGTTTGCCCACACAAAGCAAGCACACAAGCATTCAGAAGCACCAATCACCCATCAGCCCCCGAAATCAATGGCTTCATCTATTCATACTTTTGTTAATACGATTGCATTAAGGGATCCCACCTCGCTTTTTACTCATTCTCTCCCTCTCTCTTTGGCTTGTATCCATTCGGCCCCATTCAGCCTACTGTTTTAAGACGTTTACCCCCATCCAGGTGTCAATATTTTCCTGGCGAGCGGTAGCGAGCCAGCATATTTATATTATTGTTTTGACAGCAAGCTAAATATGTACATTTTTCGATAGAAAAATGTCTCCGGCGAAGCCGGATTTCTCCATACAATGCTGGCTCGCTATCGCTCGCCAGAACGAAATCGACACCTGGATGGAGATAAACGTCTTAAAACAGTTGGCTGAATGGGGCCGAATGGATACAAGCCAGGGCAAGAGAGAAAAGAAGAGAAAGATCAAAAAAAGTCGGTGACCCCCCTTAAAGTATTCTTCAGAGCTATGATAATAACTATTTTGCCTGAAGATCACATTGTTGTGGTTAACGTTGTTCGTCTAATATCTCATAAAATTGATCTTTATATATATATATACCGTATAGTACCGTATTTAGCAACAGGTGTCTTGTATATATTATATGAATGTCGTTGAACACATATAATGGATTGTTTACTTGAATCCGTGTATATATGTAAGTTGTATATGTATGGTCACCTCAGTATACAGTATCAGGCTACAGCAATATATTCATCGTTATAAACTCCATATTATTAGGTTCACCTCGGACATTTCCAGTAGGCCTATTCTCTTTGATCTCAATTGGCTTCTTATATCGTCTTATCAATGTCACCCTTATATTCATGTACAAAGGAGTACAAAGGAAATCAAGCAACAACAGCTCTGGTGACTCTTCTAGGCTGCTCGTCCTCCAAAACACTGAGGATCAATTGTCCAAACAGTGGTTTAGAGTGGGTAAGGGAACATTGGAAAGGGAACTACTGCCCTGGAACTAATGTCCGTGGCAGGATTAGGAAGTTAGTAGGGGACAGATGGGTTAGTAACTGAGGGGGGGATAAAATAAAGTTATTCATTTACAAACGCAGTTAGTCGCGGGTTTGATGCAAGATTATTGTCTAGGCGAAGTTTAAATGAATCAACGGTGTTGCAGTCTATAACGTCTCGGGGAAGCCCATTCCACAAGTTGACAACTCGATTGAAGAAGAAATTCTTAGATTCGTGCGAGTTAAAGGATTTACCGATAATTTTGCAACCGTTTCCCCGCGTGTAATTAGATTGGTCGATAGTGAAGTACTTACTACAGTTCATATTGTCGATGCCTTTGATGATTTTGAACACTTGAATTAAGTCGCCTCTTAATCTGCGCTGGGTTAAAGGAAATAGATTTAATTTTCTAAGACGCTCCTCGTATGGTTTGTTCTTTATATTAGGCTAGGTATCATTTTGGTAACTCTACGTTGAACTCGTTCTAGCTTGTCTATATCTTTTTGGTAATAAGGGCACCAGGATTGAACGCAGTATTCCAGAAGAGGGCGGACTAAGGAATTGTAAAGGGTTAGGATAACTTCTTTGGATTTATGCTCAAATGACCTGCCTATAAAGCCAATTATTTTGTTTGCCTTCTTAACAACTTCTGAACATTGTTGACTCGGTTTTAGGTTACTCGATATTGTTACTCCCAGATCGGTTTCTCTGTTTACATTCTTAAACTGAGTGCCATTCATCGAATAGTTTGCTTTCTCATTTTGGTATCCGATATGTAGTACTTTACATTTATCCGCATTGAAACTCATTTGCCAAATTTGGGCCCAACGTGACAACTTATGTAGATTGTGTTGCATATCGTCAACTTGTTCTTTTGAGAGTACGCTGCGATTTGCAATTTTTGTATCGTCAGCAAATTTTGAGATTGTACAGGTGAGACCCTCATCTATGTCGTTGATGTAAATTAGAAAGAGAATTGTGGATGTGTTTGTGCTGGTGTGTGTGTGTGTGTCTGTTTTGTGTAAGTGTGTAGCTGTGTGTGTGGTATATGTGAACGTGTTTTAATCACATAAATAACATAATTATTTAAATGTGAGACCATTATGTCCAAAAAGATAAAAATAAAAAATAAAAAATGTTACAGAGCATCCAGGATTCTAAACCATGACGTCAAGGTTGACTAGTTGGCTTCGATACTATTGCACCAAGACGCCATCAAACATTAAAGATTTGTATTCCTTTATGAATATCTTACCATTTTGTTCATTTCCTTCTTCGGCTTGTTTCTTTTTATGTTTTGTGTTATTTCTTTACATACAGTATTCAGCATTTTTTATTCACGTCTATCAATATTATTTTCTATACCCAGCCATTTTCTTTTCGTAATCTTTCTATAATTCTTTGCATAAATCTTTACTGCCATTATTGATGGTATTAATTTGTTCATAGTTCTCTTAAGAGATGGTTCACTTTTTGGGCGATTTTTGCATGTATTCATTATTTTTCTAGTTTCCTCCCTAGACCTCCATCAAATTAAAAAAAAACATCCATTATATCCCCCTTCTAGATTAATTTGTACATTTTTCGGTAGAAAAAATTTCCGGCCGAAGGCCGGTTCTTCCAACATTACAGGCTCACTATCGTTCGCCAGGGACACCTAAATAGCACGAAAGGTCTAAATATTGACGAAGAAATGGGGCTAAAGGTCTTAAAATCGACTAACTAATGGGTCAAACATCTTAACATCTGAAAACTAATGGGGCTAAGCATGAGGGAGAAAGTGGTCCAGAAAACCGTCCCATCTCCCCTTAAATTTCCGGTAATGGACTTAATCTGAATTAACTATCTATCAATTTTACCAGGATTTCCTCGTCAATATATATTGATTTTGTTTTGTTTAGGCAGTTTTTATTTTACCATTACAAGAGTTATATTATTAATCATATCTGCCATTATTCTGTGTTGCTTTAATAGATCTCTTTAACACGAAATATATATATTGTATGTAAGGGATTACTGAACTGTTTTCTTTAGTTTGATAAGGAGTCTAAGGACCTGTTAGACTTGAGATGATTATATTAGCTTTGATTCCAACATGTCCTTCGGGAGCTGAATCCAATTAGCATTAACCCCTGCAGGATTAGGACTCGTTCTGACAATTTATTCTGGCTATCACTAGACGATTTTATTCAGCTTAGGAAGGAAATAGGGAAGTCCGAGGGATGATTGGGATAGCTTTTACCGTTTTGACTGCTAGAGGACCTTACAAAACTGAATAAAATCGTCTAAGTAGAGCGAGAATAAACAGTCGAAACGCGTCATAATCCTTAAGAGATTAAGGGAAGATGGGCTGGGGTTTTTTCTTCCCTATTTATTCAGTTTTAGTTTCCTCGCTAGTCCTCCATCAAGCTTAAAAAAATACCCCCTAGACCCCCCTTCAAGATCAATTTGTACATTTATCGGTAGAAAAATGTCCCGGCCGAAGGCTGATTCCTCTTAAAATTACAGGCTCGCTATCGCTCGCCAGGAAAATATCGACACCTATATACCACGAATGGTCTTAAAATTGGCAACGAAATGGGACGAAAGGTATTAAAGTCGTCAATCTAATGGGCCGAACGTCTTAAAACCTCATAACTAATGGGGCTAAACACGAGGGAGAAAGTGTTCCAGAAAACCGGTCTGCCTCCCCTTAAGTAGTGAGAATAGAATAAGAATGTCGCTATATAATCTGAACTGACTTTATACATATATATATATATACACAGTACAGCCTTGTTCTTATTCACTCTTAGGGAGCCCACCTCGCTTTTTTACTCTTTCTCTCCCTCTCTCTTTGGCTTGTATCCATTCGGCCCCATTCAACATTCTGTTTTAAGACGTTTACCCCCATCCAGGTGTCCATATTTTCTTGGCGAGCGGTAGCGAGCAAGCATATATATATTTTTGTTTTGACAGCAAGCTAAATTTGTACATTTTTCGATAGAAAAATGCATCCGGCGAAGCCGGATTTCTCCATACAATGCTGGCTCGCTATCGCTCGTCAGGAAGAAATCGACACCTGGATGGGGATAAGCGTCTTAAAACAGTTGGCTGAATGGGGCCGAATGGATACAAACCAGGAAACCAGAGAAAAGGAGAGAAAGATAAAAAAAAAAAAAAAACGGTGACCCCCCCTTAATCTTCCTAGTCAATGTTTTAATCTCCTTTGTTGCATTTTCTTCTTTGCAGTTTCTTCTTTTCTATTGTCTTTTGTCCTTAATCGTTTCCCATTTAAATTTTTCCCCTTCATCCAAATAAACTCGTTGATTTCGGTTACACTGTTTTATTTTATTTTATTTATTTTGTTTTATCATTTATCTTTAGTTTTACATGAGCTTTATCTTTAGTTTTATCTTAGCTTTATCTTTAGTTTAATCTTAGCTTTATCTTTAGTTTTACATGATCTTTCCTTTCTGAAATAGCCTATATCATTTGTGTTATTCAATTTGCACACATTTATTCGCTGACCTTTCCAATCTCAGCTTTGATCTGAGGTAACCGTTTCGTTTGGACTGTGTTTACTTCATTTTATAATAATATCTTCCTGGCATAGAAATGTTAAGGGAGTCCACCTCGCTTTGTTTTCTCCTTCTCTCCCTCTCTCTTTGGTTTGTATCCATTCGACCCCATTCAGCCTACTGTTTTAAGACGTTTACCCCCATCCAGGTGTCAATATTTTCCTGGAGAACGGTAGCGAGCCAACATATACAGTATATATTTTTGTTTTGACAGCAAGCTAAAGTTGTACATTTTTCGATAGAAAAATTTCTCTGACGAAGCCGGATTGTTCCATACAATGCTGGCTCGCTATCGCTCGCCAGGAAGAAATTGACACCTGGATGGGGATAAACGTCTTAAAACAGTTGACTGAATGGGGCCGAATGGATTCAAGCTAGGGGAAAAGAGAAAAGGAGATAAAGATAAAAAAAGCCGGTGACCCCCCTTAATCCCCTGAGACTGTTGTAATTACCCATGTGCATATGTGTACTAGTGTGTGTGTGTGTGTGTGTGTGTGTGTGTGTGTGTGTGTGTGTGTGTGTGTGTATCGTCACAAAGTATCTCGGAAACGAATGGATGGATTTTCACTAAATTTGGTCAGTGCCTTCATTCAGTAGCGTGATAGATACCATTAACCTTGTGTAAACGTAGGCTTATTCTGCTGTCCCACACTGTCCTTCTTCCCTTAGTTCAACACGGGTTCAATGTTTACGGCTACACTCCGGAACGGCCATAATCAGAACGGTGACAATCCCCTCAGGTAACCGTATTGTATTTATTGTAAAAAAAAAAAAAAAAAAAAAAAAAAAAAATTATATATAAGGGGAGGTTTTTAGTGTTTTTCCTAGACTTCCATCAAGCTTGAAATTACACCCCCATGACCCCCTTTCAAGATAAATTTGTACTTTTTTCGGTAGAAAAACGTCCCGGCCAAAGGCCGGTTCCTCTTAAATTACAGGCTCGCTATCGCTCGCCAGGAAAAAATCGACACCTAAATGGGACGAAAGGTCTTAAAAGT
This sequence comes from Paralithodes platypus, assembly GCA_032716605.1. Lineage (NCBI taxonomy): Eukaryota > Metazoa > Arthropoda > Malacostraca > Decapoda > Lithodidae > Paralithodes > Paralithodes platypus. The sequence continues at coordinate 61,236,607 of CM064513.1, read as the reverse complement.
GACATAAATGGGGTGAAAGTTCTTGAAATCGACAAACTAATGGGGCGAACGTCTTAAAATCTCAAAAGCAATGGGGCTAAACATGAGGGAGAAAGGGGTAAAGATAAAAATCCCTCAAGTGGAAATCTCCCCTTAACTAAAGTAAATCCAATAGTAACCTTACCAAACCTAACAAAATCTAGCCTAAGCTAACCTAAGCAAACTATCTAATGATAATGTACGACAGGTTGGGAGAGAAGTATCCTGACCAGGATTCGAACCCATTCACTCCAGGTATATAACCTGGTTCCTCTTTCTAAACAAACTAACTTAGACTATTTATGATTGTGACCATTTATGAGTTTTAGCCATTTAGGAGTGAATTGTTCGGAACTGCTTTCGTTCATCATTACTCTTCCAGTGATCTCCTTCTTCTCATGATTTACTTTATTATCACCTGACCCGTCCTTTTATTATAGTCATCACCCCCTTCTTCCTCTGATCCTCTTCGTATCCCTTTATCCCCTTTTATTCGCAAACCCCATCTATATTCTTTTGTTCTGTTTGGTGTCCTCGCTAGTATTTTATAAGCGCTTTGTCTTTCTTTGTGTACCTGCTCTCTTCCCCTCTGCTGTGGCCTTGTTCGTGTCTCATACTTTTATCTCTCTAGGTTTAGGTTGTTACTTTTTTACTGCTTCGCTTTTCGTCATGTTTTTGCCTTTCTTGTCATGGGTTTATTTTTGTACCTTCTTTTAGTTTCCCATTATCATTCCCCGGAGAAGAGATACAAGCGATTTATTGGCAAATGGGAGAGAATCTGGCGTGCAATGTATTTTATTTATTTTATTTTATTGCCATTCACTTCCATTTTGTTTTCAACCCGGTTCAGGCAATGTTATTTTCCTCATTTTCCTCCCATCTGGTTTTAACAATTGTTGTTGTTGTTATTGTTGTTGAAAATGTACATGCGGGGAAGACTGTGCATGTTAGTTACTATGTCGCTGCACATTAAGCCTGGTTCACACATAGCCGAGTCGGTGCGCGAGTCCAACACGAGTGATGAAATTTTGCTATTCGGCAATGACTCGTCGAGACTCCTCAACACTCGTGTTAGACTCGTGTATACTCTTTGTTTACTCGACACTCGTGGGTACTCGCCACGGGGTCCAAAAATTTCATGCATGCATGAAATTTTGGCGAGTACCCACGAGTGTGGCCTACATACGTGTAGGCTCGTGTACATACGTGTTAACTCGTGTTGAACTCTGAATAACTTCATTATTCGTGTTAACTCGTGTTGACTCTTGTAAACCCGTGTAACACTCTTTGCTGATTCGTCGATTATCGTCATCATTTAGACGTTGTATTTTGTATGTCAAAATCAAATGTATGTGACTCCAGGTGTTGTTTTGCATCCAATTAATATTTATAGTTACTTTATTCACATAAATTAATAAGTTTAATTTACAATTTTCCTTTACTCAAGTTTTAAATGACTTGTTAACAGAGAAACAAATAAGTAATATGAATTAAATACTTTTTGGAAGAATAGATAAAATAGTTATGATGATTAAGCAATTTGAAGGACATAGTTCATGGTAGAACATACTGTATAAGGGAAATATGCTGAATATTATTATAATACTGTTATGGATATAAGAACATAATACTATGCGCTGTACTGTCCCTGAAAACATAATAAGGGTTGTATTTGTCATTAACACCTTATTGGCGGGCTAGGCCGTCTATTTGACTGTACCGCACAGCGTTTTTTTTTTACCCTAAATAGGGTTGTTTCCGTGCTCATTTTCATGCCTAAATAAGACCCAGAGCATAAAACAAGTATCTATCCCTGAAAGGGCATAAACAGAGCTTTCCAATGACACCTGAACCATCCTTGTACGACCACTGGTTCTCTTGCAACGATCGTGCAACACGAGTGCAAAAACCCTAAAATAAGGTAATTTCCTTACATAATTCCCTGTGTAGCGAGTGAGAAAGGGGGGAGGAAAGTAGAATACAGTTCAGTACGTCCACGGTGGTCGTGGGGAGCGGTCATAAGGTTACTACACTCATCCCACCGCTCAGCTCTCTCTCTCAGCAACATTACGTGCTGAAAATGGCACTCGACAGCTGTCGTGCACCGCCACTGAGTCCTAATTTATTTCACTCGACATATGTTGCGCGCCTCCAGTTAAGGGTTAATATGATAAATTTCACATGAAAAAAAAAAATCCCCGCAAATTTCACATGAAAAAAAAAAAAAAAAAATCCCCGCAGCTGTAGGCATACTCGCTCTCCTCCCCTCCTGGCCTCAACCCAGACCCCGTTACTGTGATGATGTTGATAAGCCTTGTGCTACACCCTATTGATAATGCAAAACTATTGAACATACTTAAAAGTGTATGTTATTTGGTTTCTATGTAATCTGTGAATCATTTCCGATATGATGGAATTAAAGAATGTTTTTTTCCACCAACTCATAATCTGCAAAAACGACACAAATGTCAATTAAAAACATGTTACAATATTTCCCCATCATTTGTGTATACCGTGGGAACCAAATAAACAAAAAATCTATCAAACGTAAATCTTCTGTCTCCGAAGCTGGGTGCCTGGCACAGCAAGACGAGGGGAGGGTTGAAATATTTTGTAGACTATCTTATTTATTGTTTATCTATGTGCTGGAAGGATATTATATTTGTCAATTCCATCGCATTAGAAATGATTCATAGATTACAAAAAGTCCAAATAAGACATAGTTATGTTAATGTATAAGGGAGTTAGGTAGATGCATTAGAGAGATAGATAGATATACAGAGAGTTGCAGAGGGGGAAGTGAGCGATGAAGATAAACACAACTATTATGAGACAGACGAGACAGACGGACTTAATTGGTTCTGAAAAGACAAAGGAGACATTTTTATTGACTCTTTTTCATGTTATTATTTGTGTGTTAGAAGGGTAATATTATTTTCAATTCCATCGTAATAGAAATTATTCATAGATTAAAAAAAGACCAAATAAGACCTAGTTATATATATGTATAAGGGAGATAGATGCATTAAATACAGAAAAAACAAAAAACTAAAAGTTATCTCAATTTCTCTGGTGAACATTACCCAAATATATGAGAAAAATATAAATAAAATCATAGTAATGAATATTATCGCTGAAATATATATAGAAAATAAATAATCATGTACGAGGATTGTTAATATTGACACTCGTGTTGACCCATGTTACACTCGTGTTGACCGTGTTACACTCGTGTTGATCCGTGTTACACTCGTGTTGATCGTTGATCGTGTTACACTCGTCGTAACTCGTACATACTCTTTGTTTACGTGCCCTGGAATTTGACCGTTATTTTTCAAATTTTTGACACTCATCTTGGGTTCGTGTTACACTCGTTTTCACTCTCAGTTACTCGTACAGACTCTTGCATGAACACGTGTTGACTCGTAATGACTCGAGTTAACTCGTGTTACACTCGTTGACTCGGGATCAATTGCTACTCGCGGCCTACTCGGCCTCCAGCGACGGCGATAATCGACGAGTGTGACTCGTGTTTGACTCGCGCACCGACTCGGCTATGTGTGAACCAGCCTTTAGCCACTCGTAGACCAGGTACCGGTAGGTCAAAACCAGAGCTGCTCAATTTACCATAGCATTTATATATACAGTATATACAGTATATGTATAAGAAATGAACTAAATTAGATTTCCATCGATATTTAAGAGGCTAATTAACTCCCTCCCCCGGGAGGAGCCATTTCATATTTTTATGTTTTATTTATCTCCATAATCGGGCCTCTATATTTATTAATTTATTACTTCATTTTTGTTTTTGTTTTTTCAAAATTAAAGTGTGTGTGTGCATTAAGGTTGTGATGAAGCCAACCCCCTGCAAATATTCACGAGTTTGGGTTCCCCCCTCCCTAAACGAGGGATGCTTCACCCCAAAGCCCCCCTTTTGCCGGATATATCACAAAATCCTAGCCAAATATGGTTGTGAAGCATAAAATATACAATAGTTCACTTTGAAGCAAAAGACATTACATTTTCAAGGCTTTAGAAACCATCCAACCCCCACCTCCACCCTCAGAGACCTTTATCCCCCTGCTACTACTTTTATTTTCACATTAAATTAATATCCTCATACTAATTGTACATTCCATTATATCAAGGAAGTTATTTAACACAACATTTTAGGCTTATATTCAACCAAATTTCTATGGGCTCTATCTCCCTCAACAAATAGTAGGGATCTTTTTTCCACTTGACTGTTATCAGTGTCTCAATAAATGAATTGGTTTTCGTGGCAAATTTTTACATATACATTATGGACATGGGAAAGACGATCCTTATCGGTTTCAAAGGTCCACCCACTCTCCCACAATTATTAAACATTTTCCGCCAGTATAAACGGGCTGCATTTCGTATTAAAATGTTACATGTACATCATGTACACTAGAACTGTGATGTACATGATACTCATACTCGCAGATATTGTTTGACAGGTTTACGTACAGACTATCATGGTAACCACGTTACTTTTCATAACAACATTATTCATGTGCATTAGGGCTATGATAATCACAAGCCATATCATATTTCAAGGGCCATGCCGCCCCCCATCCTCCTAAACGTTAGCCACAGGGCCAAGAATTTAGCCTTCTTATCATTTATTTTGCCGCCCTAAATAATTTGTGCTACCCAATCAAATATCCGGCTCCCCTGTCAAACGTGTGGGTGCCCTACTAACTTTTGCTTGACTTGTAAAATTTATGGCCGCAAGGCTGTACTATTGGTCAGTCTGATATGTCGCCAAACTTTTGGCTGCCCTGCCGATTTTTATTCCACTATAATTAACTTTTGTCTACTCGGAACAACTTTTGGCTGCCCTTCCAAGCATTTGGCTTTCTGCCTCCATGTTTTGGTATTCTTGTAACATTTTTGGCTGCCCAGCTGACGTTTTGGACATCCCTTTGAATGTGTGCTGCCTTGCCGACTATTTGACCACTAGGCCGCCTCGCCGAATATGTGGCTGCCATAACTAAAATTTTGGCTTCCCCTGCCAAACTCTTGTCTACCTGGAATTTTTTTTGACCACCCTGTCGAACTTTTGTCTGCTCAGACAAACTTTTGGATATTGGGCATACTTTCTTCCACCCAGTCAAAATGTTGGCCAGCTGACCAAACTTTAGGTTGATCAGCCGAAATGCTTACTGTCTAGACAAATTGGCTAATCCATCACATTTTGGCCACCTAACTGAGCTTACCCTCAGCCGGCTGCCCTGTCCAACTTTTAGCCAACCTACTGAACTGTTGGTTACCCAGCTGAACTTTAAGCATCACTTTCAAATGCACTACAGTTACTCTGAACTTGAAGCCACTCTTCTAGCGTTTGCCCACTCACAACATTTGTTGTCACCCTACTGAACTTTTAAATTAAACAGCGGAAGTTATTGCTGCCCGGTACAAATTTTATATCACCCAGCAGCCCCAACGAGTTATTGGATTCCCAGGTGGGCTTTTGACTACCTTGCTGAGCATTTGACTGTCCAGTCAAAACTTTGGCCAACTGTTCACATTTTTGGCTGCCCAGACAAATTATTTGCTTTTCCAGCAAACTATTGGACTCTATCTCAAAAATATTTCCAAACCCATCAACATTTTTGTTGCCCAGCCACCTTGAAGAAACTTTGGCCACAAGGACAAATGCTGACCACCCATCGTAACATTTGGATGTTCCGTTGAACTTTTGGCCATTTAGTTGAATGTTTAACTCTTTCGTTGTGACTGATGTATATGTACCTCCTATGTAAGAAAAAGCCTACACTGCAACGATGTACATGTATGTTCTGATATTATTGGATGAGTTGGTTGCACCAACCCGTCCCACTTGTCGCCAGACACTTCCAGGAGGGTCTAAACTTGTCACCCAAACTCATATAAGTGCGCTTAGTTCATTGGTTGAGGGAGGGTGTGTGTACAATGAAGAGGTGTTTTAGAAGCTGAAATCAACAAAAATAGGGCCACTTCTCCATGTACTTGTGACAGCTATATTCCAGGTACGAATAATTGGTTCATTTCATCTTCATTTCAACAACCCATACTGTCTTATAAACAAAAAACATAATACAATAACTGTAAATATCATCCAGTTATTGAGTGGAAGTAAAGGAGAAAATTGTATTTTCACCCGCAAGTGTAAAGTGGGGGGTCGGCTTTTCAGCAACAAAACAAGCACAGTATTGATCGATTGGCCTGGGTGATGTGAGGAGGTAGGGAGGTGATGGTGACTGTTAATGGGAGAGTTCGACCTAATCTTTTCATGGAAGTAGATTCCAATTCACTCCGGGCTATGGATATGGCGCTAGGGCGACGTACATTGAGCGGAATTAGCGGAAAAATAGCCACCTTGGTATATCTAAGAATCTAGTTTCCTTTAATGCACAGAAAACCAAGTACATTCAATTTTCTAACCGACAGAATCTCACTGACTCCCATATATTTTTTAATGATGTAAATATTCCCACTTCCCCTAGTATTGACATTCTCGGTGTAACATTAACTACTAACTTGAGCTGGACACATTATGTTAGAAGCATTGCTAAGAATGCCTCTAAAAAACTGGGACTCCTGTACAGAGTTCGAGAATTCTTCACTGACGAGCAGTTGGCCGTGATATATAAAAGTCATGTGCGTTCTCAGATGGATTACTGTTCACCTCTGTGGGGTGGAAGTGGAGTGGTTGCATTGAGGCAGTTGGACAAAATTCAAAATAAAGCTATTAGATTAATCAATAACCCTGCAATCACACAGGACCTTCCTACATTATCCATACGAAGAAACGTTGCATCCCTTGCATAATTCTACAGATATTTTCACAGCAATTGTTCCGAGGAACTTGCTTCAATTGTGCCGCCTCTCCACATCTTTCCCCATAGAACTAGGGCAGCTGAGAGCGCCCATGAATTTACACTTTCTCCTCCACAATGCAGAACTTCTGCTTATCAGAATTCATTTATCCCCAGAGCTACTACTCTTTGGAATTCACTTCCCTCGAATTGCTTTCCACAAACTTACAATCTACAAATGTTTAAATCCAGTTGTTACAAACATTTTATGAATGGAGGATGCCTTTAGGCACATGGACCTTTTGTTTTATCTGTGTTTTTCCTTCCTCCGTTCATTGTCTCCTAAAAAAAAAAAAAAAAAAAAAATACACATGTATTTCTCGATTTTATTAATTCAGTTTAGAGGTGAAGTTGGTTGGTGGAAAAAACATAATAATATACTGCCCTATAGAAGCTGGCTCTCCGAAAGGGTTAACCACTCCATTGAAGTTTTGGAAACTAAGCAAAAAAAAAAATGCCTCCCGTTCACACTTTTGGCTCCCTACTCAAACTTTTAAAGGGGGATGGTTCACTTTTTGGGCGATTTTTGCATGTATTAATTATTTTTCTAGTTTCCTCCCTAGACCTCCATCAAATTTAAAAAAATATCCATTAGATCCCCCTTCTGGATTAATTTGTACATTTTTCGGTAGAAAAAATTTCCGGCCGAAGGCCGGTTCTTCCAACAATACAGGCTCACTATCGTTCGCCAGGGAAAACATCGACACCTAAATAGCACCAAAGGTCTAAATATGGACGAAGAAATGGGGCGAAAGGTCTTAAAACTTACTAACTAATGGGGCAAACATCTTAACATCTGAAAACTAATGGGGCTAAACATGAGGGAGAAACTGGTCCAGAAAACCGGCCCATCCCCCCTTAATTGCCTACTCAAACTTTCGACACCTGCCAATTAGACTACCGGCGAAAATGATGGAAGGAGACACGAATATTGATGTTGTGGGTTTGGAGAAAAACATGACTGCCGGCAGGTACACTCGACCTAAAAACAATTTTTACACTAACGCTCTAAACATTCTGGAAGTGGGTCAAAATCTTATGATAATACCTCACAGACGTATGTTTCACCCGATTCATTCCGTTCACACTAGATTATTAGCAGCTCACCAATGTAAAGATTGTTTTTTGGTCGAGTGTACATTGGTGCTAACAAGTGGCGAACGGTTTCTGTTCAGTATGTATATTTAGTTTCTTTGTCTTTATCACTGTTCGCCTCTTTTTAAAGTTTCTATATCTGTAAGTTTCCCTTGTCTATTTACATTCGGTATTTGTATTTGTTGCTTAAGTTTTAATTCTTATTCCTTCAGGCATTATATTTATATGCATTCTTCCTATTCCCTATTTCTTTACTCTGTATTTTTTTGTGAATGTGGTTTCCTTTTTATATAATTGATTTTTCTTCATAATAGGTATGGACTATGCTTGATTTCAAATTATTCGTCTATTCTTAGGTCGAATGTGATTTTTCGAGTGTAATCATTGTTAGGCTCTCTATGCAGCCACCTACCTTTTGACTCGTATTGTGCAGCATAAATTACTGGTTCGGCTCAATGGTTTAAGGAAGGGGTTTAGTTTCCTCTCTAAACCTCCAAACTTAAACAAAATAAATACCCAAAACCTCCTTCGATATATAAAGGTCTGAAAATCGCCAAACTAATGGGGCGAATGTCTTGAAATACCATACCTAATTGAGCTAAACATGAGGGAGGAGGAGGAGGACTAAAAAAAAACCCTGCCTCCCCTTAATATTGTCCTAGCATTTTATCCGCTCTCTCTTTCTCTGTATATCTCTTCTCTTCTTCCTTGATGTGGTCATGTTCCAAATTCAGTTTTTCGTTTCATTTTACTTATGTTGACACGTTTTGTTATTTTTCCTTGTATTAGGAATGTATTATGATGCCTTCTTCCAGTATCCTAATTTGTTCGCTCTATTCTTATATTATTTTCAAAATGTCTTTATATTTAATGTTTTTGTCTTGTATTTATTATCTTAGTATAGTATAGGTTTTCATATTTCTCAGGTAGGCCTATGCTGTCGTATTAATTTCCTAATTTTATCAGTATGTTTGTTTATGTTTTTACTGCATTGCCTTTTGACACGCTCTTGCTCTCTTTCCATGTTTAATTTTGTTCTATGTTCTAGATTCTGTTTTGTCCACACTACTGTATATTGATTTAATTATATCTACTTTCACCATCTATCTATCTATCTATTTATCTATGATGAAACCTTGTATCTTTTTAAGATTTTGTTTACTAAATAATGATGATAGTTTATAGTTGATAAAGGAAGTGAAGAATATTTTGTTGAAAAATTATAATTTTGAATGTTCAATGAAAACTGACATTGACGCTGTAACATCTAGAATTACATTTATTGAAAACCGTGAACCAGCTATGAGATATACTGTACAGTGTGTGTATCACACTCCTCTTACTATGTAAAAATTTCTATGTAGCTTTAACGAAATCAAATATTGAGTCTAAGTCTATCTATCTATCCATCTATATCTATCTATCTATCCTATCTATCTATCTATCTATATACAGTATATATATATTTATATTTAATATATATATATATATATATATATATATATATATATATATATATATATATATATATATATATATATATATATATATATATGTGTGTGTGTTTCAACAATAATAAAGAAAGGCGAACAACATTTTGTTTTTATTTAACTTTTTGTTCATTCATTCCCTGTCTGTTGTTTTATGGTTTTATTAATTTTATTGTATTCTAGCTTCTGACGTGGTGGTATATTTGTTTTCCATTTTTGTCTTTTCATGTTTACTTTTACTGTATGCTTTCAATATTTGTCCTATGTGATTTGTTTTCGTTCTCTTCAATATCTTTGTACTTATTTCGTCATGTGTATGCGTTTATTCCCTGTCAATTATATATTTCATTGTTATCCATCATGTCAAAGCCTCTGATGTGTTGCGATTCATCTCTCACCTAATTGAACATTTACCCAGAACAATATGTTCAGCCAGATGACAGTTCCGATATTTCTTTCTATCACCAACCAGACGGCTTTTGTTAGATTGGAGATATTCAGATATTGCTTAATGTTTCTTTGTTTGTAAGGGAGTCCACCACGCTTTTTTTTTTCTCTTTTTCTCCCTCTCTTTGGCTTGTATCCATTCGGCCCCATTCAGCCTACTGTTTTAAGACGTTTACCCCCATCCAGGTGTCAGTATTTTCCTGGCGAGCGGCAGCGAGCCAGCATATATCAATTTTAGTTTTGACAGCAAGCTAAATTTGTACATTTTTCGATAGAAAAATTTCTCCGGCGAAGCCGGATTTCTCCATACAATGCTGGCTCGCTATCGCTCGCCAGGAAGAAGTCGACACCTGGATGGGGATAAACGTCTTAAAACAGTTGGCTGAATGGGGCCGAATGGATACAAGCCAGGGAAAGAGAGAAAAGGAGAGAAAGATAAAAGACAAACTGGTAACCCCCCTTAACACTATTACTCCAACAGTTGTTTCCAAGCTACATCATATTGTCTAGCAAGAAATTCGATAGTAGCTGTAAGATCAAGAAGTGTATAGTAATTCTTACCTATAATAAGCTAGGGTCTAAATACGATCAGATAAAGTAGCCTATAGCAACTGTACCTCACACTAGGTAAGCTTCAAGTTTATAGATAAGAACAGGAAGATATAGTTAGAACTTTCTCATCACTTTGGCTATGAAATCGTTCTCTTAAAATGAAGTAAATCGACTGGTAATATATTTAATGAATACTGATTGATTGAGACAAGTTGAAGGATACTGATTTGATATATATTGCATGTATTTATGATTTCAATATTGTGCGGTGTAACCAGAGTTATGCCGGCTTCTTCTACATCATGGCTAGTATTTAATAGTAAATGTTCTTCACTCATTCTTGTGCACTTCTTTCAAATATTTTCATTTTGCTCCTCTTGTTACGCTATTGATGTCTTATTCATCTGTCCTTTAATATTTAGCCTATTATCTTTACATTTGTGCTAAAATATTTAATATTTATATAATTGCAATTACTGTGTCTGTCCTTGACTCCATTTGAAATGTATTTATATTCTTTGTCTTGTTTCTTTATATATATACTGTATATATATACTGTATATATATATACTGTATATATATTGTTTCCTCCTCATTCGACTCATTTTTAGCCTACCCTGTACCGCAATCCAAAGCTTTTCTTGTAATTGCTTTCTTTGTAATCGCTTCTATTCTGCGTAATTGTTTTGTAATTGTTTTCTTCTCCCCTTCTCTTGAGCAGTTTCCAGGATCTATGCTTCTGGATTTTCTGTTTTTATACGTTATAATTTAGCTTTGATTAGAGTATATTTTGTACCTCTATTATTATTAACTTTACATGGTTCATATCTCTCTCTCTCTCTCTCTCTCTCTCTATATATATATATATATATATATATATATATATATATATATACCGGTATATATATATATATATATATATCGTATTTGCTAGGAAAATTAAACACGGAGCTGTAAGTTCTCGTCTGTATTCCAAGATATCTTCCGGAAAATAGAGAAGAAACCGTGACAGTTACCAATTAATAAGAAAATAAATAAATTTGTGACAACAATCACAAAGCAACACATACTAAATATGATCAAAATGTAATTATACAAGATAACATTAACACATATACAAACAAATATACTGTATATATATATATATATATATATATATATATATATATATATATAATATAATTACAATAGACAATAATGAAAATAATAAGAGATATAAACCGTTTGGCACACACTTAATATATCACCCATATCTCTCATTCTATATATTTATCTATCTAATTATCTACCTCTCTCTCTCTCTCTCTATATATATATATATATATATATATATATATATATATATATATATATGAAATACAAAATATTCTCACATTCATCTTGGATTTACACGTCTGGTGGCATATGTCAAAAAATTATATAATTGTATGTCACCTACAATAATCTACCTCTAGTCTAATTGGCAATAGAAGTGCAAAATAGTTTCGAAACGTTACCAGTTAAAAGTTTCGAATCAAAAGTTGTGGTCAAAACATTAAGTGTAAACCACCTTTCAAGTTACTATGCCAATTATGCTTCTATTGCTATACCATACGATCGAAAAATATCTCTTTCCGTATGCCATGACCCATTCTTCGATCTCTTTTGGCTGATATTAGTCGATTTTATAAGAATTTGAAGGGTAGTTTGGTAGTCGAAGAGAAAACTGACATATATTTTTGCCCATTAATTGCTAGAGATCCTTCTTAAGCTGTATAGAATCATCTAGCATTAACAAGAATAAGAGGCAAGAGTAGCCATAGCGTGTCTGAAAGCGATAACAGATGACTGATTACATTGATTTGTTAATTTCCTGTTGGAGTTAAACTCCTTCACCACCATGACGTAATTTTCATAATATTCAGGTTACCATTAGACGATTTTCTATAGTTTATAATCTACCTCTACAACTCAAATGGGTAACTACGATCTCAAGAAACCCTCTTAGTAACATAGGTCCTTCTTAAACTGCATACAATCGTCTAATTTTAGCCAGAATCAAAGGTAAAAAGGCGTCATGGTGCTGAAAGGGGTTAATCAATATAGAGTGTAGATAAGGTAAATATAAAGTAGATAGAGAGAGAGAGAGAGAGTAGGTATAGCGTTAATAGACAGTAGATGAACACATGATGGAAAGTAGATAGCGAGTAGATAGTGGTTAGACAAAAGTTGCCGATGAAAGACTATATTTTTACTACTATAAATGTTATCGATCGACTATCTGTTTTCTATCTACTATCTGTGTTCAATCTACTATCTACGATTGATGTACACTCTATTTTCAATTTACTATCTACTGGTTCATAGCTTTTCTCTACCTATTCCTTATCCATTCTCTATCACTATATTTGTTGTCTGCTATATCTACTTTCTATCTGTATTTCATCTACTAGCTTTACTGCCTATGCCTTTATTCTACCCACAATGTATTTGCTATCTACTTTCCATATACGTTTACTCTATTCTCTGTCAACGTTTTATCTGTATATTCTCTGTCAACGTTTTATCTATTCTCTGTCAACGTTTTATCTATTCTCTGTCAACGTTTTATCTGTATATTCTCTGTCAACGTTTTATCTGTATATTCTCTGTCAACGTTTTATCTATTCTCTGTCAACGTTTTATCTGTATATTCTCTGTCAATGTTTTATCTATTCTCTGTCAACGTTTTATCTGTATATTCTCTGTCAACGTTTTATCTATTCTCAGTCAACGTTTTATCTATTTTCTGTCAACGTTTTATCTGTATATTCTCTGTCAACGTTTTATCTATTCTCTGTCAACGTTTTATCTATTCTCTTCAACGTTTTATCTGTATATTCTCTGTCAACGTTTTATCTATTCTCTGTCAACGTTTTATCTATTCTCTGTCAACGTTTTATCTGTATTCTCTGTCAACGTTTTATCTATTCTCTGTCAACGTTTTATCTATTCTCTGTCAACGTTTTATCTATTCTCTGTAAACGTTTGATCTATTCTCTGTCAACGTTTTATCTAGTCTGTCAACGTTTTATCTATTATCTGTCAACGTTTTATCTATTCTCTGTCAACGTTTTATCTATTCTCTGTCAACGTTTTATCTGTATATTCTCTGTCAACGTTTTATCTATTCTATGTCAACGTTTTATCTATTCTCTGTCAACGTTTTATCTGTATATTCTCTGTCAACGTTTTATCTATTCTGTCAACGTTTTATCTATTCTGTCAACGTTTTATCTATTCTCTGTCAACGTTTTATCTATTCTCTGTCAACGTTTTATCTATTCTCTGTCAACGTTTTATCTATTCTCTGTCAACGTTTTATCTATTCTCTGTCAACGTTTTATCTACTCTGTCAACATTTTATCTACTCTGTCAACATTTTATCTCCTCTCTCAACGTTTTATCTACTCTATCTACTTAATGTTAACTCTATTTACTCTCTATCTACTTGTTATCTACTTGTTGGTGGCTTTAAGGATAGTTTAGTTCTCAAAGGACACAGTCTGTATGTAAATATATTTATCCTACTCGACGAGACAGAGAAACGGGCGAGGGTACACGAAAGTGCTCTCGGACCCTGAGAGAGAATAGTAACTTTAAATGTTATTTATGTTCGGGCTCTGTCTCGTGTCGGCCACCCCCAGCAATGGGGTATATGTACCTGTATATATATACATACATAAAATACATACAGCTACTCACCATATGCTTTCTTTCTACTTTATATCTACTTATTGGTTATACACTATCTATCTTCCCCGTATCTACTCTTTTTCTATGTTGTCATAACTATCTACTGTTTACTTAAGGGGAGATTTCCACTTGAGGGATTTTTTTTTTCTTAACCCCTTTCTCCCTCATGTTTAGCCCCATTGCTTTTGATATTTTAAGACGTTCACCCCATTAGTTTGGCGATTATAAGAACTTTCACCCCATTTCTGTCAATTTTAAGACCTTTTGTGCCATTTAGGTGTCGATTTTTTCCTGGCGAGCGATAGCGAGCCTGTAATTTAAGAGTAAGCGGCCTTCGGCCGGGACATTTTTCTACCGAAAAATGTACAAATTGATCTTGAAAGGGAGTCTAGGGGGAGTAATTTTAAGCTTGATGGAAGTCTAGGGAATCAACTAAAAACCTCCCCTTAACCTAACCTATACTTTCTATCTGTTCCTAAATGTGCACTGCATATCCTTGCTATCTACTGTCTACTCTTTATCTACTCTCATGGCTATGTACTTTATATCTACTTTCTACTTCCCATCTACTGTCTAAAGTATATCTACCTTCTATCTACTCTATTGTCTATGTACTTGCTACTTTGTATCTACTGTATCTATCTACTCGCTCTACTCTGTCTTATCTACTTTTGTGTTATCATTATCTACTCGAGTTCCTGTTCATCTACTCATTACCTACTGTGTGTGTAATATTCATCTATTCTCTATTTGTTCTCCATATCTACGTTTTATCTACTCGCCATCAATCTACTCGATATTGTCTGCTAATTTGTATCAACTTTCTACCCTCCATCTACTGTCTATCTTTTATCTATCTACTTTCTGTCAACTCACAGTTTACGTTCATCTACTGTTCATCAATGTTCATTCTAATATATATCTCCTGTATATTCACCTATCTATTCTGTACATACTATATCTGCCTTCTATCTATGCACGGTCTATTTGGTATCTACACTATCTACTGTCTAGCTTCTCTTTACTTTGCCTCTAATCACTATCTACTTGTATCTACTCACTACTAACTATTTATCTACTTTCTATATCCTCTTTATCTATTCACTATATTCCATCTTCTTTGTATCTACTTTCAATTTATTCCTTATATAATCAATCAGTTTCCTGTCTACTCTATCTACTAGCTAGCATTAAGATATATTTTATCTACTCTCTACCTGTCAATTCTCTATCTATTGCCTTTCTGCTCATTGTACACTTTCTATATTCTATTTAAAGTACTATTTGTCAACTCATTATCTACTTTCGCTATTACTATAAATGTTCTGTCTAGTATCTACTCTTCTATCTACACCATCTGTTTTTTATATAGTCACTCTCTATTGTCTATCTACTCTCTATCTACTTTATGTTTATGTCCTATCTACTAATCATCTATTTTCATTTGTCTTCATTTGCTCTCTATCTACCGTCTGTCTCTCAAAAGGCTCAGTTTGTATTGCTAAACAATGTAAATATATAATGTAGACTAGCCAGTTAAGGCAAAATACACATTACAAATGTTATTATCCAATGTACTCACCATCTTTTTCCTATCTACTATATATCTACATCATATCTACTTTATATCTACTGCTTATTTTACTTTATCTACTCTACATTTTATCTACTAGCTACCCACTTTCAATTTAATGTATATCTACTTTACATCTACTTTTTGTCTACTATATACTTACTTTATACCTAGTCTATCTAGGTTATGTATCATCCCTATTTACGTTGTGCATACTATCTGCCTGCTCTCTATCTACTCGTTATCTAATCTCTACCTACTACCCTATCTACCTCCCATACCAACAACTGAAGGTAGGTAGTCCCTTTGATCTCCCTGTATATACGGTAGCCTCACTCTCTAAGGCCATCTGTCTCCTTATCTATTTATACCCCCCCCCCCTCTCTCTCTCTCTCTCTCTCTCTCTCTCTCTCTCTCTCTCTCTCTCTCTCTCTCTCTCTCTCTCTCTCTCTCTCTCTCTCTCTCTCTTTTACAAACTCTGTACTGGGTTCGAACCTGCGCCTTTTAGTCAGCGGGTAAGTGTACTTATAACCATTAGGCCCGCCAGTGCAAAACTAAGCCTTGTAGATATGTGTTGTGAAAATATATACCTCTTCCGCCTAGTTTGTTTGTATGAATAGTAAGCTGAAAATAAACATTATATTGTGTGGTGGGGTGAACATGGATCTGACTCAGCTGGTCAAATATATACCTCAATATTATATTTAATGTGATTATGTTTATATTTGTTATTGTTATATTTATGTTTATTATATACCGGTATACTGTATTTATATATATATATATTTTTTTTTTTTTGGCCGTTACTTTATCAAAATACGTTATTGTCACATTAGATACTAATACAGCACTATCTTCTCCACAGGCTTAATTATTCTCTCTCTCTCTCTCTCTCTCTCTCTCTCTCTCTCTCTCTCTCTCTCTCTCTCTCTCTCGCTATCTCTCTCTCTCTCTCTCTCTCTCTCTCTCTCTCTCTCTCTCTCTCTGCACGTCTTTTCAACGATACACGTGTTCTTTTATTTGTTGTTGCTTTCTATATTTTTCTTTCATCATTTTTGTCTTGTTAGGTACGACTCGTTTTTTGTGTTGTCTTTCTATTCCCTGCTCTTTCTCTCACTTTATATATATATATATATATATATATATATATATATAGGAGAGAGAGAGGTATATAGATAGATAGATAGATATTGAAGTGCCTATAACTTTTCAGGCTAGAGCACAGTGTGGAGTCTTTAACTAGGTAAGGTAATAATCATAAAAGGACACAGACTATAGTTTAGTACACAGGATAATTGTACATGTACATTACTGATATCAATACAATAATATACAACATACAAAAAATACAATATTGTACCACTCAGAGTTGGGTTACCATTTGATTCCTTGTAACTCCCAGTAAAGGTGGTGTTGGGAGGTAGTCGTGGCTGAGGGGGGAAGTCAATCAATCAATCAATCATCTATATTTCATAATATATACAGTAAATACAAATATATATTACATATTACAATATTTGTAATGACCGGCCACGAAGTAGAGGTCAACTAATGTGTAACGAACACGTGTATCCTTATAAAATTGGCAATGAGAGAGAGAGAGCGAGAGAGAGAGAGAGAGAGAGAGAGAAAGAGATTGACAAGAAACATATAATGGATGAAGTGTCTCACACATGGCAGATGCCAATAACCTTGAAGGTCAAAGTGATGCATAATGGTTAAGTAAATCCCAGGTACGACTTGCATGTGTTAGGATGGAGCAAGGATTAAACAAACTGAAAATATATGTCATTGTTCTTATTAGCAGTGAAATAAAGCTTCCCAACCATGGCTTTTAGGTAAATACAAAAGCCAAGATATGTTTTGGGTAATTAGGAATAATACACTCCCTTGCATTCCATCTCACGGTGAAGTTTGCGGTAAGGTGTGCAGTTCTCATGACTAGCATTCAGTGAAGATATAGAGCGATTAGTAACCCCCAGCTATGGCTATGAATCTTATAGCATCCATTAAGGGGAGTCACCGGCTTTTTTTTTTGTATCTTTCTCTCCTTTTCTCTCTTTCCCTGGCTTGTAGCCATTGGGCCCCATTCAGCCAACTGTTTTAAGACGTTTATCCCCATCCAGGTGTCGATTTCTTCCTGGCGAGCCATAGCGAGCCAGCATTGTATGGAGAAATTCGGCTTCGCCGGAGACATTTTTCTATCGAAAATGTACAAATTTAGCTTACTGTCAAAACAAAAATATATAATTGCTGGCTCGCTACCGCTTGCCAGGAAAATATTGACACCTGGTTGGCGGTAAACGTCTTAAAACAGTAGGCTGAATGTGGCCGAATGGATACAAGCCAAAGAGAGAGGGAGAGAACGATAAAAAAAAAAGCGAGGTGGGCTCCCTTAAGAGACTAAGATTAGAAAATTGTTTGATACCTCTAAAACTCTATTGGTAAGCTAATTGTAAACAGAGAATTAAATTAAAATGTAAAACTTGCAAACTAAACAAACCAAAATTGGGACAAGGACAATATAAAGTCAAATTAAATTATCAAAATCGCTATGTGGAAACAACGCTTACTAAAATGCAGTGTTAAGGCAATGCAGTGTTCAAACATACTGAATAGATGGTGACCGGTCAACTCAACCAGTAGACCATTTCAACCAGTAGCTCTCAATCAGTACCAAATCAAACAATACGGTTAGGTAAGGTTAGTACTTTATTTTGGCACTGGTTTGGTTGGTCTGGGTTAATTTGGCACTGGTTGAGAGCTACTGGTTGAAATGGTCTACTGGTTGAGATGACATGGAACCGAATAGATATGTTGATGTGCGTTACAAGACCGTTTAATAATTGTACGTTGTCTACCAATAGACAAATTCACTGAGATTTAGAATGGATGTGGAAATCTTTACACCCCTTATATTCCTTAGAGATCTGTTCTATTCTAGTACCAACCAAAATAAATATATATATAGCATGGGGTTAAGGCAATCGAGTGGAGCGTATTCTTAATTGCGTGTCCACTTAACTCATTCAGTACCGGTGGCGTCCTTTTAACCATATTTTGGCTTCTATTAGACGATGTTATTCAGCTTACAAAGGGCCTCCAGCAAGTAACAGGCTTCGAATTAAATCCTGACTACCTCGTTAAGGGGAGGTTTTTTGTTGATTCCCTAGACTTCCATAAAGCTTAAAATTACTCCCCCTTAACCCCCTTTCAAGATAAATTTGTAAATTTTTCGGTAGAAAAATGTCTCGGCCGAAGGCCGGTTCCCCTTAAATTACAGGCTCGCTATCGCTCGCCAGGAAAAAAATCGACACCTAAATGGCACGAATGGTCTTAAAATTGACAGAAATGGGGCAAGGGTTCTTAAAATCGCCAAACTAATGGGGCAAGCGTCTTTAAATCTCACAAGCAATGGGGCTAAACATGAAGGAGAAAGAGGTTCAGAAAAAAATCCTCCAGGTGGAAATTTCCCCTTAAGTATCGTAGGGAGTGTGTGAGTGGTACAATATTGTATATATTGTATGTTGTATATTATTGTATTGATCTCAGTATGTACTTATATATTTCTCCTGAGTACTAAACTATAGTCTGTGTCCTTTTATATCAGTATATCCATGTAAATCTATGTACATCTCTACTTTCCTCCCCCCCCCCCCCCCTCCCCCTACCCCTCCCATCCCGTAATTAGCCATAATCGCCGAGTCCTTCAGTGGTGGGGTCTCATTTATCTCCCTCGGCACTCATTCCCAGCTCCTAATATCGGTGGTAATCCCATTCCCGGTGCTTAGGTCCCTTAATGAGACCCACCAAGCTTTTTGTTCTCTCTCTCTCCCTCTCTCTTTGGCTTCTATCCATTCGGCCCCATTCAGCCTACTGTTTTAAGACGTTTACCCCCATCCAGGTGTCAATATTTTCCTGGCGAGCGGGAGCGAGCCAGCATATATATATATATATATATATATATATATATATATATATATATATTGTTTTTACAGGAAGCTAACTCCGGCAAAGCCGGATTTCTCCATACAATAAAGGCTCGCTATCGCTTGCCAGGAAGAAATCGACACCTGGATGGGGATAAACGTCTTAAAACAGTTGGCTGAATGGAGCCGAATGGATACAAGCCAGAGAAAGAGAGAAAAGGAGAGGAAGATAAAAACAAACTGGTGGGTTCCCTTAATGAGGCCCACGTAGTGATGGAGGTGTGGGCCTGGTGGCGTCATCAGGGCTAGGCTTGGAGTGGCTTGTCAATGGCCTGGATGATTGCGGGTCTACCCAATTAGGGAAAAATGTGATATACAGTATATATATAATTACAGTAGGCCTCTATATATATATACAGTAGATCTATATATATATATATATATATATATATATATATATATATATATATATATATATACTGTAATATATATATATATATATATATATAGATAGATATAAATCTATATATATACTGTGCATATATACAGTATATATATATATATATATATATATATATATATATATATATATATATATATATATTCTTTGGTAGCTATGCGATAGATGTATGAAGATGTAAACTAAAAAATAGTGATTTAGGGAAGAAGGTGTCTGCCTAGTATGTGTCAATAGGCCCTCTGAAGATTTCCATTTTTCTTATGTTCTTATATGTAAGGAGGCGGATGGGATACCATGTGGGTAGGCAGATGAGTACCAGGTGAATAGGTGTGATAGGTTGGTTGTTGGTGTGTATATAGTTAGGTTGATTGAAAACTGGTAGATTCTGGTAGACGGCTCTGGTAGACTCTTACTATATTGGTAAAGTAGGTGGATATGAATATATGTAAATAGGCTGCCACCACTCCCTAATTACCATAAATAGTAATGATAATTATTTAGGTATTGGGAGAGAATATAGATCCGTAGTCAACCAGCCAATTTATATTTTATTAAAGATTTGCAGGAGCGAATATAAGTTACAGGAACAAATCTTTATTGCAGGAACAGTGTGTAATTACTGGAATTTGATAAGTAGATTATAAAGAGTTGAAGCACAGACTGAAGTAGTATTATATAATTAACGGGTAATATTCCTTAAGTAGGGATAATATCTCCACCAGCCTTGTATCTAAGTGTGTGTTACATCTCCAATCCACTTCAAACCTCACGTCAACTTCCGGTCAAACTAACCCCTAGTGATAGCAAACAAGATACAACTCATCAGTTGACACAGCTCTGAACTCAGTAAAACTTGAAAGTGGCCTCTATGTGTAGAGGGGTGTACAGTTGCCTCCTAATAAACATGGACATTACTATTTCCCTGCAAGTGTCTTACCTAAACCTATATGATGGTAGTATTAATGTTTCCTATATATAATCCCAAGCATAACATGCAATAACACTTTAATATCTTGCTTCCACTGCAAGTTATACTAATAATTATTAAGAAATGTTTAAGAGTAAAGAACAAAGTAAAGAATATATGGTTAGATAAATGGATTAACTGGTTAGTAGGTTAATGTGTTATAGAGTATGTTTACTATCAAATAGAATCACATAAATGCACATATAAAATGGAATGAATATATACAGTAGTTCTTATTAACCCCTTCTGTACCGGCGACGTCTTCAATATTTTAGTCCAGCTATATTTAGACGACTTTTAGCTGCTTAAGAAGGGTATATGTGGTAGTAATAACGGTTAAGTGAGATAGTTAGAAGCCTGTTAATTCCTGGAGACCCTTTTTTTAACTGAATATAATCGTATAATAGTAGCCAGAATATAGTTGAAAGGACGTCGCCGATACAGAAAGGGTTCAGAGAAAGAATATAACAAAGCAAACAAATACACAAAGACATTGTAAATACGGTACTTAAATGCAATGCCAAAGACATTGTAAATACGGTACTTAAATGCAATGCCAAAGCAAAACAAATACTAAGAGTAATAGTACTACCAAATTACTGTCTATGGCAAAGTACAAATATTAAGTTCCTATATGTTTCTATTTATTCGATATAATTCCGTTTCCAAATGTAAAGTATTTAATTTCCAAACTTCTTATTTTTGTTTTGGTAAAATATTGTCATTATTCACCTGATACAAATACGAGCTATTTCTTCTCAAAATAGGTATACTATTTCCTATTATTCGTGTTATTCCATAATTATCATTTGTGTGTGACAAACACCTTATTCTTCTGTCATTAACCCTTTGAGTATCAGCGACGTGTGCTATATTTTATCCTAGCAATATGTAGACGATATTACGCAGCTTAGGAAGGATATATGGTAAGTAAAAGAGTGGGTTGAGATAGTTTGAAGCCCTATTTCTGCTAGAGGTCCTTCCTAAGCTGAATAAAGTCGTCTAATATTTGCCAGAATATGATGAAAAAGATGTCCCTGGTACTTTACGGGTTAAAATCATCGCGCATATATACCATCTATAACACTCGACGCATGTATGTAACCCGGTATCGGTACCATTTCCAAATATTTCAGAAATATTTCATCATTATTATTTTTGTCTTTGTTTTTCTTATGGCCATCTATTATCATTGAACATAATATGTATCGTCGTTAGAAATTCATCAAAACGCAACCATTTTATTCTTCAAAACTATCCCCAAAATCTGCATTAACAAAATCCCGCACATCATGCAAATGTCAGGTGTGTGTGTGTGTGTGTGTGTGTGTGTGTGTGTGTGTGTGTGGGTGTGTGTGTGTGTGTGTGTGTGTGTGTGTGTGTGTGTGTGTGTGTGTGTGTGTGTGTGTGTGTGTGTGTGTGTGTGTGTGTGTGTGTGTGTGTGTAAAAAAGGAATCATTCATAGAGAGCAAATAATTTGTTATGGAAGCCAAAGCCGTGCATGTTAATTTAGCTGATCTACAATTTAAAGCAACACACAGACAGACACACATCCATTATTATCGCTCTAGAAATACTAACATAGAGCTACAACTCTTACAATTACACATTTGAGCATAAATCCAAAGAAGTTATCCTAACCCTTTACAATTCCTTACTCCGCCCTCTTCTGGAATACTGCGTTCAATCCTGGTGCCCTTATTACCAAAAAGATATAAACAAGCTAGAACGAGTTCAACGTAGAGTTACCAAAATGATACCTAGCCTAAAGAACAAACCATACAAGAGCGTCTTAGAGAATTAAATCTATTTCCTTTAACCCAGCGCAGATTAAGACGTGATTTAATTCAAGTGTTCAAAATCATCAAAGGCATCGACAATATGAACTGTAGTAAGTACTTCACTATCGACCAATCTAATTACACGCGGGGAAACGGTTGCAAAATTATTGGCAAATCTTTTAACTCACACGAATCTAAGAATTTCTTCTTCAATCGAGTTGTCGACTTGTGGAATGGGCTTCCCCGAGACGTTATAGACTGCAACACCGTTGCTTCATTTAAACTCCGCCTAGACAAATATCTCGCATCAAACCCGTGACTGACTGCGTTTGTAAATGAATAACTTTATTTTATCCCCCCCTCAGTTACCCATCTGTCCCCTACTAACTTCCTAATCCTGCCACGGACATTAGTTCCAGGGCAGTAATTCCCTTTCCAATGTTCCCTTACCCACTCTAAACCACTGTTTGGACACTTGATCCTCAGTGTTTTGGAGGACAAGCAGCCTAGAAGGGTCACTAGATCTGTTGTTGCTTGATTTCCTTTGTGCTCCTTTGTACACATATCTTACACTCTATATAGAAACTCCTACAAACTTGTTCTCCATTACTCTCTCTATAGAAACTCCCATAATAGCCTATTGAGTCCCCACAAACTCTCATTCTTCACTCTCCATGTAGATTAACTCTTTGAAGCTCTGACGCGTTTTACCAATTTATTTAAGCTATCATTAGACGATTTTATGCAGCTTAGGATGGATCTGTGGGTATTAAATGAGTAAAGACTATCTCATTCAACCCTCTGACTTCCATATACATTTCCTAATCTGAATAAAATCGTCTAAAAATTACCAGAACACAGAAAAGAAATGCGTATTGGATCTTGAAAGGGTTAAATATTTGAACTCCTATAACCTTCCTACTACACAATGCCCCCCCTCTCTATAGTAACTACTTACTGTATCAACTAGTTAAACGATATGTCGATAAACCCGTTGTTTAGCAGCAATTGTAATATAACACTTTCTTGATAATTTTTAGCTCATTCAGATAAATTAAGACAATTTGCTTTTCCTTTGCGCTACTATTACACTGTCTTACTCAGCTTAGGAAGATCTTTTAAATTAATTTGGGGTGCAGAATATTTCAATTGACCTTTTAATTCCTGGAGATCCTTAAGCAGCCCATTAACAAAATATACTACTCGCCGAAAAAACTAAATAAGAGGCGACATGATTAACTGACAGGGTTAAGTGGTAGCAACAAGATCTTACTTTATTAACTCATCCCCCCAAAAAATCCACGTAGTTTTGTTCAATGCAAATGCACTAATAAATGCGTTTTCTTTTAACGCCTTTATCTAAGTCCGATATGTACTCTTTGCCCTTTCATAACGGCGCAATAAGCTTTAGGCATGTCACATAGAGAGAACAAGAGAGAGAGAGAGAGAGAGAGAGCTATTGTTTTTTTATTTATTTTGTTTTCATATCAACTCTTATCAGTCGGATGATACAAATTTATGTTGTACTCATGCCTATATCCAGACGACTAATCAACTTAGAAAGGACCTGTTTAAACTGGAGGTTGACTCAGAATGTTTATAACCCTTGTATGCCACTGAGTTCTTCCCTCTGGCTGTAGCATCAATACAATATAATACATCGGTATGGAATTGAAGGAGCTGACCGTTTAGTTTATACCCTCTCTCCTTGCAGTATATAGCGGGGCAATATACTTTATATATACCACATAAAAGGGAGAGAGTGAGAGTGAGAATGTGTGTGTATTATATATATATGTGTGTGTGTGTTTTTTTTTGTTTTTTTTTTATTATTTTTAAATGTATTGATTATTATTTTATGTATTTTTTTCTAAGCTAAGTATCAGTTCTTTGACCTATATAAGTCGACGTTGAATATTTATGCACACAAACTGACATATTATGGAGACCCTGTTTGAGTACATGCTTAGATTGATATCCAGTATGCGATAAATGAATATCAAATTGTAGTCATGAACTAAACCTTTAACCCCTTCTGTACCGGCGACGTCTATTAATGTTATTCTTGCTATATCCAGACGATTTTGTGTACGTAGTTTAAGAAGGTTATGTGGAAGCAAAAAGGGCTCAGTAAGATAGTTCGAAGCATGATAATTGCTGGAGGTCCATTTTAAACTGCATAAAATCGTCTAATATTAGCCAGAATTAAGTTACAAGGACGCCATCGGTACTGAAGGGGTTAACTGTCTTGATGGTGTAATGCTCATAGCGTTTAAGATCTGTATGTGGTAACCCAGGTTAGAATCCCGGTAGGATCACATACTTCCATTAATTTCATTGTGAAGTGTTTGGTGTTGGGAGTGAAGTCAATTAAGGGGAGACGGACTTATTTTTTATTTTTATTTTTTTTTTTGTTGTCTTAATTAATGTATTCCTTTATTACTTAGTGTTCTCGCTAGACCTCCATCAAGCTTAGAAAAACACCCCCTAGACCCCCCTTTAAGATAAATGTGTACATTTTTCGATAGAAAAATTTCCCGGCCGAAGGCCGGTTCCTCTTACAATGTCAGGCTCGCTATCGCTCGCCAAGAAATATTCTACACCTAAATGGCACGCAAGGTCTTAAAATTGACAACGAAATGGGGAGAAAGGTGTTAAAATCGCCAAACTAATGGGCCGAACGTCTTATAATCTCAAAACAAAACACGAGGAAGAAAGGGGACCCATCTTCTCTTAAACTCAACAGTCCATCAGCCTCACCTTAATTATATTATTCTCTTTCTTCCTAGGTGAGTCTTGTTGTGGTCTGGTGGCCGAGCGCTGACGGTAAGTACACTCTTCAATATGGCCGTAAACTAACAGAAACCCGTATACTACATCTTGAAATATATCTATCTATCTATCTATCTATATACTCATGCCCAATCCCCACTTTTCCTTTTTTTTTTGGGGGGGGGGGGCGGCTTTAAGACAGAGCAAGAATAGGGACAACACAAAACAATGAACACACAAAAATAAATTACAAATTCACACACATCTAGGTCATCCAGGAGAAGACCCAGAGACCAGACATCTTGAAATGATGATAGACATTCCTACTAAGACACAGCTCTTAGGGGACTATCACATGAAGACACAGCTCTTAGGGGACTATCACATGAAGACACAGCTCTTAGGGGACTATCACATGAAGACACAGCTCTTAGGGGACTATCACATGAAGACACAGCTCTTAGGGGACTATCACATGAAGACACAGCTCTTAGGGGACTATCACATGAAGACACAGCTCTTAGGGGACTATCACATGAAGACACAGCTCTTAGGGGACTATCACATGAAGACACAGCTCTTAGGGGACTATCACATGAAGACACAGCTCTTAGGGGACTATCACATGAAGACACAGCTCTTAGGGGACTATCACATGAAGACACAGCTCTTAGGGGACTATCACATGAAGACAAATATCCCACAACTAGTGTCCGCAACTCTGATCTAGCAGCTTTTTAAAGGGGGCCCACCTCGCTTTTTTTCTCTTTCTCTCCCTCTCTCTTTGGCTTGTATCCATTCGGCCCCATTCAGTCAACTGTTTTAAGACGTTTATCCCCATCCAGGTGTCGATTTCTTCCTAGCGAGCGATAGCAAGCCAGCATTGTATGGAGAAATCCGTCTTCGCCGGAGACATTTTTCTATAAAAATGTACAAATTTAGCTTGCTGTCAAAACAAAAATATATATATGCTGGCTTGCTACCGCTCGCCAGTAAAATATTGACACCTGGATGGGGGTAAACGTCATAAAACAGTAGGCTGAATGGGGTCGAATGGATACAAACCAAAGAGAGAGGGAGAGAAAGAGAAAACAAGCGAGGTGGGCTCCCTTAATACACTTGTATCCGGATTAGACTGAGTGTAAGCCCATGCACTGCAATAATCTCTTGTTCGTAAAATGTCGCACACTTTCATGACTTCTTGAACATATGTACACTGTTTATCATAAAGCTGTTGTAAGGTTACTGTCAAAATGTTACGCTTTCGAAAATTTGCATATAATAATATTCTTAAAATTACTTAACTTACTTAACAGTGTAGTATTTAGAATATTATTATAGTGTTTTAGTTTTGTTTTATCTATAAGTTACGGGAATGATACCTTTCATAACATCTACCTATGTGACCGTTTAATTTATGGTTTTATGTTGGTAATAGTGCTTCCAGTCCTGTGACCGAATACTTTATTCATCTGCGTTCAAGAATACTGCGTTCGATTTTGGTCTCTTTACTATCAAAAGTATTTAGAAAGACTTGAAAGATTGTAGCGAAGAATAACACAAACTATTCCCAGACTAAAACATAAGCCATATGAGGAAAGTCTAGACTAAGCGCAGACTACGAGGGGATATAATTCAAGTATTTAAGATAATTAAAGGAGCCCACATCGCTTTTGTTCGCTTTCTCTCCCTCTCTCTTTGGCTTGTATCTATTCGGCCCCATTCATCCTACTGTTTTAAGACGTTTACCCCCATCCAGGTGTCAATATTTTCCTAATATATACATTTTTGTTTTGACAGCAAGCTAAATTTGTAAATTTTTCGATAGAAACATTTCTCCGGCGAAGCCGGATTTCTCCATACAATGCTGGATCGCTATCGCTCGCCAGGAAGAAATCGACACCTGGATTGGGATAAACGTCTTAAAACAGTTGGCTGAATAGGGCCGAATGGATACAAGCCAGGAAAAGAGGGAAGAGGAGAGAATAATGAAAAAAGCCGGTGAAGGTGTCGACAATATGGTTGCAAACAAATGCTTCACATTCAATTATTCAAATTACACACAAGGGAATGGCTGACAAATCATCCATAAGCCTTTCACTCCCATGAAGCAAAACATTTGTTTTTCAACCTAGTAGTAAGCTTATGGTATGGCCTGCCCAGCAATATAATATATACTGCAGCATTGTTGAAACCTTCAAATATCGCTTAGACAAATATATCGCTCTAGTTCCCCGACTGACTATGTGTGCAGATGAATAACAGACATGCCACATTACCTCACTTGTTAGAATAGATATAGTAAGATAGTTTTATTTTCTATTTGTTCTGTCGAGTAGCGTGTCAGGGTTTCCATTCTAAACCGTCTTTTCTCTTCTATACAATAGTTTAAGTAGTTTAGATACCAGCAGCCTCGTAGGGATCAGTATATATGTTGCTGCTTGCTTTCCTTTGTACATCCTTTGTACCGTAACTATTAAGTGATCTGTTTAAATATTGTAGCTTTCAAGATAGAGGTTATTTATTTGTTTGCAAGTATTAGAAACATTTACCGTATTTGTTGACATTATGCTACACTGTACTGTACTGTAGACTGGTCATCTTAACCCCTTCAGCAAAATTACGTAATTTTCGTCTCTTTTAGGTTAGTGTTAAACTATTGTCTTTTACTTAAATCTACCTATAGGACTGAAAGGGGCTAATGTTATCTTAATAAATCAGCTAGATAATATAGGTCCTTCTTTAGTTGCATGCAATCGTCTAATGTAGGCCAAAGTAAAACGTAAACAATGCATCATAGTAGTGGAGAGGTTAATCGGGCGAGCAAGTATCAAGTCCTTCTGTCGCTTACTGATTTATGACTTGATATATACCTAGGATATTATGTCAATATTAAAAACATATTTAATACTATGATGCAGAGATGCAGTATTTTATCTTTCTGTAATTAAGTTCAATAATTAGTTTCAACTGGACGAGATATTGTATAATTGTGGTCTCTCAGGGTGAGAGAGAGAGAGACAGAGAGACAGAGAGACACTCCTGCACTGAAATATCTCTATGCATAACATAACCCCTAAACTACAACAAATCTGGTGCGCATTGAAAGAGTACCGGTATGCTATCATCATAATTTAGGCTCGTACGGAACACAATTCACTAGTCTTCCATTAATTACGGAATACAGTTGAGTTATTATAAATGTGTTCAAACAAAATTGTTGGAATTGCTATGCAGGATGTATTTTGTGCAAGTTCGCTTTCAGTTCTTTAGTTTAATCTTTATATTTAAGTCAGAAATCTTAATGGACTACACTAATCGAGTTCATGATTCTGTATTTTTTGTAAGAATCAGCCAGGGAATAGCCGTGGAGAGTTACAGCTCATTTGTTCTAGCCCTTTCTGAGATACAGGAGTAAGGGAATAAGATTTCAGGCCTAATTATTATAGTGAATACAATATGGGTGCATATATATATATATATTATACATTGTGTATATCCTGGATAATTAACTGTTTAGAATTGTCAGAGATTGGCAAACTGATTTGTTTACACTTAAGCACAAAATAAGGAAGTACCCAATCTTTGTTTCATATTAGTAGTATGTTTTCATAGTTACTGATATATTTCATAATTAAGGGGAGATGGGTCGTTTTTCTGGTCCCCCTTCTTCCTCATGTTTGTAGCTCCATTAGTATTCAGATTTTAAGACGTTCGACCCACTAGTTTGGCGATTTTAAGACCTTTCGCCACATTTCTTTTTCAATATTTAGACTTTTCTCGTTATTTAGGTGTAATTTGTTTTCCTGGCGAGCAAAAGCGAGCCTGTCATTTTAAGAACAACCGGCCGTATTTCTACAGATAAATGTAAAAATATGTCTTGAAGGATGGTCGTGGTGGTGTTTTTTTTTAAGCTTGATGGAGGTCTAGGGAGGAAACTGAAAAATAAATAAATGAATCAATTAATTAATAAGCCAAAAATACAGCCACTAGCCCCTTCCAAAATAAGAAAGTACCCAATGTCTGTTTCGAGTTAGTAGTATGTTTTCATAGTTGATGATATATTTCATAATTAACATAAAGTCACAGCCCAGTAGTCAAGTTCGGGACAGGACAATTTCTCGCTCGGCTGATTCTTAGATTACGAAACGTCTTAAACTGAGCGTAATAAAGTCGATTAGTGTTAGCCAAAATATAGAAAATCAAGACATTATTCTACTGAAGGTGCTATTAGAGTTATTTTATATGATATACCATATCATTCCTAATCTGAACAATATCGTCTATTATTACCGAGATACAGTAACTAAAGGGGTAACTTTATACTTTTTGACTGCGAATATTTCTTCATAATCTGGAGTATAGTGTTTAACCCCTTCCTTACCGAGCATGTATTTTGTATTATTCCGGCTATTTTTAGACGACTTTATGCAGCTTATTGGAGGAAACCGTGATATTTAAAATGGATAATCGAGATAGTTTTAAGCATTTTAATTACTACACGTCCTTCCTAAGCTGGATAAAATTGTCGGAAATAAATGAGTCAATATTAGCCTGAATAACATGAAGGCAAAATATCGTCCGTTCTACAGGGGCTAAAAGTACCAGAGTTGTGTATATTTATCTGCTGTTGAATTACAGATATATTAAATTATTATCAGTACTTCACATATTAGTATTAGTCTGTACTATAGTCTATTCATAATGACGAGTCTAGAAATCCTTAACCCCACCCTCCTATAACATAATACCTTCTGCACCAGCGACGTCATTTTAATTTTATTCTAGCTACATTTATACCATGTTGTACAGTTTAAGAAGGATCTGTGGTAGTAGAAAGGCTTAAGTGAGATATGTCGAAGCCTGTTAATTGATGTACCGTAGGCCTTTGTTAATACTGAATAAAATCGTGTAACATCAACCGGAATAAAGTTAAAAAAAGACGGCACCGAAAAGGGTTAACAGGAACTCTACCCAACGAACAAATAAGGAAATAAATGCATACATTCTAAAAAATATTATATACACTCAGGTATATGTTGGAAAAAGGGTCCTCTACCTACGAAATGGTCTCTTGAAATTGATGGTATTGGGTTTCTCCGTACTTGGGGGGAATTTGACACTTAAGGGTCCTTGGTTTTTGGGCTATATATTTATTTATTTATTTACTTTCGAGTTTCCTCGCTAAACCTTCATCAAGTTTAGAAACCCCCCCCCCCCTCTAGACCCCCTTTCAAGATAAATGTGTACATTTTTCTGTAGACAAATTTACCGGCCAAAGGCCGGTTCCTTCTAAAATTAGAGGCTCTCTATCGCTTCCCAGGAAAAAAATTGACACCTAAAGAGCACGACAGGTTTTAATATTGACAAAAACATTAGGCGAAAGGTCTCAAAATCGCCAAACTAACGGAACGAACGTCTTAAAACCTCTAAACCAATATTCTAAACATGAGGGAGAAGAGAGTCCAGAAAAATCGAGTAGTACCCCCTTAATGCCACTCCGATAGGAAAGGGCTAACGTTACACCTCAATGATATTTACTATTTTATCGCTCACTCTTTCTCGCTGCCTCTTGCCTCTCCCCTTCTCTCTCGCGCTCTCGCTCTCTGCCCTAATTACCAAAAAGATATAGACAAGCTAGAACGAGTTCAACGTAGAGTTACCAAAATTATACCTAGCCTAAAGAACAAACCATACAAGGAGCGTCTTAGAGAATTAAATCTATTTCCTTTAACCCAGCGCAGATTAAGAGTCGACTTAATTCAAGTGTTCAAAATCATCAAAGGCATCGACAATATGAACTGTAGTAAGTACTTCACTATCGACCAATCTAATTACACGCGGGGAAACGGGTGCAAAATTATTGGTAAATCTTTTAACTCACACGAAGCTAAAAATGTCTTCTTCAATCGAGTTGTCAACTTATGGAATGGGCTTCCCCGAGATGTTATAGACAGCAGCACCGTTGATTCATTTAAACTTCGCCTAGACAAATATCTCGCATCAAACCCGCGACTGACTGGATTTGTAAATTAATAACTTTATTTTATCCCCCCCTCAGTTACTAACCCATCTGTCCCCTATTAACTTCCTAATCCTGCCACGGACATTAGTTCCAGGGCAGTAGTTCCCTTTCCAATGTTCCCTTACCCACTCTAAACCACTGCTTGGACACTTGATCCTCAGTGTTTTGTAGGACAAGCAGCCTAGAAGGGTCACTAGACCTATTGTTGCTTGATTTCCTTGGTACGCCTTTGTACTCTCTCTCTCTCTCTCTCTCTCTCTCTCTCTCTCTCTCTCTCTCTCTCTCTCTCTCTCTCTCTCTCTCTCTCCTCTCTCCTCTCTCCTCTCTCTCTCTCTCTCTCTCTCTCTCTCTCTCTCTCTCTCTCTCTCTCTCTCACGTGTGAGCAAGTGGGGAGATACTCTTACTTCACACTCCGGACACAACCTGTATGCAAATTTGCAAGAGAGTTCGCTCTATCAAACTGTTAGATCTCTGACTCGTGGAAATAACGTCCTTGACCTTGTACTTGCAACAAAAGAAGAATTGATAGAGAATTTAAAAGTTGGTGATGAATTCAGTAACGGCGACCATCGTACGATAACTTTCAGTTTAAAGATTACCAGTAATGAACCATCGTGAAAGTCCCGAATTTCAAGAAAGCAAACTTTCGTAAACTTAGAGCAATGTTTTGAGAAACTGACTGGAGCTTTCTAATTAACAATAACGATATAAATACATCATGGGAATTTTTCACTATCACATACTTAAAAGCAGTGCAAGACTGCATACCATTGAAAATACGGCGTACAGTCCATAATGATAAGCCTAAATGGTGAAATAAAGAGATTTCAGAATGCTTGCATGCTAAAAAAATTGTTCGTGATAGACTAAAATCCTCACAAAATTACGAAGAACGGATGAAATTCGTAGAACTACGACACACAGCCAAAAAGTTAATTAAGCAAAATATAAAGACCCTGGAGTTACATGTTGCGAATCAAAGTAAAACAAACCCAAGATAATTTGATTGTTGCATCAGAAAGAAGACATTAATTACTTCAACTATTGGACCGTTAGTCGATGACAATGGAGAATACACCAAAGACAAAGTACAAATGAGTAATGCCCTCAATACCTTCTTTGCATCAGTTTTCTACAACAGAAAACCTAAGTAATATCCCTACAGCATCGCTGGTTCAGATAGATAACTTTGACGATCTAAGCAATAACACAATTACAGAAAGAAAGTATTGAAATGTTTAGATAAACTCAAGGTATATAAATCGTCTGGACATCATACAATCTCACCTAGAGTTCTAAAGGAAGCTAAGGATACGCTCTCCAAACCACTGACATTGCTATTGAATAAATCTTTGCAGTCTGGGACTATGCCTGATCAGTGGAAGCTTGGCAAAGTAACACCGATATTAAAAAAAAAGGCAGCAAATCCTTACCCAATTACTATCGTCCGATTAGCATAACCTCAATTGTATGTAAAATTTGAATAACACTCATAAGAGACGGATTCGTAAATTACTTACAGGAAAATAACATGCTTAAAAGATCCTCAACACGGCTGGCTTTCGTAAAAAAGTCTCCTGCTTGACAAACCTCTTAGACTTCTTCCACGATATCCTCAAACTACATGATGAGAGTAAAGCTGTAGATATTATATAGCTTAATTTTCAAAAAGGCCTTTGACAAAGTTCCGCACAAACGTTTACTGCTGAAACTAAACACGCATGGAATACAAGACGGTGTGTTGAAATGAATAGACAATTGGCTCAGTGACAGAAAGCAAAGAGTAGTCACTAACTGTAAGGCATCCAAATGGATCAATGTAAGTAGCGCGGTACCCCAGGGATCGGTATTAGGGCCAATTATCTTCCTAGTTTACATCAACGGCATAGATGAGGGTTTCACGTGTACAATCTCGAAGTTTGCTGAGATATAAACATTGCAAATAGTGTACTCTAAAAAGAACAAGTTGAAGATATGCAATACAATCTAGATATTGTATGTTGTCATGTTGGGCTCAAATTTGACGAATGAGTTGCAATGCGGATAAGTGTAAAGTACTCCATTTCGGAATGAGAAAGCAAACTATTCGATGACTGGCACCCAGCTTAAGAGTGTAGAAAGATAAACTGATTTGGGAGTAACAATATCCAGTAACCTAAACCCAGTCAATAATGTTCAGAAGTTGTTAAGAAGGCAAACAAAATAATTGGCTGTATAGGCATGTCATTTGAGCATTAATCCAAAGATGTAATCCTAACTCTTTACAATTCCTTAGTCCGCCTTCTTCTGGAATATTGCGTTCAATGCTGGTGCCCTTATTACCAAAAAGATATAGACATGCTAGAACGATTTCAACGTAGAGTTATCAAAATAATACCTAGCCGAATGAACCAACCATACGAGGAGCGTCTCGGAGAATTAGATCTATTTCCTTTAACCCAGCGCAGATTAAGAGGAGACTTAATTTAAGTGTTCAAAATCATCAAATACATAATTCAAGTATTCAAAATCATCAAAGGCATCGACAATATGAATTCTAGTAAGTACTTCACTATCGATCAATCTGATTACACGCGGGATTGGCAAATCTTTTAACTCACACGAGTAGGTATTTCTTCTTCAATCGAGTTATCAGCTTGTGGAATTGGCTTCCCCGATACGTTATAGACTGCAGCACCGTTGATGCTTTTAAACTTCGCCTAGACAAACATCTTGCCTCGACTGACTGTGTTTGTAAATGAATAACTTTATTTTTTGTTCCTCAGATCCATCAATATTATTGTGTTTATGTATTACTAAAATGTTACTGGTACTCTTTTCCCCAGATGCACGAAAGATATCTTATAACTGTGTTATGTCACTAACCCAACTGTTCCATACTAACATCTCCTAATCCTGTCACGGACATTAGTTCCAGGGCAGTAGTTCCCTTTCCAATTTTCTCTTACCCACTCCAAACCACTGTTTGGGCACTTGATCCTCAGTGTTTTGGAGGACACGCAACCTAGAGGGATCACTAAACCTATTGTTGCTTGATTTCCTTTGTACTCCTGTGTACTCTCTTTCTCTCTCACACACACACACAGTTCATTTCGCACTCTCTTTATCTTTCACTGGTACTCTCACTACATCTACATATCATTCTCATTCTGGTTGGACATTTTAAACCTCTCGTTCATAGTACTCTCTCTCTCTCTCTCTCTCTCTCTCTCTCTCTCTCTCTCTCTCTCTCTCTCTCTCTCTCTCTCTCTCTCTCTCTCTCTCTCTCTCTCTCTCTCCCCTCTCTCTCTCTCTCTCTCTCTCTCTCTCTCTCTCTCTCTCTCTCCTCTCTCTCTCTCTCTTCTCTCTCTCTCTCTCTCTCTCTCTCTCTCTCTCTCTCTCTCTCTCCTCTCTCTCTCTCTCTCTCTCTCTCTCTCTCTCTCTCTCTCTCTCTCTCTCTCTCTCTCTCTCCTCTCTCTCTCTCTCTCTCTCTCTCTCTCTCTCTCTCTCTCTCTCTCCTCTCTCTCTCTCTCTCTCTCTCTCTCTCTCTCTCTCTCTCTCTCTCTCTCTCTCTCTCTCTCTCTCTCTCTCTCTCTCTCTCTCTCTCTCTCTCTCTCTCTCTCTCTCTCTCTCCCCCCCCCCCCTCTCTCTCTCTCTCTCTCTCTCTCTCTCTCTCTCTCTCTCTCTCTCTCTCTCTCTCCCCCCCCCCCCCCCCCCCCCCCCCCCCCCCCCCCCCCACCCCCCCCCCCCACCCCTGCACACGACCTTAATAGTGTTCTTAAGGGAGCCCACCTCACTTCTGTTTTATCTTTCTCTCCCTCTCTCTTTGGTTTGTATCCATTCGGCCCCATTCAGCCTACTGTTTTATGACGTTTACTCCCATCCAGGTGTCAATATTTGCCTGGCGAGCGGTAGCAAGCCAGCATATATATACACTTGTTTTGACAGCAAACTAAATTTGCACATTTTTCGATAGAAAAATATCTCCGGCGAAGCCAGATTTCTCCATACAATGCTAGCTTGCTATCGCTCGCCAGGAAGAAATCGACACCTGGATGGGGATAAATGTCATAAAACAGTTGGCTGAATGGGGCCGAATGGATACAAGCCAGAGAAAGAGAGAAAAGGAGAGAAAGAGAAAACAAGCAGGTGACCCCCCCTTAACCCCCACTCGGCACCTTAATTACGGCCTCACACTCTTCACCTCACACTTCCCTCTTCATTATCATCATCATTATCATCATCATTATCACTATCATCATCATTATCACTATCATCATCATTATCAGTACTTCATCATCTTCATTAGTATCCCTCGCTTGATTATCACTGTCATCATCGTCAGGAGTAACACATCATTATCAACATCATATGTACTGCCATCATTATCATCATCACCTATCATCACTAGCATTATCACACTCATCATCATCATCAGGTTCATCCCCATTGGCCATTATATATAGCGAAATCATTAAGGGGAGGTTTTTAGTTAGTTCGCTAAACCTCCATCAAGCTTAACATTACAGCCCCTAGACCCCCTTTCAAGATAAATTTGTACATTTTCGGTAGAAAAATGTCTCGGCCGAAGGCCGGTTCCTCTTAAATTACAGGCTCGCTATCGCTCGCCAGGAAAAAATCGACACCTAAATTGCACGAAAAGTCTTAAAATTCACAGAAATGGGGCGAAAGTTCTTAAAATCGCCAAACTATTGGGGCGAACGTCTTATAATATCAAAAGCAATGGGGCTAACCATGAGGGAGAAAGGGGTCAAGAAAAAAAAATCTCAAGTGGAAATCTCCCATTACTAGTGATCAAGTTGTTTACAATAACATGGCAACTTCTTTCAAAATCTCTTTGTTCCCTCCCCCCCCCCCCTTTTATTTAAACATTGTAGTTCCTCCAACAACACAGTCACCTACCTATTCGCACACTAGGCATTGGTTGGCAATCTTTAGTATTCCAGGTATAAATATTGTCGCAGTTGTTTCAATATTTGTTTGATTTTCATTAATACAAACTTGTGTATAACCATTATCACAATTATCATTATTAGTTTCATCATATATATTATGAGTATTATTGTGATTATTATTATTATTATAATCCCTTCCTTCGTATTAATTATATGCATCCTCTTCAGTATATTGTTCCTCATTATAGTATTGTATTTATATTTCCTTCCTAATCATCGTCAAGTATTTATTATTAGTATTGTCAGCAACAGCATCGGCATCAGAATCTCCAGCATCGTCTATATAAGTATCATTATTCGTTATGCTTATCAACATCATTATTTCATGTTTTCCCCCTTCTTGCTATATGGTTATAATTCCTTTGTTACTAGTGTGTAATGTTTTCTTATAGGGAAATATTGTCTTACATATCTATATATATATATTTTATTATTATTATTATTATTATTATTATTATTATTATTATTATATATATTTTTTGTGTTTTGTCCAATCCCCCCTGCTCTTCTCTTCTTCAAGTATTCGCTATTCAAGGTTCTGCTTTAACTACCGGAATTAAATGTTGACCTTCTCGTTTGAATCGTAAGGTTTGTGTATTCAGTGTACCTACGTAGTTCTATGAACATCTATTACACTTGTTTACCATTTATCCATCACTTCTTTATTATCTATCACTTTCTCTTGAGTTGTTCTCCTTCTTTGTCATATAGTACTTAATACGCACCTTTCATACATTGTTCACTCACTTTCACTTCCATCTTACGCATATCCATTATTTTTCTTTTGCTCAACCAGTCTCCTCATCGTCCTCCTTCTTATTCCCTTCTCTTCTGCTTCTGCATCATTATATCCTACGTCTTCTCCATTTTCCTCTACCTCGTTATTTTGTCCTTCATCTCCTGTTAGTACCCATTCTAGTGATCGTGTGGTAGGAAAGATTGGCCACCCTTTTCTTCGAACTCTTTTTGGAGCCATAATTATCAAAACACGGGGCTATGTTTTATATTGAATTATAGAGAATGTTGATAATTAACCCCTCCTGTATCGGCGACGTCTTTTTGTTTTCATTATCTTCATTTGGACTATTTTATGAAGCTTAGGACTTATTTTTGGTAGCAAATAGGACTAATAGAGAGAGTCTGTAGCCTTTTAATAGGTAGACGTCCTTCCTAAGCTGAATGCAATCATCTAATAGTTACCAGAATCTAATGAAGACAACGTCACCGGTACAGAAAGGGTTAAGCCAAACTAGATTTCTTGTAATAGTGTTCAATATGGGTGTGGATATAAAATTAGAAAGGATAATTAGACCAGTGGCATCAATAGGGTGGAAGTTGGTCGATATATTTAATTATATTATAATTGTATAGGTCTCTTCCTCTGATCTTCCTCTTCTCTTACCTCCTCCTCCTTCATCGATTGCTCTTCCTTATCTTCTCTTGCTTTTCTTCTATCCCTTATTCCCTTTCTTCTTCCTCCTTCCTTCTCCTCTCCCTATTGTTCTTATATCACCTACTCTTTCACTTTTATTAACTTATTTTACTTGACCTCCTAGTATTAACGTTATTAATTCTCCTCTTCTTCCTCTTCCTCCTTCTCTTGATTTTCTCCCTTATTCTCCACTTTCTACCTCCTTCGTCTATAACACCTCCATTCCCTTCTATTTCTCTCCCTTCTCTTATTAATTCTCCCTCTCCCCTTCTTCCTCCTATTCCTTTCTTTCTCCTTCTCTTTCAACTTACCATCATCATTATACTCCTCCTCCTCCTCCTATCTTATTCCTATATCACCTCCTGGGTATCTTATTCCTTCCCCACCTTCTCCCAATTATCTCTGTTCTCTACTCTTCCTACTTCATCATAATTATCGTTCTTCTCCTCCTCCTTGTATTTTGGTCTCTATAAACTCCTCTTCTCTCTCCCTTTCCTTATATATCACCCTTCTTTCCCTCTTACTTCTCCTCTTCCTCCTCCTATCTTCCCCCTTGTCTTCCTACTTATCATCCTCATTATCAACTTCTTCCTCCTCCTCTTCTCTTTGTCCTCGATCATCTCCTTTTCTTACAAAGGAATACAAAGGACTTAAAAACTGCTACAGACTTATTGGTCCTTACAGGGCAGTTAATTGGATGCGTACGCTGCTAAGCTACCGTTACTAACTATTAGGTAAAACAAAGGATAGCAAATTAAAAGGCTCCTCCCCACCCACCACTCCCTCCAGCTTACGCTGGCATGGAAACAGTTGGTAAAATATACCAAGCAGTATGGAAAACTGACATGGAATTTCGGATATGATAGGACGAAAGGAGATAAATTAGTAGCCAACACTCATTCTACATCGAAGATCTGGAAAAAAACAGTCATGAGCAAAATGGTCCCTGTATGCAGAAATTATATAAATATTGCAATCTGTGGTATTTCTTCATTACGACTGGGAGTTATTCTGAAATAAATGGTGTTAATAATTGAGGGTTAGTGGCAAGGTTTATCAAGACGGTTCTTGAAAGTCTCAACTGTATCGCAGTTCACAATGTTTGAAGGTAGTCTATTCAAATGTTCACAACACGATTGAAGAAGAAGTGTTTTGCTTCATTAGAATGAAATCGCTTTCCTATAATCTTACAACCATTGTTTATAGTGAAGTTTGATCGGTCAATTGTGAAGTAATCACTTACATTTAGGTTGCTGAATCTCTTAACAATCTTGAAAACCTCTATTAGATCACCTCTCAATCTGCGTTTGGTTAGGCTAAACAAATTTAGTTCCTTTAGACGCTCCTCGTATGGTTTGTTTCGCAATCTAGGTATAATTTCTGTGACTCTGCATTGCATTTGTGTCCAGTATATTTATATCCTTAACCCCTTCTGTACCGGCGATGTCTTTTATATTGGATTTCAGCTACATTTAGACGATTTTGTGAAGCTTAGGGAAGATATATGATTACTAAAAGGCTTAATTGATATAGTCTGTAGTAGTTTAATGGTTAGACGCCCTTCTTAAGCTGAACACAATAGTTTAATAGTTGCCAGAATGTAATGAGAAGTACATCACCGGTAAAGAAGGGGTTAATGTAGTACGGTGACCAGAACTGCTCGCAATATTCAAGATGGTGACGCACAGGTGAGTTGTATTGCGGTAGTATGACTTTTTCTAATTTGAATTCAAAAGTTCTACCTATGAATCCCACCAACTTATTTGCAATTTTTACTGCCTCTGTACTCTTCTCATTATCTTATTACTTATTCTTACTCATCACCATCATCATCATCTTTCTTTTCCTCTTCATCCTACTCATTCTTCTTCTCCTCTTCTTCTTCCTCCTCCTCCTCCTTGTGCTGCTCCTCATTCTCTTCCTCCTATTCCTCCTCCGCCACCTCTTTCCTCTCCTCCTTGTGCTGTTCCTCCTCCTCCTCCGCCACCTCCTCCTTATGCTGCTCCAACTTGCAAATTCCCATCAGCATAAATTTATGTTTTTCTCAGACTGTTGTGACCCTTCAGAGAGCCATCATAAACACACATCCATTTCCACTTGTGTCTTCTCCTGCATCTGGCTACTGTGGGTCCAGTTTAATTCATCGTACATTTTGCTTTCTTCTTTAACACCTAACGAGCGGCCTAGGCGGTAAATAATATGTAGCCACCAGCGGGGTGTTTTACCCAAAATAGGGCTGTTTACGTGATCATTTTCATGCCTAAATAAGACCCAGAGTGTAAAACAAGTATCTATCCCTGAAAGGGCATAAACAGAGCTTTCCAATGACACCACAACGATCCTTGTATGACCGCTAGTTTTCTTGCAACAACCGCGCAACACGAGTGCAAAAACCATGTAATTCGGTACTTTCCCCACACAATTCACTATGTAGCGAGTGTGAGAGGGTGGAGGAGGGTGGGATTCATGTCAGTTGGTCCACCGCGGTGGTCTGGACCAGTCATACGCTCGCTACTCTCCTGCCACCACTTGTCTCTCTCTCTCTCAGCAATATTACGTGCTGAAAATGCCACACGACTTATGTTGTGAGCCGCCACATAGTCCAAATTTCTTTCACTCGACATATGATGCGCGCCGCTAAAGAAGGGTTAAATATATTATCGTGCATGTTTTCTTGTGTGCTTCAACCTTCTTTAACCCGTACAGTACCGGTGACGTCCTTTTCATTACATTCTGGAGACGATTAGGCATTATTATTCAGCTTAGGAAGGACCTCAAGCAATAATATGGATTCAAACTATCTCAACTAACCCTTTCAACTACCACAGATCCTTCATAAGCTGCATAATATCGTATACATATAGTTAGAATGAATCATAACACACGTCGCTGGTACTCAAAGGGTAACATATCTGTACTTCGTATGTGTGTGTATTTTTAGTTTCATGCCGCATATTTGGTTACTGCAGTGCTTAAGGGGAGGTTTTTAGTGTGTTTCCTAGACTTCCATCAAGCTTGAAATTACACCCCCATGACCCCCTTTCAAGATAAATTTGTACATTTTTCGGTAGAAAATTTCCCGGCCGAAGGCCGGTTCCTCTTAAATTACAGGCTCGCTATCGCTCGCCAGGAAAAAATCGACACCTAAATGGGACGAAAGGTCTTAAAAGTGACATAAATGGGGTGAAAGTTCTTAAAATCGCCAAACTAATGAGGCGAATGTCTTAAAATCTCAAAAGCAATGGGGCTAAACATGAGGGAGAAAGGGGTAAAGAAAAATATCCCTCAAGTGGAAATCTCCCCTTAACCCGTACAGTACCGGCGACGTCTTTTTGTTTTTATTTCAGCTGCATTTAGACGATTTTACGAAGCTTATGAAGAATATATGGTAGCTAAAAGGATGAATGGAGATAGTCTGTAGCCTTTTAATTGCTAGACGTCCTTCCAAAGCTGAATAAAATTGTCTAAATATAACTAGCATAAAATGTAATAGACGTCGCTGGTACAGGAGGAGTTAATTGTAAATACGGTCGTACTTCATTCCTCCCTGCAATCTTCGTCACTTCTTCAACACTCATTCTCGTCCATTTCTCAGAATGCTATAACCCTTCAGGGAGCCATCATAAATCACACCCATTTGCACTTCTGTCTTCTCTTACATTTGGCTACTGTGGCGCGTGCTTAAATTATCATACATCTTCTGTGTTGTTCGTTATCGTTAGTATCGTACGTCTTCCATTTTCTGTTCTTCATTATTCTTATTATAATCCATCATTCCATTAATTTGTACTTCTTGTTATTGTTTTTCTTAAGATTTCTCAGCCCATCTGGTTACTGGTGTGTATATATAAATTGTATATATATATAGTTGTATATATAATTGTGTATATATAAATTATATATATATATATATAATTGTGTATATAATTGTGTATATATAAATTGTATATATATTTGTGTATATATAAATTATCATACATCTTGCTTCCTTCATTGTACTTATTATATATCTTTGTTTACTTTTCTTCATATTTCATCTCATCGTACATCTTTGTGACTGCTGTGACCATTGGGAGAGCCATCATAACCACACATCCATTTCAATTTGTGTGTTATCCTGCACCTGGCTACTCGTGTGTTGCACTATCATGCATATTTCCTCTCATCTTTATACAGTATATGTTATCGTACATCATTCTTGTCTTTTATATTGTCTCTTACTATTCTTTTCGTACATCTGGCTACTCCTATTTGACTTATCATGTCTTTCCTTTCTTGCTTATATATATATATATATATATATATATATATATATATGTGTTTCTAATCTCTCAGTGGGGTTCGAACCGCCGACCGTCAGGACGATAGCCGATGCTTTAATCAACTACACCACGGCAGTTAAAGCGTCGGCTATCGTCCTGACGGTCGGCGGTTCGAACCTCACTGAGAGATTAGAAACATTTAGTGGCTCACGTGTATTTGTGATATATACTCAATATATATATATATATATACTGTATATATATGTACATATATATATATATATATATATATATATATATATATATATATATATATATTATATATTATATATAGATATATTATTCTTCATCTTCCTTCTCTTCTTCCTATTTATATATATTTTCACCTTTCTTCTATCGACCATGCTGTCTTTGTTAATATAATAATTATGTCATTCCTCTCATTTATTTTATTTTTTTACTTAGTGTGTATATTTCGTCTTTTCTTCATGATTCCTATTTCCGTCCATCTGTCTTCCTGCTAATGCACATCCAGTTTCATTTGCGTTCCTGAGCATCAGCCTGTTGTTGTTTCTTTGAGGGGGGATGGGCGTATTTAGTTGGTTATTTATATATATTTTCATAATTTCGTTAGTTTCCTCCCAAGACCACCATCAAGCTTTAAAAAAATCACCCCAAAAGTCTCCTCCAAGATAAAACAATTTTTTGGGGGGGTATCTTTTTTCTCTAATCATACATTTTGCTACTGTTATGTTTCTTTAAATATACTTACTTTTTCATTTCGTTAGAGAACCATGAAAAGCATACATATACATATATTGGTGTGATTTCGTACATCTGGCTACTGCTGTATACTGTATATATCAAGATAATTGTACATGTTTCCTTTCGTCTGTCTTATCAATATTACATATCTTCTCTTATTATACGTCTGGTTAATACTGTGTGTAGTTATGTTTGTTATTAAGGTACATATTCTTGTATTTTATCTATTAGTGTATTTATCATATAAATATTTTATATCTTTCATTTATATCTTATTGTCATTCACCTAACTTATCTTAGTTTTCTTATTACTCATTTGTTTACAGATTACTTTCTGTCACACACTTTGCTGTTGTTGAATGTAATTATTTTTCACAGTACCATGATTTTGTTTATGTTTATATTGTTCATGATTGTTACACCCAATTTATCGTATATATATATACAGTATATACTGTATATACTGTATATATATATATATATATATATATATATATATATATATATATATATACATTCATATATTTATTATTCAATTTATTGTACACTTGTATTCTCCTTTTCATTCATATTATTATTATAAGAGTATTCTTTCTACTTCATACTGCATCTTGCTTACTGTCTCACAATATTCTGCTTCGCTGTCCTAATCTTCCAATGTGTAGCTAATTATAGGTTAGTATTAAATCCGGACTATCAAGTAGGGACCGCAAGGTATGTGCAGTCTGTGTGTCTATGTAACCCTATGTATCTAGTATTGCCCTTCAGAGAGCCATTATATACACACATCCATTTCCATTTGTGTTGTCGTGCGTCTGGCTATTCTCTGGTGTGTACAGTATTTGCATTATTATTGTACAAAAATATAGGATTTATATTTTAATGGTTACTCATAGTTTCTCTTATCATTCATATTATTGTATACCATTCTTCTCTTTTCACACTTCCAGTCATTTTATTGTCTTTCTATTTATGCAATCTTCTTATTATCCTAAATATCTTCTTTTGTTATATACGTTATTCTTATTATCTAGCACCTCTCCTTTGTTATCTACGTTCTTCTTATTATCTATCATAAATATCTCCTTTGTTATTTACGTTCTTATTATTATCCTACATAATTCTCCTTTGTTATCTACGTTCTTCATATTATCCTACATCTCTCCTTTGTTATCTACATTCTTCATATTATCCTACATCTCTCCTTTGTTATCAACGTTCTTATTATCCTACATAATTCTCCTTTGTTATCTACGTTCTTCATATTATTCTACATCTCTCCTTTGTTATCTACGTTCTTCTTATTATCCTATATATCTCCTTTGTTATCAACGTTCTTATTATCCTACCTCTTTCCTTTGTTATCTACGTTCTTCTTATCATCCTACCTTTTTCCTTTGTTATCTACGTTCTTCTTGTTATCCTACATATATCCTTTGTTATTTATGTTCTTCTTATGTCCCTACATATCTTCTGTATTATTTACGTTCTTCTTATTATCTTTCATCTCTCCTTTGTTACCTACGTTCTTATTATTATCCTACATCTCTCCTTTGTTATCT
Source organism: Paralithodes platypus (assembly GCA_032716605.1). Classification (NCBI taxonomy): domain Eukaryota; kingdom Metazoa; phylum Arthropoda; class Malacostraca; order Decapoda; family Lithodidae; genus Paralithodes; species Paralithodes platypus. Next base: position 61,191,921 of record CM064513.1, on the reverse strand, counting down.
ACGTTCTTCTTGTTATCCTACCTCTTTCCTTCGTTATCTACGTTCTTATTATTATCTTACATTTCTCCTTATTGTTACGTCCTGGGATATATAAACACTGGGCTCTTTCTATTGGACTAGGTATGCGGCAACAAGCAACAACGGAAAACGCTAGATCCAACCCTTATCTATAAACCCAGGCAACAAACAACCCTAAACCGTCAAGAGTCCTGCCTGGACAACAAGGTATCCTATGACTCGGTTACAGGGTGCACGCACTATAGACTGCTGATAGTCAAGCAGGCTATATAAAAGATCACACAATTAAGTTGACTTAAAGCTTCAAGGAAAAGATAGATAACGGAATTAAATTGCAGAAACAATTTAATAACAAACTAGAAGAAAGTACATTTAACGTTACGTTAATTAATACAACTAATCACCCCTGCGTGAAAGAAGGTGAAAGCAAACAGTCCTCAAAACATCGTACAGGTAGACAAGATGCGGGTTTCTAAACTGCATGTGGCTACTGTAGGATCTGATGCTTAGCAAAGAAAGTACGTTACGGATTTAGAGAACTCTTAACTCATAAGCAGGAATAAATACTAGTGATAGGCGATACAGAGTATAATGGCATAGGTATAATTAAATAAAGGCAGCAACTCGCAACATAACCACATACAGGTGTGCTTCTCACTCTTAGTCAGGCAAGCCTGCTCGGACAGAGTCTCTAAGCCACACCCTGACTCACAATGCTCACAAAAACGGTAAACTGTGGCACAATAACAAACATACAGAGATGATAAACCCCTAGCTGTTAATCTGCCAGGTGGCAGAGGTCTAGCTGGAAGGATATAGGCTTCGGATACCCGGGCTGAGCCACCTGCTCTAGCCTAGGGACGTTCCCAAGTCTGTGCGCCAAATTACTCTAATTGAAAGGGTGCTCTCTTGAGAGACTCAGATCGCAAGTATCTGACTCTCTCCTGGCGACCCTAAAACAAAAGCAAGACGTGCTAGCGCAGTACTGAGTGGACTAGGGAAGGGCCCTCACACAACACAACACTAGACACACAGGGACACAGACAAGAAAATGACCCCAGACTCCCACGGGTATCCTAGTAAAGTCGTGCGGGTCCACAGGACTCGCACCAGCAGACTTTACTTAAAGGATCGCAGAAAGCCTCCCCTCCGGTCTAGCCCCTGCTAACCTGACACAAGAACACACTAGCAAGCATGAAACCACCAAATATGAGACGACAAAAAAGCTTCCTAGGTCTCATTAACAATTACGTCTCTGCATAAGGCCCAAAATCCTATCTAGTTATCTGAGAGCTCGTCGTTAATACAATAATAGATATAAGGTCTATCAAGGGGATGGGATAATTAAATAGATTGGTGAAGTAGTGGAAGGAAGGTATACAAAGTAAGAGAGAAAGTTTCTAAGTGGGGTTGAGAGGGATAGATATCAAGGGGGTCCGAAGGGTACGACAGTGAGGTGAGCTCTGAGTCTTGAATCTGTCTGGACCCCACCCTAGGCATACAAAATACATCCCAGGCTTGGCAACACTCAACACTGTTGCCTGGTCAAAATCCTCTACCCCGTGCGTGAGTCGAAACTAAGCCTAACGTTGCAATCAAATGCATATGGCAACGCTTCAGGCTCGTCCCAAGCTGGCAAGCGAAGCAACGTCCCAAGCCGGTCTCTCTCTCCCGCTCGTCTCCTCCCGCCCTCACTAAACTTACATCTTATATATTATAATGAAACAATCAACTATCGAGAATAAAATATACTAAGATGCGTTGGTTAAGAATAAGGGCAGCTACAAGCTATGAAACAACATAAGAATATCCCAGACATTAGTTACGTTGTCGTAGGATATATACTAAGGAAAAGCCTGCCGGCCGGCTGCCGCCAGCCGGTTTCTAAACGGCTGGGCAGCCGACGCGCGCGCATGCCCGCACGTGGCTACTATGCAGAAGCGTCACACCTCCCCCAACATATAAGACCCTTGACTAAGTTCTTCATATCTAACAGAAAGCTTCTCATAGTACCACACACTGTTGCGACACAAGGCACTATATATAAACAAAATAAAGACTGTTGCGCTCCACCGAGCAAGTTCAACTAACTCAGCGACAATAAGCGAAAACATTCAACTTAGATACTGCTACAACATCTTATACAAAATTCTACACGTTATAAAAATAAAGAGTTTTTATAAGGTTTTTGCTTTTTTAATTTGTTTTTTTCGGCTGAACTACAGTGACAGCCTATTTTCCTCCACACTCAACCCTCAATCCTGTGGCAGTCTAACCAACATCATCCACCCTTGATAGACAATCCGCTATCACGTTATCAGAACCGGCAATATGGCGTATGTCCAGATTATACTCCTGAAGCATGAGTGACCACCTGGTTAGCCTCATATTCCAGTTATGAAACTGATTCAAGAATTTCAGAGGGTGATGATCGGTATAAACCACTACGACTGGTCCGAAAGCAGGAACATATACATCGAAGTGCCTGAGCGCCAGCACTATCGCCAGGAGTTCTTTTTCAATTACAGAGTAATTCCTTTGTGCACTATTGAATTTTTTACTGTAAAAACTCACTGGATGTTCGATACCTTCATCATCTGTCTGTAACAAGACAGCCCCAGCCCCTATGCCACTGGCATCAGTCGCCAGCTGAAAAGGTCTGCTGAAGTCCGGGGCCCTGAGTATGGGGTGGGTACATAACAGGTGTTTCACCAAGGAAAACGCCTCTGCACACTCAGGAGACCACCGGAACTTCTTGTCCTTAGATAATAAGTCAGTTAAAGGTGCAAGTACAGTCGAATAGCCTATCATACCTAGAAACCGCATGATTTGTTTCTTAGTCGTAGGCTGGGGAAACTGATCGATGGCTTTGATCTTTGTCTGTGGAGGGCACACCTGACCCATCCCCACCTCGAACCCCAGGTACAAAACTGTGGCTTTGACAAAATCGCACTTACCCAGGTTTACCACCAAACCTGCTTCATTCAGTTTATTAAAAAGCTGTCCGATGTGAGCACAGTGACTGTTAAAATCCTCGTCGTATATTATGACATCATCTAGGTACACCGTACAGTTGGGAATGTCGGCTACAATGTCGTTCATTAATTTCTGAAACGTTGCAGGGGCATTTTTCAGCCCGTATGGCATAACATGGCAACGATATGTGGCACCGTCCACCACAAACCCACACACCTCTCGCGCTCGCTCAGACAAGGGCACTTGCCAATAATCCTTAACAAGGTCTATCTTAGTGAGGAACTTAGCTTTTCCTATCTTATCCACACTGTCGTCCACGCGAGGGAGAGGGTAGGCATTTGTGGGGGTTAAACCATTCAACCTGCGGAAATCTATACAAAACCGCACCTTGCCATCTGGTTTGGGCTGCAGTGTGACTGGGGAAGTCCACCTTACTGCACCCTCTGAAATCAGCCCACGTTTCAGCATATAATCCAGCTCTTCCCTAAGTGCTGGTAATTTAATAGGGGGAACACGGTATGGCACTGATTTAAAGGGCGGGTGGTCCCCATCGACATCGTGCACCGCTTGAGTAGTGAGGCCAGGATGCTCCGCGAAAACAGCTGGGTTTGAATCAAACAAGTGCTTCACAGCTACACGCTGTTGCTCAGGCAGGTGCACTATCAACTCGTGAGCCACTTGTCTAGAATTCCCCGCCCACTGATCCGCGGAAACATGACAATCCCAATTATCCTCCCCCGCAGCTTGACTGTCCCTTCCTCCTTCTCCACCACGATCGCTACAGATCAACACCGGGACAGTGAGAGGCTCGGAGGGGTGCCTCACATACTCTTTCATCAGATTTACATGGCAAAGTTGGTTCTTTTTCTTACGATCAGGAGTAGCTACTAAATAGTCGAGATCAGAAACCTTCCTTACAACCCGATACGGACCAGAATACTTGGCAGACAAGGGGTGTCCCACCAGAGGCAGTAGTATCAGTACCTCCTGATCTACTTCAAACTCCCTCAGCTTCACCTTCTGGTCGTATCTGTCCTTCATCTGAGCTTGTGAACTCTTAAGGTTCCGACCTGCTACCTCCAAGCTCTTTAGCATTCTCTCACGGCTTTCAACAACATACTTTAGAAGCGAGCATGGCTTTGTGACTCCCTCCCAGATCTCCTTGACTATGTGGAGGGGCCCCCTGACCCTGTGTCCAAAAACCAACTCGTTCGGGCTAAATCCCAAGCTCTCCCCAGGTACTTCTCTCGCAGCAAATAAAACGTATGGGAGACCTAGATCCCAGTCCTTCCCATTTTCCATGCAATAACACCGCAACATACTCTTGAGAGTCGAGTGCCACCTTTCCAAAACTCCCTGACTCTCGGGATGGTAGGCAGATGACACCACAGACACTATCCCATGTTGCTGCATGGTCTGCTTAAACAGAGCAGAAGTAAAATTGGATCCCTGATCAGACTGGATTCCCTGAGGGTAGCCATAACGAGAGAAATAGACAAGTAGGTTTTTGACAACAGTCTTAGCCATCCCGTTGCGCATGGGGTAAGCATCTGGATACCGTGTTGCTACATCCATTACAGTTAGTAAACATTTATTGCCGGCACTAGTGGGGGGCAATGGGCCAACCATATCGATAACTACTTTGCTGAAGGGCGGCCCAATGACAGGGATGGGTTGTAACGGGGCTCTCGGGATGACCTGATTGGGTTTCCCAACAACTTGACAAGTGTGACACTGTGTCACCCATGACACGACACTCGCCTTTAACCCAGGCCACCAGAAAAGCTTGCTCAGAGCTGCCTCCGTCTTACGTGCCCCCAGGTGCCCTGCCAAAGGCACATCATGAGCTAATCTCAATAAGCTCTCACGGCACACCCTCGGTACTACTAACTGGTCCACTAATCCTGACCCGCCATCCCACTTTTTCTTGGGATCCTGATGTCTCCGATACAAGATCCCCTCGGACAAGAAAAAATCACCAGGCTGCGCATCCCCATCGCTCTCCAGTTCGACAGCACCATTACCACACGCCCTGACTTCAGGATCTTCCAGCTGCAAGGAACATATATCAGCAGGTGCGAGATTATCCATGGTCATCTTAAATAATTTATTTCCACCTCCAATGTCCCGCTGAGCCATCCTTTCCTCACGCTGCGCATAACGATGCTGTCGCAGAGTCTCTTCCTGCCCTGCACCTGCACTAGCGGTGACAGGCCCCGGGGCCTCTCCAGACTCTAACATAGGTGCCAATAATGAGTCACCAAGAAACACTGCCGGCTCAAAACTCTCCAATTGACCAACACTTCCCGTTTTCTTGTGACCTTTCCTCCGCGGTTTGATAGACTGAGGGGGTGGCTGCAAGGCTCCGGATGTCTGAGAACGCGTCACAACACACGCCATGGTTTGTACGCTACACTTCTCAACCCACTCCTGTTCCTCCCTACTAACGTCGGCCGCCTTCTCGGCAACGACCAAGGGTGAAACCTTAGAAGCAGGCACCGCAAAGTCGTTGCCGAGGAGGAGGTCGACGCCCCCAACAGGCAAGTTCTCTACAATTCCTACATCCAGCTCCTTTGCCACACCACCCACCTCCAGCTCCATCCGCACCAGCGGGTAGGACTTCGTAGCATTGATCCCCTGAACTACCACCACCCGAGCAGCGTTAATCGGTCTACCTGTAAAGTTCTTTAACAAGGTCTGAGAAGCCCCCGTATCACGCAATAGCTTAACTCCACGATCCTTTGCACCCGACTCACTCCTAGCTGCTGCTCCGCACCCTCGAATTAATGACAGTCAGAGGTCGGCCATTTCTGCTGCCTCCTGGAGAGTTCTAGGATTTTTTTCCTTTATATTTAATGTTAAGTCCCTGCCTGTGCACTTAAAGAACTGCTCCAAGAGAACCAGCTCACTCAACTCCTCAAAAGTAGCTGCCCTCTCTGAACGCAGCCAATGTCGTAGTGCATCAGACAAGTCCCGGGCGTGTTCTAGGAAGGTACTATCCTTGCCCTTAGTAACACCCCGAAACTTCAAGCGGTAAGTTTCTGGTTGTAACTCATAGGCCCGTAGCACAGCCTTCTTTAGCTCATCATAAACTACACAGGACTCTAAAGGTAGTGCATCATACGCTTTTAGTCCCTTTCCTAGGAGTCTTGATGAAACTAATGCTGCCCACTTTTCCTGAGGCCACTGGTGTTCTTGACACTTCTTCTCAAATCGCATAAAAAACTCAGTCACACATAATTCATCGAACACAGGAACTAGTTTAAGCAGGTGCGACAATGATTGGTCCCGATGTCTGTTACCTCCCCCAATATTTCGCCCTGTTACCTCCACTCGAGATCTCTCCAGCTCCCTGTCAGCCCGATACCTAGTAGACTCTGCCTGCAGTTCAGCCTCTCGTATAGCTGTTCTCTCTGCAGCCTCAGCCTGCACACTAGCCTGTCTCTTGGCAGCCTCGACCTGAGCTCTAGCAGCCTCAACCCGAGCTCTAGCAGCCTCAACCCGAGCTCTAGCAACCTCAACCTTGGCCATCTCAAGCCGAAACAACAATTCTGGAGTCAACCCTTGAGGAGGGGAAGGTGCATTTAATGGAGAGGGTCCCTGTGATTGAATTCCACGCTGCCATTGACCATCAACTTGGGGGTATGTACTAAATTCAGGCATCCTGACGTTTGATATGGGGGTAGAGTGGAGGGGGGGCTGGGGACCGGGGCCCCCAGTCGCCTCTCCACTCAGGTCTCTCCCTTCTAAACCCAATATCAAAGTCCTCAGCTGATCTTTCCTCATGCCACTTAAACCCTGGTGACCCTGAAGACCTGCCACACACTTTAAGCCATACTTATTCAGCTTCAACACCCTGGCAGCGGTAAGGGGCACCTCTAAAAATCTTCTAGCACCCTCCTCGCTATCGACTAGCCACTCCACAGGTCTTTCTCCCTCCGAGCCCGTATCGTGACCTGACCCATCACTGTGTTCTGATGTATTAGACATGTTTGTGTACTGCAGTAATTATCACGGTTATAGAATGTGCCTTATCTCCTATGCAAGTATGTATATACTAATGTTATTTAAAGTCTTTAATGTGTTATATTGGTTGCTCCAAAAAAAAAACTATGTCCACTGTATTCCTCTAATCATAAGGAATCTCAAAACAAATGACCACTATATTCCTCTGTTCAGTAAATCCTGGCAAGGTCGCCATTTGTTACGTCCTAGGATATATAAACACTGGGCTCTTTCTATTGGACTAGGTATGCGGCAACAAGCAACAACGGAAAACGCTAGATCCAACCCTTATCTATAAACCCAGGCAACAAACAACCCTAAACCGTCAAGAGTCCTGCCTGGACAACGAGGTATCCTATGACTCGGTTACAGGGTGCACGCACTATAGACTGCTGATAGTCAAGCAGGCTATATAAAAGATCACACAATTAAGTTGACTTAAAGCTTCAAGGAAAAGATAGATAACGGAATTAAATTGCAGAAACAATTTAATAACAAACTAGAAGAAAGTACATTTAACGTTACGTTAATTAATACAATTAATCACCCCTGCGTGAAAGAAGGTGAAAGCAAACAGTCCTCAAAACATCGTACAGGTAGACAAGATGCGGGTTTCTAAACTGCATGTGGCTACTGTAGGATCTGATGCTTAGCAAAGAAAGTACGTTACGGATTTAGAGAACTCTTAACTCATAAGCAGGAATAAATACTAGTGATAGGCCATACAGAGTATAATGGCATAGGTATAATTAAATAAAGGCAGCAACTCGCAACATAACCACATACAGGTGTGCTTCTCACTCTTAGTCAGGCAAGCCTGCTCGGACAGAGTCTCTAAGCCACACCCTGACTCACAATGCTCACAAAAACGGTAAACTGTGGCACAATAACAAGCATACAGAGATGATAAACCCCTAGCTGTTAATCTGCCAGGTGGCAGAGGTCTAGCCGGAAGGATATAGGCTTCGGATACCCGGGCTGAGCCACCTGCTCTAGCCTAGGGACGTTCCCAAGTCTGTGCGCCAAATTACTCTAATTAAAAGGGTGCTCTCTTGAGAGACTCAGATCGCAAGTACAGTAGGGTCTCACATAAAACGAGTTTATGGTCGATAAACGAGGGCGTTTTATGAGATTTAGTTTTATGTGAACACAGCATTTTGGTGGCCCAATATCGTCAATGTTCACTGGAAGCGTAAATTTCCGTCAGGAGCATACGATATTTTGTACGTTTTGTACGATATTTCGGCGTTCTATATGAAAGCGTACGATATTTCGTACGTTTTGTACGATATTTCGGCGCTATATATGAAAACTCCTCGGATTTGCCCCACTTTGGCGGCGGACTCGTTTTATGTGATCACATTCGTTCTGATCGAAAATTAAATATTAATATTTTAGGTCGGTCGTTTTAATCGAGACACGTTTTATGCGGGACCCTACTGTATCTGACTCTCTCCTGGCGACCCTAAAACAAAAGCAAGACGTGCTAGCGCAGTGCTGAGTGGACTAGGCAAGGGCAACACTAGACACACAGGGACACAGACAAGAAAATGCCCCCAGACTCCCACGGGTATCCTAGTAAAGTCGTGCGGGTCCACAGGACTCGCACCAGCAGACTTTACTTAAAGGATCGCAAAAAGCCTCCCCTCCGGTCTAGCCCCTGCTAACCTGACACAAGAACACACTAGCAAGCATGAAACCACCAAATATGAGACAACAAAAAAGATTCCTAGGTCTCATTAACAATTACGTCTCTGCATAAGGCCCAAAATCCTATCTAGTTATCTGAGAGCTCGTCGTTAATACAATAATAGATATAAGGTCTATCAAGGGGATGGGATAATTAAATAGATTGGTGAAGTAGTGGAAGGAAGGTATACAAAGTAAGAGAGAAAGTTTCTAAGTGGGGTTGAGAGGGATAGATATCAAGGGGGTCCGAAGGGTACGACAGTGAGGTGAGCTCTGAGTCTTGAATCTGTCTGGACCCCACCCTAGTCATACAAAATACATCCCAGGCTTGGCAACACTCAACACTGTTGCCTGGTCAAAATCCTCTACCCCGTGCGTGAGTCGAAACTAAGCCTAACGATGCAATCAAATGCATATGGCAACGCTTCAGGCTCGTCCCAAGCCGGTCTCTCTCTCCCGCTCGTCTCCTCCCGCCCTCACTAAACTTACATCTTATATATTATAATGAAACTATCAACTATCGAGAATAAAATATACTAAGATGCGTTGGTTAAGAATAAGGGCAGCTACAAGCTATGAAACAACATAAGAATATCCCAGACATTAGTTACGTTGTCGTAGGATTTATACTAAGGAAAAGCCTGCCGGCCGGCTGCCGCCAGCCGGTTTCTAAACGGCTGGGCAGCCGACGCGCGCGCATGCCCGCACGTGGCTACTATGCAGAAGCGTCACATTATTATCTTACATTTCTCCTTTGTTATCTACGTCCTTCATATTATCCTACATCTCTCCTTTTGTTATCTACGTTCTTCTTATTATCCTACATCTCTCCTTTTTTATCTACGTTATTCGTATTGTCCTATCTCTTTCCTTTATTATCTTCATCCTCTCTTTTATCCTACATCAATCCTCTCTTAATATGCTTATTATTGTGTCATTCATATTACCTATCCAACGTTAATCTTTACTCTCCTACTTATTATGTATTAGCATGCATCATTCTTCTCTTTGTATACGTATTAACTAGTATATTTATCTTTTCTTCATGTTTATTTTTATCGTCTATCTCTCTTCTCTTATTCACACTGCACTTCTTATTATTGTTTAGGCTATCTTTCCTCACTTATTTATCTTTAGTATCATACATCTTTCTTCGCTTCATTATATTTAACTATTATTTCTCTGCTTAGCACTAATGTAAATATTTATTTTGCTTGTATTTTCATCCACAGTGGTTATTATAGGTGAAGATGAAGGTATTGAGGGATAAGTCTTTACAAAGGCATTATATATGTTTGTCTTTGTATGCTTGTAATCACTGCATTACATTTATTCTCCATTCGTAATTATTGCCGCTCTTCTTCATGTTTATTACTATGCATTATTCTCCTAGCTGGCATTATATACTTCTGATTTTCATAGTGTTCGTCTCTTTTTGCAATTCAAAGGAGTACAAAGGGAGTACAAAGGAAATCAAGCAACAACAGATCCAGTGACCCTTCTAGGTTGCTTGTCCTCCAAAACACTGAGGATCAAGTGTCCAAACAGTGGTTTAGAGTGGGTAAGGGAACATTGGAAAGGGAATTACTGCCCTGGAACTAATGTCCGTGGCAGGATTAGGAAGTTAGTAGGGGACAGATGGGTTAGTAACTGAGGGGGGGATAAAATAAAGTTATTCATTTACAAACGCAGTCAGTCGCGGGTTTGATGCAAGATATTTGTCTACGCGGAGTTTAAATGAATCAACGGTGATGCAGTCTATAACGTTTCGGGGAAGCCCATTCCACAAGTTGACAACTCGATTGAAGAAGAAATTCTTAGATTCGTGCGAGTTAAAAGATTTACCAATAATTTTGCAACCGTTTCCCCGCGTGTAATTAGATTGGTCGATAGTGAAGTACTTACTACAGTTCATATTGTCGATGCCTTTGATGATTTTGAACACTTGAATTAAGTCGCCTCTTAATCTGCGCTGGGTTAAAGGAAATAGATTTAATTCTCTAAGACGCTCTTCGTATGGTTTGTTCTTTAGGCTAGGTATCATTTTGGTAACTCTACGTTGAACTCGTTCTAGCTTGTTTATATCTTTTTGGTAATAAGGGCACCAGGATTGAACGCAGTATTCCAGAAGAGGGCGGACTAAGGAATTGTAAAGGGTTAGGATAACTTCTTTGGATTTATGCTCAAATGACCTGCCTATAAAGCCAATTATTTTGTTTGCCTTCTTAACAACTTCTGAACATTGTTGACTCGGTTTTAGGTTACTCGATATTGTTACTCCCAGATCGGTTTCTCTGTTTACATTCTTAAGCTGAGTGCCATTCATCGAATAGTTTGCTTTCTCATTTAGGTATCCGATATGTAGTACTTTACATTTATCCGCATTGAAACTCATTTGCCAAATTTGGGCCCAACATGACAATTTATCTAGATTGTGTTGCATATCGTCAACTTGTTCTTTCGAGAGTACGCTATTTGCAATTTTTGTATCGTCAGCAAATTTTGAGATTGTACAGGTGAGACCCTCATCTATGTCGTTGATGTAAATTAGAAAGAGAATTGGTCCTAGTACCGATCCCTGGGGTACCCCGCTACTTACATTGGTCCATTTTGATGCCTTACCGTTTATGACTACTCTTTGCTTTCTGTCGCTGAGCCAATTTTCTATCCATTTCAACACACCGTCTTGTATTCCATGCGCTTTTAGTTTTAGCAGTAAACGTTTGTGGGGAACTTTGTCAAAGGCCTTTTGAAAATCAAGGTATATAATATCTACAGCTTTACTCTCATCGTAGAGGTTGAGGATATCGTGGAAGAAGTCTAAGAGGTTTGTTAAACAGGAACGTTTTTTACGAAAGCCGTGTTGAGTATCTTTAAGTATGTTATTTTCCTCTAAGTGATTTACGAGTCTGTCTCGTATGACAGTTTCTAGCATTTTACATACAACTGAGGTTAAGCTAATTGGACGATAGTTACTGGATAGGGATTTGCTGCCTTTTTTGAATATCGGTGTTACGTTGGCTAGCTTCCACTGATCGGGCATAGTTCCAGACTGCAAGGATTTATTGAATAGTAATGTCAGTGGTTTAGAGAGCTCATCCTTAGCTTCCTTTAGAACTCTAGGCGAGATTGTATCAGGTCCAGGCGTTTTATTTACCTTGAGTTTATCTAAACAATTCAATACTTCTCTCTCTGTAACGGTGATATTGCTTAAAACATCTGAATTATCAATCTGAATCGGCGATGGTGTAGGGATATCACTGAGGTCTTCTGTTGTAAAAACTGATGCAAAGAAGGTATTGAGGGCATTACTCATTTGTTCTTCGTCTTTGGTGTATTCTCCATTTTCATCGACTAACGGTCCAACAGTTGAAGTAACTACTTTTTTCTTTCTGATATAACTATAGAATTCTTTCGGGTTTGTTTTACTTTGATTCGCAATATGTAACTCTAAGGTCTTTTTACTTTGCTTAATTAACTTTTTGGCTTTGCGTCGTAGCTCTACAAATTTCAGCCGTTCTTCGTCATTTTGTGAGGATTTTAATCTATCATTAGCAAATTTTTTAGCAAGCAGGCAGTTTGAAATATCTTTATTCCACCATTTGGGCTTATTATTATGGCCTGGACGCCGAGTTTTCGATGGTATGCAGTCTTGCACTGCTTTTAGGTAAGTGGCTTCGAATAACTTCCAAGATGTATTTATGTCGTTATTGTGAATTAAAAAGCTCCAGTCAGTTTCTTTAAACATAGCTCTAAGTTTATGGAAGTTTGCTTTCTTGAAATTAGGGACTTTTTCGATGCTACTATTTGGTTCGTTACTAGTAAACTTTAAAGTGAAAGTTATCGTATGATGGTCGCTGTTACTGAATTCATCACCAACATTCAAATTCTCTATTAATTCTTCTTTTGTTGCAAGTACAATGTCAAGAACGTTATTACCACGGGTCGGCGTTCCAACAAATTGATAAAGCGAACTCTCTTGCAAGTTCGTATACAAGTCATGTCCGGAGTGTGAAGTAAGAGTATCGCCCCACTTGGTCACAGGTAAATTAAAGTCACCAAAAATTACGGTATCTTGCGAGTTACTTATATCTGCAATTTGTTCGTAAATTTCTCGGTCAGTTTGCACTGATTGAGCTGGAGGTCTGTATATTAATGCAAGTATTATTTGGTACCTTTATTATTCTTTATTAGCACAAAAGATGCGTCGACGTTCACAATTTGAGGTTTTGACAAGAGGGTAGGGTTAAGACTTTCTTTGATATAAAGTAAAACGCCACCTCCATTTCGATTTATTCGGCTTTTCTCAAACATTACATAACCGGGAAGTGAATACTCTGCTAAAAAGTCTCTATCTTCTGTATTGAGCCAAGATTCTGTTATGCCAATCACATCATAATTTTCTGTAAACACTAGCTCCTCTAAATCTGAAAATTTATTGCGTATGCTACGAGCGTTTGCATAGAAAACCTTTAAATTTGTTATTTTAGAACTCACGGAACGCGCTTCAATAATATTTTTGGTTCTTGTCGGATCTACATTTATGTTCATGGCTGTCCTCGGTCCTCGCTGTCTCCGGTCCTTATCGCTGGTGGTCCTCGGTTGCCTCGGTTTTTTTCTTAGCGTTGGATGATTTATGTCACTGCTGCTTCTTCTCGGATGGCGTTTTTTGATCCATGGCTGCGGACTGCTTCGTGTAGGAGACGACCCATGCGTGCTGAACCCACAGGGTTTAGATGAGTGCCATCCTTGCGGAACAGAGTAGGCTGGTTGTAGAAGTTGTCCCAGAGGTTGATGAATTCAACTTCTTCCCTCAGACACAAATGTTTTAGTCGGCTATTTGTGCTGAAGGCCTTGTCGTAGAATTTGTCAGGTGCGTCGATCTTGGGGAGAATGCCTGAGATGATGATATTCCTTGACTTGTTTTTGTAGTGCTGGATCATCTTGCGATATTTATCCATCAACTCTTCGGATCTGGTGCGCATGACGTCATTTGAACCAGCATGGATGACAAAAAGGGTATTTTCATTTGCATCCTTTGTGGTATCTTCGAAGGCTTCCACAATGTCGTCCAGTCCAGCTCCTGGGATGCAAAATCTTTTTCGTTGAATTGGGACTCTGTCGCAGAACTCTTCGACCTGTCCTCGTAGGATGGAATCCCCAACGAGCCTGGTCTCTTCTGGTTCGTCTTCCATCTCTACCAATATCTCAAATCTGTTTGACATTGTGACTGGTAGATGAGACCTTTTCTGCGTTGGCCGTGCACCGTTCCTCACTGGTGTAAATCCGGAAACCTGTGGTGGCGGGACTCTACGTACAGGTCGGGGAGAGGAGTGGTTAGAACGGGGGCGAGGGGTTGGTACTGTTCGTGCTAGCAGGCTTCTTGCACGAGGAGTGGGGGAGAGACTAAGGTGAACAGGGCGGCTGTCCTGGTTTGATGTCGGCTCAGGTTCGTCAGAAGCATCTGCTGCAGTGTCTACTGCAGGTGTTGGATTGTTGGCAGATGACGTTGGGGCGGTGGTGGATGCTGGAGTTGAAACAATTTGAGTTAGTGATACTCCAACGTTGAGTGTTACAAACTCTTGGAGTGATTCCAGCTTCCTGGTGAGGGCGTTGATCTTGTTGAGGGCTTCATCCAATTTTGCTGTCAAATCCTCTCGTTGCTGGCAGAGTCGGCAGACTTGTGGATCGGCAGGAGCAAACATGGAAGCACCAAACCTACCGGCGCAGTTCGTACAGGCACGAGGCATGGTGACGATCACTTTCTTCAGTTCACTTCACTCACTTAAAAACACTTAATTCACTTTAAAAACACTAAACTCACTTTAAAAACACTTCACTCCCTTCAGGTCGCTTCACTTACTTAAATAGGCATAACCGAAAACAAAAATGTTGAAATACACACAAATAGGTTATCAGCGGTGATAGCCTAACCAAAAATTAAAACAAAACAAAATTAAATTTGAATACGCAGTGATAGCCGAACCGAAAACAATTTTATGTTTATTTAAACAGAAATAGGCCACCAGGGGTTATAGCCTATCCTAACCGAAAACAAAAATTATGAACTACCGGTATGCAGAAATAGGCCACCAGCGGTGATAGCTTAACTGAAAATTTAAAAATTGAAGTACGCAGTAATAGGCCACCAGGGATGATAGCCTAGACTAACCGAAAAACAAAAATAACCGAAAACAAAAATTATGAAATACCGGTACGCAGAAATAGGCCACCAGCGGTGATAGCCTAGACTAACCGAAAACAAAAATAACCGAAAACAAAAATTATGAAATACTGGTACGCAGAAATAGGCCACCAGCGGTGATAGCCTAACTGAAAATTTAAAAATTGAAGTACGCAGAAATAGGCCACCAGGGATGATAGCCTAGTTTAACCGAAAACAAAAATTATGAAATACCGGTCTGCAGAAATAGGCCACCAGCGGTGATAGCCTAACTGAAAATTTAAAAATTGAAGTACCGTACGGAGAAATAGGCCACCAGGGATGATAGCCTAGACTAACCTAAAACAAAAATAACCAAAAACAAAAAGTATGAAATATGCAGAAGTAGGCTACCAGGGGTGATAACCTACCTAAAAAAGCAAAACAAATATATATATATATATAATAGAATATGTAACTAAATATACAATTCACCAAATAGAGATTATATAAAAATAAAGTGTAACTGCACACAAGGGGTTAATATACTGTATCAACAGATGGCGCTGGTGTCACTGTAGGCTAGTCAAGCAGGATTATATTTAGATAAACAAAGTTATCAGTCAAAGGTTACTACAGTACAAGATCATGCAAGCAACAACTAAAATTACAGATATATATAGCTACAGTAGGATACTGAATACGATAACTACTAGAGTTAATAAGAAAATACAAAGCTAGGTCGATTAGAGGTGCGCGTGCGTCGTCTGCTACAAGCTAGGATAACAAATGTAAACAACAATGTTTATCAGTCAGAAAAGCAATAAAATAACATGCACGGCAACTACAGAACTATGTGGAGGTTAAACAAGCACTTAACTACTGTTCATGCAATGAATAAAGGGAATTGGGATATGAAATACTCAAATTATGATCGAGTTTTCTCAGTGGCGATGCGGAGCTGTTGGCGATGCTAAAGCCGGCGGGTGAATGATTATTCTTATTAGTATGCATCATATTTCTCTTCTCGTGTATCTGGCTACGGTTGTGGTTATTTAGAGTGTTGTACTTTTTAACTTTACTCTTTTAAGATACTTATTTTCCAACTCGTATGTTTTGGTTACCTCTTTCTTCTATTCATCATACTTCTCATTAGTTTCTACATTTCTTTATTCATTAATACAAATCATTATTGTATTATTGTATGTATTATTGTGGTTGGGTAGTAGAGGGAATGAAGATTTCGAGAGACAGAAACGAGCGAGGTACGTGGAGAGAAAGAGGGTGGTGAAGAGAGTAGTGAAGGAAAGTAAGAGAAGAGTAGATGAGGAATTTGGAAGGAATCTGAGTGTAAAATGGAGGGAGAGTAAGAAACTGTTCTGGAAAGAAGTCAAGAAAGTTAGGGAAGGTAGCAAGGGAAACAGTAAGGGTGTGAAAGATAAAAATGGGAGAATGCTAGCCGAGAAGCAAGAGAGAGTCGAAAGATGGAGGGAGTACTTCAATGAGTTGCTAAATGTAAGGAATGAAGAGCCAGCAAACATAGTTGGATATGGTATGGGAGGGAGAAGAAGAGAAGTAGTGGAGGAGGAGGTGGGGATCAGGAGGTCAGAAGTGTGGGAAGCCATGAAAAGAGTGAAGATGGGGAAAGCACCAGGAACAGATGGAGTGTGTGGGGAAATGTTGAGGTATGGTGGTGAGATAGTGATCGAATGGGTATGGAAAATGTGCAAACTAGCATGGGAGAAGGGGAGTGTACCCATGACTGGAAGACTGGCATAATAGTCCCCCTATATAAGGGCAAAGGGGAAAGAGGAGTGTGTGGTAACCACCGAGGAATATGTCTTCTAAGCGTAGTAGGGAAGGTATACAGTAGGGTAGTGATTGAGAGAGTGAGAGTGAGAACGGAAAAATGGATAGGCGACGAGCAGGGAGGTTTTAGGAAGGGAAGAGGATATGTAGATAAGATTTTTACCCTGAATTGTGATGTGGAGAAATATCTGGAGAAGAAACAAAAGGTGTATGTTGCCTTTATGGACTTGGAGAAGGCCTATGACAGAGTGGATAGAGAAGGTTTGTGGAAAGTACTTAGAATATACGGAGTAGATGGCAAGTTGCTGAAAGCAGTGAAGAGCATGTATGAGGGTGCAAAGGCGGCAGTATGTGTGGAGAGAGAGCAGGGCGAGTTCTTTGACCTGAATGTTGGTTTGAAACAGGGGTGTGTGATGTCCCCGTGGTTGTTTACTTTATATATGGATGGAGTCAAGAAAGAAATAATATCAAGAGCAGTGGATGTTGGTGTATCGCTGAAAAGGGATGGAAATGAGTGGAAGCTACCTATACTGCTGTTTGCGGATGATACAGTTCTGATGAGTGATAATGAATGGGAGTTGCAGGGTCTGGTAAATGAGTTTGGAACAGTGTGCGAAAAACGGAATTTGAAGGTAAATGCGGGGAAGAGCAAGGTTATGGTATTCGAAAGGGGTGAAGTCACAGAGTGTGAGGTGAAGCTGAACGATCAGGCTATGGAGATCGTCAACTCTTTTAAGTATCTGGGCAGTGTATTGAGTAAAGATGGGACTATGGATGAAGAAGTGCGGGAGAGGGTACAACAGGGGAAGAGGGTTGTAGGAACGCTGAAAGCAGTAACAAGAAATAGGGTGGTCAGTATGGAAGTGAAGAAGTCCTTTCATGACAGTGTGGTAATCCCGACACTGACTTACGGAAGCGAGGCATGTACGTTGGTTGAGAGACTCAGACCAAGAGTGAGAGCAGTGGAAATGAATTACTTAAGAAGTGCGTGCGGAGTTACATGGAGGGATAGACAGACTAAGGAGGAAGTACGAAGGAGGTGTGGTGTGGAGGTAGATGTGCTGGAAAGTGTGAAAAGGAACAACTTGAGATGGTTCGGCCATTTAGAACGTATGGAAAGCCAGAGAATGACTAAGAGGGTGTACGAGAGCGAGGTGGAGGGACAGAGAGGGAGAGTACAAAGGAAATCAAGCAACAACAGGTCTAGTGACCCTTCTAGGCTGCTTGTCCTCCAAAACACTGAGGATCAAGTGTCCAAACAGTGGTTAGAGTGGGTAAGGGAACATTGGAAAGGGAACTACTGCCCTGGAACTAATGTCCGTGGCAGGACTAGGAAGTTAGTAGGGGACATATGGGTTAGTAACTGAGGGGAGGATAAAATAAAGTTTTTCATTTACAAACGCAGTCAGTCGTGGGTTTGATGCGAGATATTTGTCTAGGCGTTGTTTAAATGAATCAACGGTGCTGCAGTCTATAACGTCTCGGGGAAGCCCATTCCACAAGTTGACAACTCGATTGAAGAAGAAATTCTTAGATTCGTGTGAGTTAAAAAATTTACCAATAATTTTGCAACCGTTTCCCCGCGTGTAATTAGATTGGTCGATAGTGAAGTACTTACTACAGTTCATATTGTCGATGCCTTTGATGATTTTGAACACTTGAATTAAGTCACCTCTTAATCTGCGCTGGGTTAAAGGAAATAGATTTAATTCTCTAAGACGCTCTTCGTATGGTTTGTTCTTTAGGCTAGGTATCATTTTGGTAACTCTACGTTGAACTCGTTCTAGCTTGTTTATGTCATTTTGGTAATAAGGGCACCAGCATTGAACGCAGTATTCCAGAAGAGGGCGGACTAAGGAATTGTAAAGGGTTAGGATAACTTCTTTGGATTTACGCTTAAATGACCTGCCTATAAAGCTAAGTATTTTGTTTGCCTTCTTAACAACGTCTGAACATTGTTGACTTGGTTTTAGGTTACTCGATATTGTTACTCCCAGATCGGTTTCTCTGTTTACATTCTTAAGCTGCTGAGTGCCATTCATCGAATAGTTTGCTTTCTCAGTTAGGTATCCGATATGTAGTACTTTACATTATCCGCATTGAAACTCATTTGCCAAATTTGGGCCCAATGTGACAATTTATCTAGATTGTGTTGCATATCGTCAACTTGTTCTTTTGAGAGTACGCTATTTGCAATTTTTGTATCGTCAGCAAATTTTGATACTGTACAGGTGAGACCCTCATCTATGTCGTTGATGTAAATTAGAAAGAGAATTGGTCCTAGTACCCATCCCTGGGGTACCCCGCTACTTACATTGGTCCATTTAGATGCCTTACCGTTTATGACTACTCTTTGCTTTCTGTTGCTGAGCCAATTTTCTATCCATTTCAACACACCGTCTTGTATTCCATGCGATTTTAGTTTTAGCAGTAAACGTTTGTGGGGAACTTTGTCAAAGGCCTTTTGAAAATCAAGGTATATAATATCTACAGCTTTACTCTCATCGTAGAGGTTGAGGATATCGTGGAAGAAGTCTAAGAGGTTTGTTAAACAGGAACGTTTTTTACGAAAGCCTGTTGAGTATCTTTAAGTATGTTATTTTCCTCTAAGTGATTTACAAGTCTGTCTCTTATGACCGTTTCTAGCATTTTACATACAACTGAGGTTAAGCTAATTGGACGATAGTTACTGGGTAGGGATTTGCTGCCTTTTTTTAATATCGGTGTTACGTTGGCTATCTTCCACTGATCAGGCATAGTTCCAGACTGCAAGGATTTATTGAATAGTAATGTCAGTGGTTTGGAGAGCTCATCCTTAGCTTCCTTTAGAACTCTAGGCGAGATTGTATCAGGTCCAGGCGTTTTATTTACCTCGAGTTTATCTAAACAATTCAATACTTCTCTCTCTGTAACGGTGATATTGCTTAGAACATCTGAATTATCAATCTGAATCGGCGATGGTGTAGGGATATCACTGAGGTCTTCTGTTGTAAAAACGGATGCAAAGAAGGTATTGAGGGCATTACTCATTTGTACTTCGTCTTTGGTGTATTCTCCATTTTCATCGACTAAAGGTCCAACAGTTGAAGTAACTACTTTTTTCTTTCTGATATAACTATAGAATTCTTTCGGGTTTGTTTTACTTTGATTCGCAATATGTAACTCTAGGGTCTTTTTACTTTGCTTAATTAACTTTTTTGGCTTTGCGTCGTAGCTCTACAAATTTCCCGCATTCTTCGGCATTTTGTGAGGATTTTAATCATTAGCAATTTTGTTAGCAAGCAGGCAGTTTGAAATATCTTTATTCCACCATTTGGGCTTATTATTATGGCCTGGACGTCGTATTTTCGATGGTATGCAGTCTTGCACTGCTCTTTGGTAAGTGGTTTCGAATAACTTCCAAGATGTATTTATGTCGTTATTGTTAATTAAAAAGCTCCAGTCAGTTTCTTTAAACATAGCTCTAAGTTTATGAAAGTTTGCTTTCTTGAAATTAGGGACTTTTTCGATGCTACTATTTGGTTCGTTACTAGTAAAATTTAAAGTGAAAGTTATCGTACGATGGTCGCTGTTACTGAATTCATCACCAACATTCAAATTCTCTATTAATTCTTCTTTTGTTGCAAGTACAATGTAAAGAACGTTATTACCACGGGTCGGTGTTCGAACAAATTGATAAAGCGAACTCGCTTGCAAGTTCGTATACAAGTCATGTCCGGAGTGTGAAGTAAGAGTATCGCTCCAATAGAGAGGTAGACCGAAGGAGAGATGGAAGGATGGAGTGAGGATGTATATGAACGAGGGCGGTGCTGGTTGGGGGGAGGGGCGTCGACTGACTGGGGACAGAGGTGCATGGGGGCAGTTCGTTCGTGGCCACCCCTTCGGGGATCACGGCGTCAGGCAATAGATAGATAGATAGATATATGTATATATATATATATATATATATATATATATATATATATATATATATATATTATATATATATATTAAACGAAATCTATTTTAGATAAGAAAAATATATGGAAACTGCAAATAATTGAATTAATTATAAATATCAATAGAAGGCCGATACAGAGGTAAGCATTTTGATAGTAATGGAATATTATCTTAGAATAGGTGACACTAATATTAAGAATAAAGTAAAATAAAAAGTAAACAAGCATTAAGATAAGAACAAACATCACTACGGATACATTTCGTGTGTCTGAAAAGGAAAACATTTTATATGAATGGATAATGTTAATGCGAATATTTGCCGAATTGAATTTGATAAAATCCAATTTACGAATTATAGAGGGTGTCCCGAAATAAACGTGCCAAACTTCATGATATGATTATACAGATAATTCTAAGCATAAATTGTTGTAAAACAAAAAATCTAAATGTCAACCGTTTAATAGGAATTCAAAGGTCTTATATAGTGTTCTCCCCCGCATTGTTGTAATGGGCTCTTCCATGTAAAATAGTACCCGGCAGGTCCAAAGTGAGCTAATGTTTGTATAATATTTTTGAGACTAACAGAATGATATTATCTTGATAATAATATGGTCAAATAATTGCAGTTAGATTGGGGTGTGGTAAGCTCTAGGATAGCTAGGCCAGCCGTATGAGGAAATACTTAAGACAATTTAATTTTCAACAGGTAATACACCGTGACTGTAACGAGTAATATTTGAAATTTTGCTTATAGAACATTTTATGATTAAATTGTTTTTTGACAATCCTGAAGTTTGGCACATATATTTCAGGACACCCTGTATACGAGGTATTAAAGTTCTAGACGTTTATATACATCGTCGGCATTGGCTGTATTCCATCCCCTCGACATATACTGTATATATATATATATATATATATATTGTTGACGTAGGGGGAAATGTAATTACTAGAGACACTTTAACTACCCTTGTCATACCTTCCTTAAACCCATAATGTTTTACAGTGAGTGTGTGTATATATAACAACAAATATTGATAACAATGTAGTATAGAGACGTGAACATGAGAAACTAATATGACGAATATAAGGACCAAATATTCTATAATGATTTACAGTATATGTAACACAGACAATATGTAGAGAAATTTAACATATAGACATAAACAACACGATAAACTAACAAGGAAATTATTGGGGAATATGGGCAAGAAGAAACGGTGAAAGGAAAAAAAAAAACTCCCTTGACTGTATGAGAGAGGTGTCAGTGTAACACAAGTATCGACAGGCATTTTTTACACCTCAATATCAAAGATGGTGTGTGGGTGTTTGTGTACGTGTGTGTGTGTGTGTGTTTGTGTGCATGAGAGAGAGAGTATGTGTATCTGTGAGAGCGAGAGAGAGTGTGTGTGCGTGATAAATATACACTGAATGAGTGTGTATGTGTGTGTGATTATGTATGTTCATGTGAGTATGTATGTTTATGTGAGTTTTTGTCTTTGCGTTAGAGACAGAGAGAGAGAGAGAGAGAGAGAGGGGGTGGGGGATCATGGGTACTGTAGATATAACAAGAAAAATATGGAGAATATTGCAACATGGAGTGGCGAGAACAAAACATTCGAAAAAGTTAGTAACTTGATTGCATGAGAGGTGTCAGATATCATAATTGTTGACAGTTTTCCTTTTAATCTCAATCTCAACGATGAAGAGAGAGAGAGAGAGAGAGAGAGAGAGAGAGAGAGAGAGAGAGAGAGAGAGAGAGAGAATGAATGTGGGTGGATGGCTTAGCTAGTTTTATTTGTAGACCAACATTGGTAAACATTTAACAGATAGAGGGATTTAATACAGCTCATTATTTGTATTCAACTATTCCATTCATATACTTTTTTTAAACCACATTTCCTGTTCATCCACATATCTTAATAACGTGGATGGTCTTAAAGATGGATTTTTCAGTATAATCTGTTACAACTATAGTCTATTCGCTGTAAGTAGGCGAGACATCATGACCTCTATCCTCTGTAACTCAAAAAGGGCTAGAGCAAATTGGCTGTAAATATCCACGTCTATTCCTTGACTGACTCTTCCCAAATGGTAGAAATATTAACTTGATTACTATAGTCGTTATTGGGTTACAGAGGTCAGAAGTCATGATTTCTCGCCTACTTACAGCGAATAGACTATAGTGCAAAGTGCTATGTACTATTATGGCTCAGGTTTGTAGACCTCTAAATTTATCGTTTAAAGTAGTCCTACTCAATGAAACAGTAGTAGAAAAACATAAATTCATAGAAAATATGTCTGACCTAATTGACTTCCAGTGGCATGTGTGTGACCTGCTCAGTCACTCCGTTCTTTTGTGTTTCGAAAGGCCCTGAAGTAAGACGGTGGGGTAACTTTGATTGCACTAGTAGTAACAGATTCACTAAAAATACACATTTCAGAGATCAAGGTGTACATTTTAGCGAAGTCTGCTACAATTAGTGCAAATTATTTGTATTTACTCAGAATGGCAGGATAATGGGTTGATGATTGGGTCTTTTGAAAGGCAACTTTTATATTCTTCCATTTTATATTTTTCGCATATTCTGGAGGAGGAACATTTGCGCGATTGTCCCCTTAGACTTGGAGTCTTGCTACCTTCTCCTTCCTTTTATGCATTCACCCGTTAGGGTATTATTTACATCATTCTCCAGTGGCGGTTGGGGTCATATACTCCTCCTGAAGCCGGACTGCAATTTTTGCTTGGGAAAATACTTTCACAGTGGTACTCTAGCTAAACTGAGCTTATGCAATGTATGTGTCCGGTCGAGTGGCATGTGCATGTGCCCTCTCTGAACCAGTCCTTACCTTATAGAAGGGTATAAAGTTGTTGTTGTTGTTGTTGCTGTTCCCCAGGATGTCAGGCCGAGCAGCCCCAAGGTCTCGAACAAGGCCGAGGCCATAACCGAGCTGCCCCACAAAACCCTCCCTGCTTACCACTAATAAAGCCCAGGTGACCGAAGCCTTCCAAGGCAGGGAGCTGAGGAGGGTGCGGAAACACCCGGGAAACCAAAGCCCAACCCAAGGCCCTGTGCCCCTCAGCAATTATGAAGGGAAAGTTGAGGGGCAAAGGAAGACTGTGACGCTTTGGCTCCCAATCTGAGGTTGGCAGTAGGGAGGTAAATCCACGGGAGAGACGCTGTCACTTGAGATCTAGAAAATATATAAGTAAAAGGAACAGTCAGAGTAAGCTATGGGAATGGCAGAGATTGCTCAACTCTCACTCTGATAGACCAGCCCATCACCACATGACTAGAACCCAATCCTCTCAGCATCATCTAGGAAAGGCCTTAGAAAGCCGCCTTTGGCGGGGGGATAGCTCCCCTATTTCAACTCCTTTCGGGGTTGGGGTATAACGTTGAACTAATCTGCTGTTCTGCCGGATGCATACCCGTTACTACACATGGTGTGTCTGTTATTTGGTGTTTCAGGCAAGCTGGCTGCTGTCTTCCATTGTCCTACCTCTCGAAATACATTGAGAGAGTAAGTGCATAGATATGCTAGTGAGGCCGCTAAGCTCCTTTATTCGTGAGGCCTGAGCGCTTATCCCAGATCTGCTTCTATGAATGACCATAATTTGGGTTTAGTCACAATAGGTAGATTGATTTCTGGGTATATGAATAGGCTGTCATGGCTCTTGGTTCCCCTCATAGTCTGGAGGTAATTGTATAGCATTTTCACTAGACACAGGCTGTGATGGTTCCGGCCCTTGTAACAGGCTGGATCCATCACAGGCTGTAGTCTATGGTCTTCCTTCTCGTTCTTGACTAGGGAATGGGGAGAAAGAGCTAGTGACACTGATACCTTACCCTATCCGAATGAAGTCCACACAGGGCACATTGCCAAGGTTTAAAACAAAAAATGGGAAACTTGTAAACCTCTAGCTAGGGCTGTCAAGATCAGTGTTTTCCAAATCCTATCTACTTGGGTAGGCCAGATCGAGAAACGCTGTGTCTCGAACAGTGTGAGAATTTGGAAAGACGGGTCTTGGTGGGCATGGGAGGGTTGTGATGGAACAGGCCCCTCTTCAGAAGTTATACCAATCAAGGGTTAAATTGTATGCCGAAAAACCCCAGGCCAGTGGGTCCTGAAAGCAGCCCTGCTATACAGGACATGGATATTCTTTTTGCATTAGCTAAGGAAGACAAAGAGTAAAAATGCACTGACTCTGTGATTTCTGGCTCTCCTGTCTCTC
This sequence comes from Paralithodes platypus, assembly GCA_032716605.1. Lineage (NCBI taxonomy): Eukaryota > Metazoa > Arthropoda > Malacostraca > Decapoda > Lithodidae > Paralithodes > Paralithodes platypus. The sequence continues at coordinate 61,167,085 of CM064513.1, read as the reverse complement.
ATAGGTAAGTTTGAAAGGTTTTCCAGTAGGATTGATATTGGCGTATTGAGGAAGGTCTCAGCCCTGCCAACAGGTCTTTCATTTCCGTATGTGAGACCTACTTTCTTAATGTCACAAAATTAAATACCACACATGTAGTTGCAAGGGCATCTGGAGTCGGTGATGTAGGTTTGCACCAAGTATTTGTTGCCCAGTGAAAGGGGGCTGTGGCACCATCTTTTGAGATCTGCATACCAGGGTTGAGTGGGCCACCAGAGGGCGACTAGCAGAACTTGTACTTTTTAACCCATCAATTTGTGGCAGACCCGAAGCAAGATGTTGGAGCACAGTGAAGGGAATTGGTATATGTGTCTTTATATGTTCCAGTGTACCATGAATGCATCCAAGCCTCCTGCTCTGGTTCGCTGGTCCCTATAGAGGTAGGTGTCCAGGCAAACAGTCTGTTGTAAGGTGAAGAGGTCTACCTCCGGTTGTCCTCACCGATAATTAATATGGCGGAGGAGTGTGGTGTGATTTACCTCTTTACTGATTAATCTCTAAACCTGGAGAGTGCTTTTGCCTGCGTTTTACATCTAAGAAGAGTTGGGCTTCCTGTGTCAATAAGGCCACTCACAGTAAAGGTGAATATGTAAGATAACTACACAATTTAGCTAGAAAAAAAAATATTACAGATTACATTTGTACATTTCAGACATAACAAATATTGTTAGGCCTATTACATTTTCATATATTTTTAGAACTGTGCTTATGGCGATACAAGTAATATTACCTTCTCTTTAGTAATTATTTGGTAAGTCTACTTCTTTTTTGGAAAGAAGGGCTTTGAAATCTGCTTCATATTCTAACAAATGGCTTTTAATTTTATACAGTGCTGAAATTTCTTGTTATAATTCCATTTGAAGATATACATAAGAATTTTCAACACTTATAACACATACAGTAATTAGTGGGATGCAAGATATTAGTACGGAAATGCAAGTGTTCTACAATGCCGGCTGTACAAAACTTTACTCCCAACATGCAGGGGGAAGGGGTGAGCGTCACAACAGCCTGAAAACCACGCCATACCATAACAAATCTCATATAATCCACAGAGGTCTCTCCCGGTCATGTGCCATCTCACTTAGACATTAGTAAGGACTTGTGATGTAAATTCGGATGAGATAAGGTCATATGCCATGGTAAATTTGTTGGTTTATCTCGTCTTATTTTTTGTTCATCGTACGTCTGAGAGGGCAGAGATGTATGAAATTCGTATAATAGTTTAAGAAGGCCACATGAAAATAAATTCTAGTATGGTTAGGCCCTATACTAAAATTATTGGAGATTAATTTTATACCCTGGCACTGTTATCGGTAAATATGCGTAAACAGAGTAAAACAGACTCATATAAGAAACTTGGCAATATTAAAACTTGTTTTGTTTTTGCCATATCTTAGCTATTTCATTATCAGTCCCAGATATAGTGTACATTTATATTATGTATATCTCTGTCAGTGTACGGTAATTAGTGATGTACCGAAACTTTTTGCGTACTTGTTTTAAAATTAACCTACTTTTGGTGGAAAACTATCAAAATTCATGTATTTTGCACATAAAGCAACAGGCTTCTACATCAGAGATGTCCGTTGATTCTGCACGTATAATCAAAATAATACTGTCATATGGCAACAACCACTGGCTGTGGGAACCCCTATTCCAATATTGGTTTTGAGATGGAAGGTAGCCACTATGTCCTTGAGATTCCTTGGTGATTGATACAATAGACATTTGACGTGTTGTCCATTTAAAAACAGATGGCCATTCCGGGAGGGAGGGCGATGTCCTGTAGAGCGAAGATAACCACCTTTATATCTCTTGCATTGATGTGTGTGGCTCTCTCTGCCTCTCTCTATTCTCCAAGGTCCTGGTGGCCCTCTCACAATTGGTATCTCCAGCCCACATCTGCTGCCTCTCATGCTATTGAAAGATTTGGTGGAAGGGGGGAAACAGCTCACCCACTCTTGTAGCTTGGTTTTTGGCTGCCACTACTTGAGAGGGGGTTGGATCATAATCATCTGTGGTTGCGTGGACATCTGCTTGTTGATTCCCTTGGGAACGTTCGGTGTCTTAGATGACCCAGTGGTAGTACTTCTGTGGCGTAGTTGAGTGATCCCAGCTGAGAATCCCACTGCATTCTGTACAATGGGCTGGAGGAAGAATCAAGGAAAATTTACCTGAGGATCATATATATATTGTCTCGGGATATGCAGAATTACCCCGTCCCTGTGTCTCATTGCATCCCTAGCCAGACTAGTCACTGGGTAGATTCTAGTTAAGAATTCTTAACGTTGAATGGGAAACCCATACCAGTTGACGTGGAGAGATGGGGGAAGTAGGAAGGAAGGCGGGCATGGGGATACATGATATGGGTAAAATTATCTTAGGAGAGGAGGAGAAAGTGAATTGTACAGCTTCCTTCTCCCAAAACCTCTGCTATCTTTCCCTGCACTTCCTATGGGGTGGATTGCCCCCCCCCCCCCCCCACTCCCTCCTTTTCTATCCCCACGACTGGTATGTGTTTGGCCCACATGGTCGGGAGACGGAGCAATAAGGGGATGGGAGGAGGGGGGAGAAGAAAGAGATCAAAAGAAAGAGAGAGGCTGCAAACCTCAGAAGGCTCTGGTAATACACTCAAACAATCAAGTGTCCTGACTAGTTGGGTAATCTCTCGTATCAGACTCGCCGCCTCGTGTGGGGGCGGTGGGAGAAGGAAGGGGTGAGAATACCCTACACGGGACTACGCTCGTGGTCACCGCTGTTACACCGTCACCGGGTGAACATGTAGGGTTATGATAGTACGGTAGTATACGTAACAAATTCTACAAAATGTCTTAAAAAGCAATAATGCAATACTTATGAAGCTTGCTTCATACCTCATGTAGGAGGAGTGAAGGCAGAATAGAAAGGTTATTGAAGGACCTGAGGTAGCGCATTACCTGTGTGCAAAGTTTATCCACATGCACCCAACAAACGTTTCGTAAATTCTTAACTAAAGACAACTCTGTTGGGTGCCTACGCGTCTCCAATAGTAAGGGGAGTAGAGGAGTGGGTAACGTAGGCATATAATGCTGGGATAAAGAGTAAGAAAGAAGTTATAATGTAGAAGTTCTTAACTTGTGTAAAAGGAGAACCAAAAACATTATTCCTTCACAAAACAAACATATATAACAAGTGCTAGGAAAAATGTGCCAGCCCGGCATATTATGAGTGCAAAACATCACTGTGGTACTATGGTAACTCACCACAGTAACGAGGTTGGAGGTAGGTCGTTGTAGAGTCGAGGTAGCTCGGCATGTGTTTACCACTAGGCTATATACGCCAAGAGAATGGAAGAGGTGAAGGAAATTAGCCACTAGTGACTGAGCACAACACTCATCTGCCACCAGAGGTCACACAGTGGACTTTGCTCGAGTTTTAACAAAGTTTTCTATACTGAAAAACAGGGATCATATGGAGAAAAAAGTTGCATTGCTCAATCTGGTATCAAGTTGCTTTCACAAACATAGAACCCATATGGGGGGGGGTGCCAAAAATAAGTGTATGGCCTGCCGCATACACCCTCCCTTGCGGTGAGTGCGAGGCACCCACCTTTCAACACGGTCCCACTCCAATTCTGTCCAGTTCTCCAACCCAAGAATCAATCTTTCCTTCATCCTATGACTTAGACTGCTTTAAAGTTCGTGTGTCCAGGCATTTTGACCCCAACGTCCCTTGAATTTGGCTCTCATAAACTTTTGGCTTTAGGAGAGACACTCGTTACAGGCAACCTATCTTGTGTCTCCTTCATGCTCATAGCAAAAATACTATAACATATATATATATATATATATACATATACTGTTCATACGAACCTTACTGCTTGATATTTCACATACATATGTAATTATTTTTTTTATTTCTTATGTAAACTTTAATTTATTTTAGATTCACTGAAGATGGAAACTGTTTTCTCTGAAACGTTTGGTAACCAATAAAGATAAGATAACATAAGAACATAAGAACATAAGAAAATGGGAGTCTGCAGAAAGCCGATTGGCCTAAGCAAGGCAGATCCCTGTCCCACACAACCCCAAATCAATTACAAAGCCCAATTATAGGCTCAACACTCTAATACCCTGAGGATCATCCTACCAAAACGGTTAGAGATTAACGCAGGATTATGGGGGTCTGCAGAGCGCTGATTGGCCCAACCCGGCTGATCCCCCTTCACACCCAACCCTTCTCGTCCATATGCTTATCCAATTTTATCTTAAAGCTCCCTACAGTTTTAGATCCCACTATAGCACTTGGTAGTCCATTCCACCCATCTACAACTCTGTTACCAAACCAATATTTGCCTATATCTTTTCTGAAACGAAATTTATCTAATTTGAAACCATTGGTACGAGTTCTTTCGCTATCACTGAGCTTTAGTACATTTGTCATGTCCCCTTTGTTAATCCCACTAACCCACTTGAACACCTCTATCATATCCCCTCTAACTCTGCATCTCTCTAACGAATGTAAACCTAATTTCTTCAACCTTTCTTCATACGGAAGATTTCTAATATTATGGATCATTTTTGTCATTCTACGCTGTACTCTCTCCAATGAATCTATGTCCATTCTGTAATAAGGACACCAAAATTGGACAGCATAATCCATATGGGGTCTCACTAATGACAAGTAAAGTTTTAAGATAACATCAGCAGTTCTGTTACTCACACTCCTAGAGATGAACCCGAGAATCCTGTTTGCCTTATTACGAACGCCTATACACTGTTTTCTAGGCTTCAAAATCATTGCTAACAAACACACCTAGATCTTTCTCGCAGTCTGAATTTTCTAATTCTAAATTAGCTAGTTTATATTTAACATTTGTTTGCATCTTCCCTATCTTTAATACCTTGCATTTGTCAATGTTAAACTTCATCTGCCAATTTACTGACCATTCATGTAAGGTATCTAGATCCCTTTGGAGGCACTCTATATCGCTATCTGAATCAATTGATCTCCCCATTTTAGTATCGTCTGCGAATTTACTTATCCTACTAGTTATACCTAAATCTAGGTCATTTATGTATATAAGAAACAACAGGGGACCTAATACCGATCCCTGGGGGACACCACTTTTGACTGCTCCCCACTCTGACTTGGTACCATTTATGCTGACTCTCTGTTTCCTACCAATTAGCCATGACCTAATCCATCCCAACAACGCCCCACCTATTCCATGTGCCTCAACCTTTCTCATCAATCTCTCATGAGGGACTCTGTCGAAAGCTTTACTGAAATCTAAATATATAATATCGTATGCCTTGTCATTATCTACTGCTTCATATACCTCTGAGAAAAAACTAAGCAAATTAGTAAGGCAAGAACGTCCCTGAGTGAATCCATGCTGAGAAGAATTGATTAAGTTAAATGTTTCTAAGTGGTTTCTCATTTTCCTAGCAATAATTGACTCTAGTAGCTTTCCTATGATTGAAGTGAGACTAATGGGACGGTAATTGGATGCTATTGATTTATCACCTTTTTTGAAAATCGGAACTACATTTGCAAGCTTCCAAGCTTCTGGAACTATACCTGTTTCTAATGAATTGTTAAAAAGAAATGTTAATGGGTAACTTAACTCATCTCTGCATTCTTTTAATACTCTGGCATATACCTCATCGGGACCAGGCGATTTCTGAGGTTTCAGTCTGTCAATTTCCTTAAGCACATCATTTCTACTTATTGTAACCGTACTTAACCTATTTTCTATACTATCGCTATATACCTTACGGACTTCTGGAATCTGTGCCAAATTTTCATTAGTGAAAACGGATAGAAACTGACTATTTAATGTACTGCACATTTCTAAATCATTTTCTGTCATTTCTCCTATCGAAGTTTTAAGTGGGCCTATTGTATCTCTAACTTTAGATTTATATAGCTGGTAAAAAGCCTTAGGGTTATTTTTTGAGTCATTGGCTATCCTGATTTCATAATTTCTTTTGTCTGTCCTTATACATTTTTTAACCTCTCTTGATAGATTCTGATAGTAAGCAAGTAGGTGAATTTCGCCTTTCTTAATTTTTCGATATATTCCTCTCTTTTTTCCTAGAAGGTCTAATAGTCTATTATTCATCCATTTGGGTTGGTTCTGTGTTGATCTAAATTTTCTTTTGGGGATATATTTATTTTGCGCATTGTGGAGTGAAGAAATAAAATTATTATATGTAGCTGTCAAATTATCCTGAGTTAAGACAGGTATCTGAGAGAGAGTATGTTCATTAGCGCACCTGGGTCCACTTAATAGTTTAACCATAGGATCGACTCTTAAGGCTCGTCTTAATCCACCATAATTGGCTTTTCTGAAATCTGGGATAAGTGTCGTATTCTCTTTAGCCTTTCCTGTCCATTGTATGTTAAAATAAATTGATTTATGATCACTATTTCCTAGTTGGTCTCCTATCTCTACATTATTTATCATTTGTTCATTATTACTGAGAACTAAATCGAGGATATTATTACCTCTAGTAGGCGAGTCTATGAATTGAAATAAAAAACTATCCTGTACCGCCTCAATAAACTCTTTTGAATCGGAGTCGCCGATTTGATGCTGCCAATCAATATTCGGAAAATTAAAATCCCCCATAATACACACATTGCTAAACCTTGATGCTATTTTCACTTCCTGCCATAAAGCTGTACCTTCGTTTCTACTCATATTTGGTGGTCTATAAATAACTCCAATAATTATTGTCTCACTACCTTCGCTAACCTCAACCCAAACACTTTCGTTATCAGTATTTAGTCTAATACCTGATTTAATACAGCTTTTTAAAGAACTCCTGACAAACACTGCTATTCCGCCGCCCCTCCTACTTGTTCGGTCGCGTTTAAACAAACTATATCCTGGTATATGGAATTCTGCTAAAAAATGTCTTGATTCTGTATTAATCCATGTTTCAGTCAGTGCTATAATGTCTATATTTTCGTTGCTAACAAGTGCTCTAAGTTCATCCATTTTGTTACATAAACTCCTACAGTTTGTATAATATAATCGCAATGAATTTATTTTACTGGTATCGGATTTACCTTTATTTCTAACTGAATTCCCATCTTCTGTTACACCTTCAATATTTCTACTAGCAGTACAATTAAAATCCTGTGACTGATATTTTCTATTCCTATCTGATGTACCAGTACGGCAATTTACCCTATCTAGACAATTTTTCTTACTCATATTCTCAGGCTTTATTTTCAGCGAAACCCCGCGACAATCCTATCTATTGACCTAGCTAAATTTGCCACCCCTAGCCGAGAAAGATGAACCCCGTCCTGTGCGTACAACTGATTTTTACCATAGAAACGGGTCCAGTTATCAAGGAATGGTATTGCATTTGCATTACAGTATTTTTCCAGCCGACAATTGATACCAATTGCCCTAGATGACCATTCCTTGCTGACCCCTCTCCGTGGCAAGATACTGTGTACTACAGGTATGCCTCCCTTCCTCCTGACTTTATCTAACACCTCCCTGTACTGCCGAAGCAGTACTTCCGTCCTACCTTTACCAACATCATTGCTCCCTGTACTGAGACAGATAATGGGGCTATCTCCAATATCTTTCATGATGTAATCAATTTCCTCTAACACCTTCCCAACCCCGGCACCAGGCAGACAGACAAGCTTCCTAATATCAGTACAGGTGGACCTAGCTAAGTGTCTGACCATGGAGTCCCCAACAATTGAGAAGGACTTGCCTCTCCTTGTCGATGACTTGGTAGCAGCTGCGGCAGCGGCAGGAACTCCTGGGGCAGCAGTTGAAGGTACTCCTGGGGGGGCAGCAGTCACAGCATTCCCTGTTGGAGGCAACTTACTTACCTTTCTCCTGGTTTCCTCGCCGAAGGAAGCACTCGCAGCCTCACCATCACATTCGTCATCCAAGGTGATGAACTTGTTGCTGAGGGCAACTGGCCGCCGTAGAAATTTGCAGGTTGTTGCACTTGTTGGAACAACTGTCCAGGGAGCATCACGATCCCTAACAGCAGTTGCACTATCCTCACTTTTCTTGTCAGCCAAAGTCAGCTTTAAGGCCAAATTCTCGTCTTTGAGAGACTGCACCTCTCTCTCCACATTCTCCATCCTTTCTTGCAAAGCAAGACAAAGCTGGAGAATATAAGAGGAGGTAGCAATCTCGTCAACACCAGCCATTTTAAGAAAGCGTTAATACTATCACCACACTATGGGCAAAGATAATTCACTGGGAGTCACTAGGGACAGGTCCTCACTCAGCAAAGGTCAGGCAGGCCTAGTTTGCTACTACGCTGGTTCTCCTTTTCCTTGTGAGACTTCGATTCCCAAGAGGAAGCTCCATTGCAGAAATTCTCTCTCTCTCTCTCTCTCTCTCTCTCTCTCTCTATATATATATATATATATATATATATATATATATATATATATATATATATATATTAATAAGCTATTTACATTGTCCTCTGGCTCACATTTCACCATATGTTCAGCTTGGGATGGACCCTTAGGAATCGAAGGGTTAAGCCAATTTCATTTAACCCGTTAACTTTAACATACCATGTTTTAACTTAATAAATTATCAAATGATAGCCAGATCAAAACATAAAAAACACATCATCGTATAATTGAAAGTGTTAACCTGTGACAAAATGTATTTAGTTTGTGATTTGATTACATTAATTGGATATTTATATATGACATAACAAGCTGGAGTTTTATTACAAACAAAAACATGATTCATGTACAACAATTTTAAAATCCTTTAGGTCTTGAAAAAATACAAAACTGGAAAGAATGGAATAAAATATGACCAAATAACAATAATTCCTGCTACACAATGTACAATATAGTTTGTCTTTGTAATTTGATTATACCGTAGAGTAATATTAAAAGCAGTGGGTATTGAATACATCATTTAAAACTGTAGGTGATGCAGTTTTTATATGACATAATTAGTATTCCCAAATGCTACACATATTGTTTGCGATTCGCTAAGTACCACTCAAACTAGTTATTTGTAGAATTTCTATTTTGTTTCACTTAGAAGAATGAAAAAAAAAAACACGCATAATACGATTCACGAACAAATAATGTCAAGAACGGTATATTTTATTCAATATGTTTGTTTGATCTGTAACAAACTGGCACACCTAATTAAGAATAATTGGATTGTGTATTGAAACAGTGCATGTACACTGATTAAACAATGTTTTGTCTTGATTCTTTATGTTGCAGTTGAACACATCATATTATAACCTTCAATATCAGGAGGCAATTTTAGTTTGATTCTGGCTGACACACACATATATATATATATATATATATATATATATATATATATAATGTTAGTGGTGGGTTGGCCGCTAGGGTACCGTATCTTCAGTATAAAAAGAAGGATCAGAGCAACGACGGTGTTCATCTTGACGTCTTTATTTCTTGCAATATATGTGACTAACCTTGTACATCATCAGGCTTCTAAAACATAGCCAGTCCTATGAATAACGAAACAAATCCCTATGAATATTATAAATAATTTGACCATATTAATAGCATACTAAGGATTTAAAATATGAATTAAGGATTAAAACAATTAAAGCTGTCTAAACTTAACCTATCTAGTACATACATGATAAAACGTTGATAAATATATTGTGTTACTTAATAGTGACTGTCTAGCTTGTGAGGCGTCTTCCTTCCAACTGAATGATAATGTTATGAGGTACTTTACATCTACTGAGGTTGCCTATCAATGAATATTTATACAAAAATATTTTATTTTAAAACTAAATATGCCAATGAGTATAGAGCAAAGAGTAAAAGTGAAGCGATTAATTGTGAAAAACGAGTGGGAATGTTCAATTGTATATAAACTGATTTCCTAAAATATATAAGGCTATAGACACAGACACTACAAAAAGAAGAAACAAAAAACGAACATTAGAAAACCTAAACACTACCAACTGGTACTGACCGAAATGGGTTCACTTAGCCCTAACTATGAACAATTATTTAGTTCAGGTGTGATTTTGTTTATATAAAACTTTTCTCTAATTAGAGTATCAAATTTATTGGAAAATCTACTAATGATTTTAAAACAAATCTCCACGAAATTATGGTCACATTCTAACGAATGATTCCTGACCGCAGAAAATTGCATTTTTTTGAAGGTACCGACCCGTTCGAACACTCTTCTCAATATGTTCCATTATTCTAGATTGGAAAACCTGAGTAGAAATAAAGACGTCAAGATGAACACCGTCGTTGCTCTGATCCTTCTTTTTATAATATATATATATATATATATATATATATATATATATATATATATATATATATATATATTGTGACGCACCCCAGTGCTGGGCAACGCAACCTGATTGTACTCCTTGGTACTCCACTGTACCGCCCGTGATCTGGCTACCGTCAGCCGCTATGTATATTGAGTGTGACAACTTATAACTATGTTCTTTGTATCTCTGCAAAGGTCTCGTCATGTGCTAACCAGTGGTGGGTTTTGTTTTAAGCCATGTCGAGACCTTCCATTTAATATGTAGTATCAATAGAGAAGTTGATAGATAGGATAATGGGAATTCAGAGAGAGAGAGTGAGTTGGGCTTCAGAGCAAGAGGGTAGCAACACGCCGCGCTGCCGGCCGGGTGGTTGCCAGACGTATGGACTGATTGGCAGCCTTGCCCTTATAGCTAGGCGCGATAGGGTTGGTAGTCCATTGTTGCCTGCCTGGGCTGGGCCCATGTTGTCGTACAGCACACTGCCTGGAGGTTGGCTGTGTGTTCCTGGACTAGGTTGCCTAGAACCTTTGAGATTCTAACATCCCTTGCTCTCTCTCCCCACTTCTCACGGTTGCACTCTTTCTCTCTGACGACATTACTCTCATTTCATTCTTCTCTCTATTTAAATGCATAACCTTCCCTTGAGGTCCTAAAGGAGTTTCAGCACTCACCTCTCGTATTACTCTTAGGACAAGCATATATTTACATGTATTAGATTTAAGGGGTTAATGTGAACAGCGATCTTCTTGATGAGGATAGTTGGTGAACGTTCTACATGTTCACGAGTTATATGCCCTGCTCATCATCCCATTTGTGACTAGACTGGTGCCATGTGTAAGAGCCCGACCATGCCCAGGAGTTGTCTGTAGAGGGACGAGGACTTAGCCTTGATTTGCATACCGAGCCAGGAGCGAGTGTAGCACCCGAGACTACAGCTCGCTCGTAGTGCCGGTATAGTAGAGTAACGTAATTTATCTGTCCTTGTGTTCTCTACAGTCTTCTCCTGGGTTCTCGCTTTCGGTGCTGGGACTCGTTGTTCCTGTGACTTGGCCTGCTAGCTAGAACACATGGGGATGATGAGTGGGATATATCTTTATTTTACTATGCATTGCAGCTCTCTTTAAGTATATATCTATAACACTTTACAATACACATTACTCACACACAAGACAACACTATTAATACTTTCATGTATCAATTAACTGCACTGTCGTTTTGCTGCTGTGTCCGGAGTTCTGTTGCGTAGGCCGCATACGGACTCGGAGGGGAGACAGAGTGAGAGAAGCGAAGTAGCCTATGCGGTAGTAGGCTACCGGCGCAGTACTGTTGCCTGCAACCTTTTAGTTATTCCAAGTATAGATTCATTATTATAATAAGTGACTACCGTTTATGTTCCTCCCATGTGTATTATTAGGTATCTACTGGATCATGAACATCTTGTATGCTACATGCTAGTGCATGTTAGTAGGGGACAGTTAGTGTAGTGCACGCGCTTTCAAGTAGGCGTGTACATTTGTCATTTAGCATTTCACTGTCATACCTTTAGCCTGCTTCTATTCTACATTATTAGAGGCTTAATATTAACGTAGTTTCTTGAGTATTGCATTTCTTTAGTAATAACGTAACCTATAAATGTCTGAGGGAGTTTAGCCTCATAGCCTACCCCTGTTGTACACTTTCGCCGAGTTAAGGTACCTCGTTACCGTAGACGATAACTCTGTAGGGCGTTGGTGCTTTTGTTGTCTGGAGCATATAGTATTTGGGACTGGAATCGAGCGTGTCGTTGTCACTTAAGCCATTTCTGTCCTACGATCAAGAATCCCGAATATGTATTGCCGATCCAGCCGTAACAAAATGGCGACCTTGCACAAGATTCAGTAGTATCCTATCACATGTTTTTTGGAGAACTATTCTATGCTACCTAGTAGAGCTGGCTAGAATTTTCTTGCATATTGGAGGAATTTTTATTGTGTCATTATTGTATTGGTGGACTTGCAGATTGTTTCGTTAGGTGTCTAGAGTAGAGTCATTCAAGCATCTTTAACATTTTGTGAGTCGAGACTGCAATTAGTAATAAGCACTTTTTTTGTTTATGAACAGCAATTGTATAACCAGCACTATGTCTAATGACTCATCATTTACGGGGGAGGATAACACGGTACAGCCTAGTGACCAGCAAGTACAGCAGATATTTAGGGAGGGGAGTGTTATAAGTGGAGAGAGGGATGCCCGGGCATTTTTGCAGACACCTTTGACCGAACAGCGCCTGCAGGCTATTGATTGTTACGGTCTTCGCTGTTTAGCCACGGTTTTGGGGCGGGACTGTCCTGACAGTTGGCCCAAGAAGAATTTGGTGGCATGTTTGTTGGGTGATGGCGATGGGGCGGTGGGTGGAGTGGGGTCTTGGGGGGTTCCCTCCAAGCCTCCATTCCACTCTACCCCTGAGCTGGGCCCTCAGCCAGCGAGTCTTAGCACGATGCAGCAGGAGGGTTCTCAATGGCAAGCTGGCTTACCCGTAAACACGTCTCGGTGTGGATCCCCCATTTTGTGCTCTCCCCCCCCAGGCCTGTCTCCTGAGATGTTATTTCAGCTAGAACTAGCTAAGTTTAAGCTGCAGGAGACTCAGATACAACAGGCTAGTATAGAACGCATAGAGGTTGCTAGAATCCAAGCCAATCAGGATGCAACCAGGTACCAGGCTGAAATGGATGTCGAGAAGTCTAGAGTAGAGACCACGGGGCGTCATCTCGGTGGTGGGCACCGGGTTACAGACTCACTTTCGCATTTAATTAAGTTAGTACCCGCATTTGATGAGACAGCAGTGACTGAGTTTTTTGCTCGTTTCGAAAAGAAGTGTCGTGAGTATGACTGGCCGGAGGTTAAATGGGCAGCATTAGTTTCATCACGTCTAGTGGGTAAGGGGTTGAAAGCCTACGATGCACTGTCACTGGACGAGAGTGTCGTGTATGGACTGGTGAAGGAGGCTGTGCTCCGGGCCTACGAACTGCAACCCGAAACTTATAGATTGAAGTTCCGGGGCGTGAATAAGAAGAGCGACGTCAGTTTTATGGAGCACGCACGGGACTTAACAGATGCATGTAATAACTGGTTTCGGTCCGAGCACGCAGAGTCGGCTGAGGAAATTAAGCAACTTTTCTATCTGGAACAGTTTTACAAATGTACTGGAACCGATCTAACGCTGAACATTAAGGAAAAATGTCCCAAGACAGTAGAGGAGGCTGCCAAGATGGCAGACCTCAGATTATCATTGATTCGTGGTTGCGGTGCCACTCAGAGGGCTGAGTCAGGGCAGAAGGGGCGCTATACCCCACCCACCAGAGTTTTCGATAATAACAAATCCTATGACACACATAACCACACTAAAAGCATTGCACCTAATAACACCTACAAACACAAGCCTCTCCCGTTTACTAAAGGTCAGGCCCCTTCTTCGCCCGCACAAGGGAAGAAGCCCATTGGGGATGTGAAATGTTACAAATGTCAGAAGCTAGGCCATTATTCACGTGAGTGCCCTAGTAACACTCCCGCTAAGCCGGTGTCATTGGTTCACAGTATCGGTGTGTCTCTGAAGGCTGCAGCAACTGCCCGGGGTAGGTTGTCAGCAGCTGAGGCACACGCGGTAAAGAAGCGTACGGAAGGCTCGACACCTGTCCGGGACACTTTCTGTAGCCATCGGGGACACGGGTTTGTGAGCTGGGGGAGTGAACTACGGAGGGTTGACTTGTTGAGGGATACGGGGGCTTCGCAAACTTTGTTGAGGAACTTCACAGGGAAACCGATAAATGCGGCCAGAGTTGTTGTGGTGCAGGGTATAAATGCTACGAGGTCATACCCACTTGTGAGGTTGGAGTTGAGAGTGGGAGAGGTGTGCAGGGAGCTGGATGTAGGGATCGTTGAGTGTTTGCCAGTTGAGGGCGTCGACCTTCTTCTCGGCAACGACTTTGCGGTGCCCACTTCCGGGACTCCACCCTTAGTCGTTGCCGAGAGGGCGGCCGACGTGGATGGTGAGAATCGGGAATGGGTTGGGAGGTGCCAACAGGATGAGATGGCCTGTGTGGTAACCCGATCTCGCTCTGCGGCTCCTGCACAGCCTAGCACTCAACCTCGGGGACAGTGGAGGAAGGATCAGGAGAAGGTTGCTAAGGGCAGGAAAAGGGACATTGATTCTGCTGCACTTCTCGGTGATTCGGTACTTGGACCTATAATAAACACGGGAGTTGACTCTGGCCCAGAGATGGTGTGTAACAAGGCAGAGTTGGGTAAGACTTCGCGTGAGGCAAGAGCTGTAGCGAGAGCCACTAAGGCAGTAGAGCCTACTAGCCGTGGTAATGTCTTATTACAAAACCATCTTGATGCATTGACGCCCGGGGACATAAGTGAGCAGCAGCTGCAAGACGCTAGCCTAGCTCGTTATAGCAATGGTGCCATAGAGTTGGAGGAAGATGGGGATGCGAAGCCGGGAGATTTCTTTAGGCTCAACAGGTTATTGTACCGCAGATTTTTAGACCCCAAATCGAAGTGGGAGGGCGGTGCGAGGGTAGTAGACCAGGTGGTTGTTCCAAATAAGTATAGAGAGTCCTTATTGTGTCTGGCGCATGATGTGCCGGTGGCGGGTCATTTGGGGGTAACAAAAACATTGGCGGCATTGGGCAGGTTTTTCTGGTGGCCTGGGGTCAAGGCTGATGTCTGTGCATGGGTGGCTGGGTGTGCGACCTGCCAGACAACGGGGAAGCCTAACCAGACAATCCCGAAGGCACCTTTGTTTCCCATACCTGTCACCGGGCCTCCGTTCAGCAAAGTTGTAGTAGATTTGGTTGGCCCTTTCCCGCCTACTAGTAGTGGCAATAAATTCCTGTTGACAATCATGGATGTGGCTACGAGATACCCGGACGCATACCCCATGAGAAACGGCTCGGCAAAGGCAGTTGTTAAAAACTTATTATTGTTCTGTTCCCGTTATGGATTTCCACGTGAGGTGCAGTCAGACCAGGGGAGCAATTTTACATCCAAATTGTTCAAGCAAACCCTTCAGTTGCACGGTATATGTTCTGTAGTGTCGTCAGCCTACCATCCCGAGAGTCAGGGAGTCTTGGAGCGGTGGCACTCGACCCTGAAGAGTATGCTACGCTGTTACTGTGCAGAACATGACACTGATTGGGATTTGGGTCTGCCGTATGTTCTGTTCGCTGCACGTGAAGTCCCAGGAGAGAGCCTGGGGTTCAGTCCAAATCAGCTAGTCTTTGGCCATAATGTGAGAGGACCTTTAAGTATGGTGAAAGAGATCTGGGAGGGCGAAGAGAAGCCGGGGTCTGTACTTAAATATGTCCTTGAGAGCCGGGAGAGACTTATAGGTTGCATGGCAGCGGCAGGTAATAACTTGGTTAATGCACAGGCGGTCATGAAGCACCAGTATGACGCCAAGGTGAAGCTTCGGGAGTTTTCGGTGGGTCAGGAGGTAATGTTGCTTTTACCTTTGCCTGGACACCCCCTTTCTGCCAAGTTCATTGGGCCGTATGTGGTGGCTAAGAAACTGTCCGACCTTGATTATCTCGTTGCAACACCTGACCGTAGGAAAAAACATCAGTTATGTCATGTTAACCTCATGAAAGAGTATGTGAGACGCCCCTCAGTGCCTCTCACTGTCCCTGTGCTGGCCTGCAGCGGCCAGGGTGGAGAAGGAGGTGGGGACAGTCATGCTGCTGAGGAGGATAGCTGGGACTGTGTCATTTCCGCGGAACAGTGGGCGGGGAATACTGAACAAGAGGCTAGGCAAGTTGTAAGTCACCTGCCTGAGCACCAGGGTGCTGCTGTCCTAGGCCTGTTCAGGTCATACCCCTCTGTTTTCGCCGAACACCCAGGTCTCACTACTCAGGTAACGCACGACGTGGACGTCGGTGATAATGTGCCCTTCAAGTCAGTGCCCTACCGTGTGCCCCGGTAAAGTTGCCAGCTTTACGGGAGGAGTTAAAGTACATGGTTGAGAGAGGGATGATCACTGAAGGTTATGTGAAGTGGACATCACCCGTCACGTTGCAGCCAAAACCTGACGGCAAGGTGCGGTTCTGCATAGATTTTCGTAGGCTAAATGGCTTGACCACTACCAACCCTTACCCTTTGCCTCGAGTTGACGACAGCGTGGACAAGATAGGGTATGCAAAGTACCTTACTAAAATTGATCTTGTAAAAGGCTACTGGCAAGTACCCCTGTCGGACCGAGCTAAGCAAGTTTGTGGTTTTGTGGTAGATGGCAAGACCTACCAATGTAACGTAATGCCTTATGGGCTTAAGAACGCACCTGCCACGTTTCAAAACCTGATGAACGATATTTGTGACGAAATCCCTAACTGCACGGTCTACCTTGATGACGTGATAGTATATGATGACGATTTTGAAAATCACCTAAGGCACTTAGAGACCCTGTTTAGGAAGTTGCACGATGCTGGGCTGGTGGTGAACCTGAGGAAGTGCGAGTTTGTAAAGGCTACTGTGCAGTATCTTGGCTTTGTGGTCGGGTTAGGCCGGGTGTGCCCCCCCCTGAGCAAGATACAGGCTATCAATATGTTTCCCAGGCCCACCACTAAGCGCCAGGTCATGCGGTTCCTAGGTATGATAGGCTATTATAGGCGCTTCATCCGGGGATACTCTACTGTCTTAGCACCGTTAACTGATCTACTGTCGAAGTCAGTGAAGTTCTGTTGGGCTGCGGAGTGTCAGAGGGCTTTCGACCTAGTCAAGCACCTGCTGTGTACACATCCGATTTTGAGGGCCCCAGACTTCTCCAGGAGTTTTCAGCTGGCGACTGATGCCAGCGGTGTGGGTGCCGGGGCAGTGTTACTGCAGACTGATTCCGAGGGCTTGGAACACCCAGTGAGCTTCTTTTCTCGCAAGTTTAATTCGGCACAAAGGAATTACTCGACTATAGAGAAGGAGCTTCTGGCTATCGTTTTGTCGCTCAAACATTTCGAAGTTTATGTTCCAGCCTACGGCCCGGTAGTGACGATTTATACGGACCATCATCCCTTGAAATTCCTAAATCAGTTTCACAATCGGAATATGCGGTTGACCAGGTGGTCCCTAATGCTCCAAGAGTATAATCTCAACATTCAGCATATTGCCGGGAGTGAGAACGTGATAGCAGATTGTCTATCAAGGGTTGATGATCCAAGATAGTCGTGCACGGTGTGTGGGTTGAGCAGGAGTAAAATTAGGCTATCATAACGCCGTCCAAAAAGATTATAAAACAATAAAATAAACGAGAAAACTCTTCTTTTTTTTAGTTTTGTAACTCTTTATTGTTGTAGCATGATGCATGCAATATTGTGTTTTATGTATAATTCACACTTCAGTTGTTGTGCACCTTTTGCAATTAGTGGCAGCTAAGGGTAGCAGGTCGGTTGGTTGCCTGTCAGATTTTGATAATGCTTCTAAGGTCGATTATCTAAAATCTTGGGGGGGATGTGACGCACCCCAGTGCTGGGCAACGCAACCTGATTGTACTCCTTGGTACTCCACTGTACCGCCCGTGATCTGGCTACCGTCAGCCGCTATGTATATTGAGTGTGACAACTTATAACTATGTTCTTTGTATCTCTGCAAAGGTCTCGTCATGTGCTAACCAGTGGTGGGTTTTGTTTTAAGCCATGTCGAGACCTTCCATTTAATATATAGTATCAATAGAGAAGTTGATAGATAGGATAATGGGAATTCAGAGAGAGAGAGTGAGTTGGGCTTCAGAGCAAGAGGGTAGCAGCGCCGCGCTGCCGGCCGGGTGGTTGCCAGACGTATGGACTGGTTGGCAGCCTTGCCCTTATAGCTAGGCGCGATAGGGTTGGTAGTCCATTGTTGCCTGCCTGGGCTGGGCCCATGTTGTCGTACAGCACACTGCCTGGAGGTTGGCTGTGTTCCTGGACTAGGTTGCCTAGAACCTTTGAGATTCTAACATCCCTTGCTCTCTCTCCCCACTTCTCACGGTTGCACTCTTTCTCTCTGACGACATTACTCTCATTTCATTCTTCTCTCTATTTAAATGCATAACCTTCCCTTGAGGTCCTAAAGGAGTTTCAGCACTCACCTCTCGTATTACTCTTAGGACAAGCATATATTTACATGTATTAGATTTAAGGGGTTAATGTGAACAGCGATCTTCTTGATGAGGATAGTTGGTGAACGTTCTACATGTTCACGAGTTATATGCCCTGCTCATCATCCCATTTGTGACTAGACTGGTGCCATGTGTAAGAGCCCGACCATGCCCAGGAGTTGTCTGTAGAGGGACGAGGACTTAGCCTTGATTTGCATACCGAGCCAGGAGCGAGTGTAGCACCCGAGACTACAGCTCGCTCGTAGTGCCGGTATAGTAGAGTAACGTAATTTATCTGTCCTTGTGTTCTCTACAGTCTTCTCCTGGGTTCTCGCTTTCGGTGCTGGGACTCGTTGTTCCTGTGACTTGGCCTGCTAGCTAGAACACATGGGGATGATGAGTGGGATATATCTTTATTTTACTATGCATTGCAGCTCTCTTTAAGTATATATCTATAACACTTTACAATACACATTACTCACACACAAGACAACACTATTAATACTTTCATGTATCAATTAACTGCACTGTCGTTTTGCTGCTGTGTCCGGAGTTCTGTTGCGTAGGGCGCATACGGACTCGGAGGGGAGACAGAGTGAGAGAAGCGAAGTAGCCTATGCGGTAGTAGGCTACCGGCGCAGTACTGTTGCCTGCAACCTTTTAGTTATTCCAAGTATAGATTCATTATTATAATAAGTGACTACTGTTTTATGTTCCTCCCATGTGTATTATTAGGTATCTACTGGATCATGAACATCTTGTATGCTACATGCTAGTGCATGTTAGTAGGGGACAGTTAGTGTAGTGCACGCGCTTTCAAGTAGGCGTGTACATTTGTCATTTAGCATTTCACTGTCATACCTTTAGCCTGCTTCTATTCTACATTATTAGAGGCATAATATTAACGTAGTTTCTTGAGTATTGCATTTCTTTAGTAATAACGTAACCTATAAATGTCTGAGGGAGTTTAGCCTCATAGCCTACCCCTGTTGTACACTTTCGCCGAGTTAAGGTACCTCGTTACCGTAGACGATAACTCTGTAGGGCGTTGGTGCTTTTGTTGTCTGGAGCATATAGTATTTGGGACTGGAATCGAGCGTGTCGTTGTCACTTAAGCCATTTCTGTCCTACGATCAAGAATCCCGAATATGTATTGCCGATCCAGCCGTAACAATATATATATATAATAAATATTATATATATATATTGTTACGTATCTTGATCCTCAAGTGGTTAACTTGATGAATCTAGATAGCACAGAGATATATATTAAGGTATCAGTCAGCTGAAGGCAAAACAAAAGTAAAATCTAGTAAAATTATTTTCTATTGTTGCTTCCTTTCCTTTTGGATCTTAGGACTTGGTATCCTTTATTGACTGATACTCTTTAATTATGAAAAAATACTGAAACTAATTAAAGTCATGTAGTATTTATAAAGAATTATTATTTAACCGAAGCTTAGTAGGCTATGGTTATGAACCGAATAAGTTATATCTAAAGAAGGACTATTCATTCTATAAAAAGTTTTGAAAGATAAATATTGAGGTAAGAATATTTCTGTCTCTTACCCTTTTTTAAATGAATAGATAGTTTTCTTATGTCCTTTTATTTATATTTAATGTACTTATTATTCTTGGTTCTTGTCTTACGTTAATAGTATTATATTATTATTATCATCAGGATTAATATCAAAGTCACATAAAAAGTTAGATATATATTTAATAATTAGTTAAATATATTTCTTAACCACGTAACATTGAGGTTTGATTATGAGTAAATTAAGTTACAGGATCGCTTCATAGATTCGATTCAGGTCTCACTCAAATAATATGAAAAGCATAAATAATATTTTGAAGCTAAAAGAATGTTCTTCAGCTTAGGAAATCACTAGAAGTAATATTAGCCCAGCCATGTTAGTCTAAGGCGATATTACTAATAAGAGACAATAGCATCACCGTACTAAGCACCGTTAAGCAATGTAAGCTTAATTAAAAGAAAATGAAAGAACTCGTAAGTATTAATGTAAAACAATAGTATTACTTTCATCATAACCCAATTACTTAAAGAGTTGCTTTAGTCCACAAGTTAGTCAACTAAAATAGTTAAGTACATAATAGTAGCGTTAACGTTAATTCCCAATCAAATAGTTAAGTACATAATAGTAGCATTAACGTTAATTCCCAATCAAATAGTTAAGTACATAATAGTAGCGTTAAACGTTAATTCCCAATCAAATAGTTAAGTACATAATAGTAGCGTTCACGTTAATTCCCAATCACGTATCTCACTAACCAACATAACGTAAGTGTTTACACCGAACACACTTAACACACACTTATATAATCTGACTGACAGTCACAAACCCATTATAATACTTCACCCCGTCTTCCTCCAGCTGCAAGTTCACCTTCCCAACTCCAAATGAGACTGATTTGAATGCCCACTACTCGGGTCTTATATACTAAACAATGATGGTGTAGGAACGAATCAGGAGGCGGTTGATGGTGCGCGCCCCAATCACAGCTCCTCGAGTTGCGTAGCAGGTGCGTGGTCCAATAGAGTCTCCTGGCGTCGATCATACGTCATAGCGTCGGGTCATCGAAGTTTGCAGGGTCCCCTATGACGCACGCAGGTGTGAAGGCTTGTTTGCTGGTATGCGGACGAGCTGGTTTCCCACTCGCTAGTTCGCTGGCTGGTCTGCTTCGCCGCCTGGGTAGTTTGGCACTCCTTCAACTCTTAATTCTAACTCCTAAATAAACATACAGGGCTCCGTATGTAAGAATATATATATATATATATATATATATATATATATATATATATATATATATATATATATATATTATATATAGATAGATAGATAGATATTATATAAATATATAAACGCACACACAGTATAAGAAGAAGGAAAAAATACTCTTGATAACGAAATACCGTAAAGAATATTGGAAAACACACCCTTATAGGAAAACCAGCGGCGGGCTACTTACACTCGCTGGGAGAAAAAATATCATGGGTCCCGATAAAGAGGTGCTGAGGCAAAAAAAAAAAAAAAAAAAATACAAGTGTTTGGGAATTATTATCTTTTCTGGGGACTTAGTAATTACCTGTCCTGTTAAGTTATTAGGTATTTTGTATTAAATATTCCTTCTATGCTAAACTACCTCTCCATAATTCGTAGTATAATATGTGTCTTTGTATAGATAATTATTCTCTCTTTTTGATATGCCTATATCATTGGCAGAATCTATGTTGTATGTATTATTATAGTTTCTCTCTCTCTCTCTCTCTCTCTCTCTCTCTCTCTCTCTCTCTCTCTCTCTCTCTCTCTCTCTCTCTCAACTTATCTTTTGTATTATAAAGTTTCATTCATTATAACCCAATTTCATATTCTCTTTATTTTAGATTACTACCTTATCTATCCTAATTTAACATTCTTCAGTTCTAGTATCTCATTCTCTCTAACCTTATTTCATATTCCGTGTGCGTTCGATTTACGTTTCAGGACGAAATACAATTGGCGAGGTCTATTGTATTAATTATGTATATAACTCTCTCTCTCTCTCTCTCTCTCTCTCTCTCTCTCTCTCTCTCTCTCTCTCTCTTTTCATAGTGCATTTGGGTACAGTATCGATACATAATTAGATTAATATCCAGTATTCGATAGATATCAATTGTGGTCACGTGCTGTATTTATAACTGTCTTGCTGGGATAATGGGTAGAGTGTTTAAGGGGAGGTTTCCACTTGAGGGATTTTTTTTCTTGACTCCTTTCTCCCTCATGTTTAGCCCCATTACTTTTCTAATTTTAAGACGTTCGCCCCATTATTTTGACGATTTTAAGAACTTTCGACCCATTTCTGTCAATTTTAAGACCTTTCGTGCCATTTAGGTGTCGATTTTATCCTGGCGAACGATAGCGAGCCTGTTATTTAAGAGGAACCGGCTTTCAGCCGGACATTTTTCTACCGACAAATTTACAAATTTCTTGAAAGGGGCTCAAGGGGGTGTAATCTTAAGCTTGATGGATATCTAGAGACCAACTAAAAACCTCCCCTTAAGAAATAGTGGTCCCTACGAATTCCCGTAGATCACATGGAGGCTTATAACTGTCTTGATGTAATGGTATAGTGTTTAAGATTTATATGTGGTAACCTACGAATCCCGTAGGATCACATGCTGCATTTTAACTGTCATAATGGTTAGAGTGTTTAAGATTTAGAGGTGGTCCAGGTACGAATCCCGGTAGGATCACATGCTGCATTTATAACTGTCTTGATGGGGTAATGGTTAGAGTGTTTAAGATGTTAACCTACGAATTAGGTCACATGTGCATTTAACTGTCTTGATGGGTAACGGGGTTTAAGATTTATATGTGGTAACCCAGGTACGAATCCGGTAGGATCACATGCTGCATTTATAACTGTCTTGATGGGGTAATGGTAGAGTGTTTAAGATTTATATGTGGTAACCCAGGTACGAAATCCCGGTAGGATCACATGCTGCATTTATAACTGTCTGATGCATGGTTAGAGTGTTTAAGATTTATATGTGGTACCCCAGGTACGAACCCGGTAGGATCACATGCCACTAACTGTCTTGATGGTGTAATGGTAGAGTGTTTAAGATTTATATGTGGTAACCCAGGTACGAATCCCGGTAGGATCACATGCTGCATTTAAACTGTCTTGATGGGGTATGGTTAGAGTGTTTAAGATTATATGTGGTAACCCAGGTACGAATCCCGGTAGGATCACATGCTGCATTTATAAACTGTTGATGGGGTAATGGTTAGAGTGTTTAAGATTTATATGTGGTAACCCAGGTACGAATCCGGTAGGATCACATGCTGCATTTATAACTGTCTTGATGGGGTAATGAGAGTGTTTAAGATTTATATGTGGTAACCCAGGTACGAATCCGGTAGGATCACATGCTGAATTTATAACTGTCTTGATGGGGTAATGGTTAGAGTGTTTAAGATTATATGTGGTAACTAGGTACGATCCGGTAGGATCACATGCTGCATTTATAACTGTCTTGATGGGGTAATGGTTAGAGTGTTTAAGATTTATATGTTGTAACCCAGGTACGAATCCCGGTAGGATCACATGCATTTATAACTGTCTTGATGGGGTAATGGTAGAGTGTTTAAGATTTATATGTGGAACCCAGGTACGAATCCCGGTAGGATCACAGGCTGCATTTATAACTGTCTTGATGGGTAATGGTTAGAGTGTAAGATTTTATATGTGGTAACCCAGGTACGAATCCCGGTAGGATCACATGCTGCATTTTAACTGTCTTGATGGGGTAATGGTTAGAGTGTATAAGATTTATATGTGGTAACCAGGTACGAATACGGTAGGATCACATGCTGCATTTATAACTGTCTTGATGGGGTAATGTTTAGAGTGTTTAAGTATATGTAACCCAGGTACGAATCCGGTAGGATCACATGCTGCATTTATAACTGTCTTGATGGGGTAATGGTTAGAGTGTAAGATTATGATGTGGTAACCAGGTACGAATCCGGTAGGATCACATGCTGCATTTATAACTGTCTTGATGGGTAATGGTTAGAGTGTTTTAAGATTTATATGTGTAACCCAGGTACGAATCCGGTAGGATCATGCTTTCATTAATTCATGAAGGTGTTGGTGTTGGGAGTATTATTAATAAATGAGATATTGCTTCTCACTTATATATGATAATATATTTTTGGTTTTCCCCTGATTTCACTGTTTATTGTCTGTTCTACACTTTTTTTTATTAATATTGTCTTTATTTTATTTTTTATTTTTTTAGGACAATTTAAGGGGAGGTTTTAGTTCTGGTGCTGTTCCCCAAGCTGCTGGCCGAACAGCCCAAGGCCCCGAGCAAGGCCAAGGCCATAACCGAGCGCCCCACAGAACTCCCTGCCGACCACAATAAAGCCTGGGTGACCGAAGCACTCCATGGCGGGGAGCTGAGGAGTGAGGAAACGCCCGGGAAACCAAGACACCCAGGGCCCTGCGCCCCTCAGCAATTATGAAGAGAAAGTTGAGGGCAAAAGGAAAAATGTGACGTTTGGCTTCTAATCGTGGTAGATTGGGAGGTCAATCCACGGAAGAGACGCCGTCACTTGAGATCTAGAAAATATATAATTAAAAGTAACAGTCAGAGTAAGCTATGGGTATGCAGAGATCGCTCGGTTCTCACTCTGATAGACCAGCCCATCACCACAGGTGATTTTTAGTTAGTTCCATATAATTCCATCAAGCTTAACATTACAGCCCCTAGACCCTTTCAAGGTAAATTTGTATAATATTTCGGTAGAAAAATGGCCCGGCGAAGGCCGGTTCCTCTTAAATTGCAGGCTCGCTATCGCTCGCCAGGAAAAAAATGGCCCTAAAATGGCACGAAAAGTCTTAAAATTGAGAAATGGGCGAAAGTTATTAAAATCGCCAAACTAATGGGGTGAAAGTCTTATAATATCAAAAACAATGGGGCTACCATGAGGAGAAAGGGGTCAAGAAAAAAAAAATCAAGTGGAATTCTCCCCTTAAGCATCTTTTTCGTGCCTATTACTTACAGGTATAAATTTGTATCTGCTCGCCTCTGATACTATTATGTTCATTCTGTTCAGAGTGAGTTAATTGCTTTCTTCCCTACCTCCATTACTTTGAAGGTTTGGTATAACGCTCAAACCACACGCATTATTTGTGTTCGGTTTATTTATTTTGTTTTTTTTATTACCTCTGTCAACGAAGGTGGACGGAGATTATGTGTTCACCTTTGTGTTTTTTCTGATTACAAGATGTCTTACAAAGTTATGAACCGATTTCAAGCAATTTGGTGGGGAAATAGGGTATGCACCAAGGTAGGACGTTATCAGTTTCGGAGGTGATCCTTAATGTATCCTAGAACCCAGATCCAGAAAATTTAGGCGTGATAAAGGGGGATGGGAGTATATATTTGTTCATCATTTATATATACCGTAGTTTTATATAATTTGTAATTTCTCCCTGGACATCCATCAAGCTAAAAAAAAAGCAAACAAACACAAACATACACCCCAAGACCCTCCTTCAAGGGAAATTTGTAAAAAAAAAATCGATAGAAAAATGGCACGGCCGAAGGCCAGTTCCTCCTAAATTACAGGCTCGCTGTTGCTCGCCAGGAAAAAACGACACCTAAATGACGCGAAAAGTCTTAATATTGACAAGGAAATGGGATGAAAGGTCTTAAAATCGCAAAACTAATGAGCCGAACGTCATAACAGCTGAAAAATTAATTGGAATAGCCTACACATAAGGAAGAAAAAGGCCCAGAAACAACGACTCATCTCCCTAAATTATAAAAAACCAGCCAGCGTAGGTGGGGGTATGCGCCCTACCGAGTGCCCCTCTAGTTTTACAGTTTATTCTATCTATAAAATGGGTCTGATATATTGTGATCGTTTTCTATCCAAACCCTTTTCTTTTTAGTACTCTTCTCTCTCTATCTCTCTCTCTCTCTCGCTCTCTCTCTATCTCTCCTCGCGCTCTCTCGCGGCTCTCTGCGCTTTTCTCTCTCGCTCTCTCGCTTTCTCTCTCGCCCCTCTCTACGCCTCCATCTCTCGCTCCCTCTCTCTCTCTCTCGTCCCTCTATCTCTCTCTCTTTCTATCTCTCTTTCTCTCTCTATCTCTTTATCTTTCTCTCTCTCTCTATCTATCTCTCTCTCTCTACTCTATATCTATGCGTGTTTGATTGCGGATTTTAGGCGATACGGCCGCACTCCTTAATGGCAACATCCAACATCGGCCAGAGTCTTCTATAACCTAGTCTTACTTAATTTAGCCAAACAAATAGCCTTATCTAGAACCAAAAAAAAAAACAATTCAATACGTCAGAAAAATCAGCTAGTGCCTTAACTACCAGCAATTCTACTCTCACTTTTACCCAACACACATTAGGTGCTCCCATGATGCGGCCCAACTGTGGGTGTTGCCCATATGAAGGTAAATGTTCAGTACCGATTACGTCTTTCTTAAGGGGAGGTTTTAAGTTCGTTCACCTAGAAAAATTCCATCAATACTTAAAAATTACAACCCCTAGACCCCCTTTCAAGATAAATTTGCTACATTTTTCGGTAGAAATATGTTCCCGGCTGAGAGCCGGTTACTCTTAAACTTACAGGCTCGCTACGCTCGCCAGGATTAAAAATCGACACCTGAATTGACACCGAACCGTCTTAATATATGGGGTTTGAAAGTTTCTTAAAATCGCTAAAACTAACTGGGGAAAACGTTTTATAATATCAAAAAGAAATGGGGCGAAAACATGAGGGACGAAAGGGCGTCAAGAAAAAATCCCTCAAGTGGAGATCTCCGTTAAGGGGAGTCACCGGCTTTGTTTATCTTTCTATCCTTTTCTCTTTTCCCCTGGCTTGTATCCATTCGGGCCCCATTCAAGCCAACTGTTTTAAACCGTTTATCCCCCAATCCAGGTGTACGAATTTCGTCCTGGCGAGCGATAGCGAGCCAGCATTGGTATGGAGAGAATCCTGGCTTCGCGCGGAGACATTTTTCTATCGAAAAAATGTACAACATGTTAGCTTGCTGTCAAAAACAACAAAAACTTATGATATGCTGGCTCGCTACACGCTCGCCCAGGAAAAATAGTTGACACCTGGATGGGGGTAAAAACGTCTTAAAACAGTAGGATGGATGGTTAACACAGCCAAAGATAGATAGAAGGAGAGAAAGAAAAGAAAAAAGCGAGGTGTTGGGCCCCTTATATTTGATTCTGGCTATTATTAAACGGATTCTTGTAACCCCGCTTTGGGGAGAGATTGAGATTTGTAGGACGCGTATGTGTGGCTTGGGATGGTTGGCAAACCTTGTGTTGATTCCTAGTGATCCCTTCCTACGATGAATAACCCCTAATGACTACTGGGATATACAGTATGTCATGAGAAATATAGAAATCCGGACCCCCAACTTATCGTGGTTTATAAAGGACTTGACACAATCGGAAGCTGATTATGGGAACATTTGGGAAGAGTCGACCAGTAAATAGGTTTGGAAATTTTCCAGCCATATACATTCCGTATCCCAGATTTTGTATGAGCATAGGGGGCACAATTATTAATCGCGTCATAGTAAATAGACTACTGTTTCCCAGAAGAACAATATTATTGACACCTTAGTCACCCCCTCACACGAGCGGGTTAACTCCAAATTAGGGTGTCGCCTTCGAAAGTATTATACACTC
The DNA here is from genome assembly GCA_032716605.1 of Paralithodes platypus. Classification (NCBI taxonomy): domain Eukaryota; kingdom Metazoa; phylum Arthropoda; class Malacostraca; order Decapoda; family Lithodidae; genus Paralithodes; species Paralithodes platypus. The sequence continues at coordinate 61,139,412 of CM064513.1, read as the reverse complement.
GCTTTGGTCTTTGTATCATAAATATAATAAGGAGGGTGTCACACGAGAGCTCTTTTCCGGCAATTTTTGATGCTGAGCCCTTTTCTCTCGTGATATTTTGAGTGTTTTTTACACTGGGTAATCGGGAACTAGGGACTGACGGTAGATTATGTTAGGCGGCTGATATCTGATGTAACTGAAATTGAAGCACTTGCCAGACTACAATGATACTAAATCAATTGACGGGAAAAATCGCTCGTTGTGACAACCGACTATACACTTTGTTCATCATAGGGATGCTTTCACTCACAATTTTTGACGGTGATTCTATCGCAATGTTATAGTTCCACTCTTGCTAAAATGGCTTCACCCAAACGTTCGGGATTTGCCCAACCGTCTCTGTGGGTTCTTTTACCCCCGCATAAACTTCTGGGTCAGATAACAGGGGCACCGTGCGCACATGTATCGAGTACTTGGTTGACATGTGTGCGAAATTTTTACTCATACCACACTTATCGAAAGGGTTAAGATACCAAAGCATTCTGTACTCATTCAAACGCTACCCACCTCTTACTAAATCCCTACAATAACTTTCTACACGGCCGGCCGCACTGTTGCAATCTCTTCTCTCATTTTTGATATTCGCTATTACAAAACAATCCAGTGTTCTTCAGAGCTCCTCTCAGTGCTTACCGACCTCCATTATAGTGTGAGTGGGAGGCACACCACCATCTTCAAACCACAATCAAGCACATCCTAGTCTTGTTCAGCTTCTATCTTTCTGCTATGCAAAACGTTAGCTCTGGAACTTTCTCCTCCAATCAATCTTTCCTTCTTACCATGACTTGGACTGCTTTTAAACTTTCGTGTTGTCCAGGCATTTTGACTCCATCGTTCCTTGAATTCGGCGCTCGGCCACTCCTCTGGCTTTTGGAGGAGACACTCGTTACAGGACAGCTCTGCCTTTGTGTCCTACTTCTTTACACATAGAACATAAAATGTTAATTATATTGTTTGCATTCATGTTCTAATCACTTACCAATTTTTGTTTTGTTTCTGATCGATGTTCTTCTGTGTTCTATGATGTTATCTTTGTTTGCCTTGATCTATCACAATTTCACTTTGTAATTGTCTTAACATTTCACTGTATTATATATTATAATATCTTGTTCTTTGACAAATTTTCTTTAATCTTACTTCTTCACCACATCTCTCTCGAATGCTTAATTGAATGATTCTATTTGTTCCTGATATTTAACTATAGTTGTCTTTAATCTTACTTCTCACCAACATTCTCTCTGATGCTTAATTGACTCTATATTCTATTTGTTCCTGATATTTAAATCTATTTTCTTTAATCTTACTTCTCAACCACATTCTCTCTGATGACTAAATTGCCTCTCCATATTCCCTATGTGTTCCTGACATTTAACTATATTTTCTTTAATCTCCTTACTGCCTCCACATTATCTGTATTACCTTCCTCTTCACCCAATGTTCTTGATTTCCTTCTTTATCTGTATTCGCAATATCTATTGAAACTATTTATTGTCATTGTATATCACCCATATTTCGCTTCACC